>JARBWK010000005.1:1219339-1589339 GCA_030556195.1 Anolis apletophallus
GGGGAGGGGCGGGCATGGCGGCCTGTAGGTGAGCTGAAGCTGGGGGGGGGGGGCTGTAGGGGCATGGCGCTGCCTGTAGGAGAGCTGAAGCTGGGGGAGAGGGGGTAGGGCATGGCGCGGGCCTGTAGGAGAGCTGAAGCTGGGGAGGGAGGCGGCATGGCGCGGCCTGTAGGTGAGCTGAAGCTGAGGGGAGGGGGCGGGACATGGTGCGGCCTGTAGGTGAGCTGAAGCTGAGGGGGAGGGGCATGGTGCGGCCTGGCTCTGCCCCTCCCCGGCCACACCCAGCAGCTGCCCAGCCTTGAGGGACAGTGCCAAGCCAGCATTGTGCATTGTGCCGGCTCTGGCACCGCTGGCTTGGCACTGCCCTCAAGGCTGGAGCAGCTGCTGGGAGAGGTGAAGCCAGGGGGTAGTGGGCGGGGCATGGCGCAGCCTGGCTCCGCCCCTCCCAGCTTCGCACTCTCAGCAACTGCCCTAAAGGGCCACCAACCCCAACCGTTTTACTGTGTTAGAGGGTCATTTTGTGTCATTTTGGTTGGTGGTGTGCCCCCGGATTTTAAATGTTAAAAGTGTGCCGCTGGCTGAAAAAGGTTGGGAAACACTGCTCTAGTCAGTGGTCAGAGGCTGTTCTCAGGATGTCGCATCCATCTCCAGACATCTAGTCATGGGATCAGGGAAGCAAGGACTGTCTGGGCGAAGAAGGGTGGGATCCGGCAAATGCCAAGCCCAGGGTGCTGGGGACAATGGGTGGCACGTCCCCAGGTCTACTTCTAGACGGGACAAACAATGGCTAGCTCCAAAAATGTCCGTTGGAAATGGCAGAGCGGCCATAGCGTCTGATGCTTTTGTGTTTGTCCTCTCTTCCAGAGAAGCCTGGGATGTGCCCGTATCAGAAAAAAAGCCTGCTAAAAGTGCGCTGCAAGTTCTTTTGTTACTCTGATGCCCAATGCCGTGGGCACAGGAAATGTTGCACATGGGGAAACTGCCCAGCCTGCCTTCCTCCTGTTTAAGGGTGAGTGCAATGCCCTTGCGCTGCAAGACCCCCGGCCCAGGAATGCTCCTCGGCCCTTGCTTGGCTGGAGAGTGCTGAGCGGGTGGGGGTCCTGATTCAGGAGCAAAGGCACCGGCAGCCTCATCCCAGGGACCCCAGCCCTGCCTTTCCTGCCTGGAAGTGGTCTGGTCTCACTCCTTTCAGCCCGGTGTCCAAGTTGAGACCAAGGAGGAAGGGGAGGGTGGGGGCGAGACCTGGATTTCCTTCGGGAAGATGGCTATGGCAACTGAAAGGGAAAGGCCTCCATGGCTTCTGGCAATAGCCAGCATGGAGTATCTCTGCACCTCCCTCCCTCCCCTGCCTCTGACTCCCTCTCCTTTCCACAGGCTGACCTCGGAGGAGGCCTGGATCCACGGTCAGCGACCACCAGAGAAGTCTGGCCGGAGCTCCTCTGCCCACCTCTGCTGCGCCATCCAAGTCCACGTCCTGCCCGGCACCATCCCCACTTGCCCCATGGATGACGGTCCCAACTCTGCTTTGCTGACCCCCCTCCATTAACAATAAATGGGCCTGCCTCCTGAACCCGAAATGTCTGGACTCGTTTTTGGCTGACGGGAAGGGGTGGTCTCCCTTGAGTGAGCTTCCGTTGAGCAAGCCTGCTCTCGTTTCCGCCCTGTGATGAGGGCTCTGCGAAGTGGCTGAAGTCCAAGGAGTCGTTCTTTTCGGAGGTTCCGGTGGCTCCTGCTGTGATTCATGAAGATTGGGAGGGGTTGCGTTCCGATTAATACTCCCAGTCTCCAAAGCTTTGTAATTGCTTCGTTAAGGTCTGTTCCATCAGCCACAATGGGGAAAATTTCACTTTATGATTGATTGATTGATTGATTGAGAACGTTGACATCCCATTCTTCTCTGCCTTCGTGGAGGGACTCGGAACGGCTAAGAACAACAAAAACCTTCAATGCTACACAATTACAGGGCCGGATTACCCATAAGGCCACCCGAGGCACTTGCCTCGGGCGGCAGGCCCCATTTTGGGGGCGGCATTTCTGGGCCTGAAGAGGCCCGGAAACGAGTCTCCCGCCGCCCTAAGGAGATTCAGGCGGTTTCGCGCCACCGCCCGCTCGTGTTTGGGGCACGGGCGCGAGGGGCAGCAAAACCGCCTGAGTCTCCTTAGCACCGCCTCTGCTCCTCCTGGGTTCCCCTCTTTCTCCTCTTCCTTCGCTCACTTGAGTGAACGAAGGAAGGGAGGGGGGAACCCAGGAGGAGCAAGAGGCGGGCAAAAGGGCGCCACGTCAGGGGCTGCTGACGGCGCCTTCGCCTCGCCTCTTGCTCCTTCTCCTTTCTTCCTTCCTTCGCGTTCACTCAAGTGAACGAAGGAAGGGAGGGAGGGGGGAACCGAGGAGGAGCAAGAGGCGGCGCTAAGGGGCGCCGCGTCACAGCCAGGCCTCTGATGTGGCGCCCCTTCGCCCCGCCTCTTGCGTCTCCTCGGTTCCCCCCTCCTTCCTTCCTCCACTGAAGGTAGGAAGGAAGGAAGGAAGGAAGGAGGAACCACGGGGCCGCTGCCGCGCATGCGCAGCACGGCCTTGGGGTGGGGGCGGGGCTTCTTCGAACCTGGGGGCGGGGCTTCTTTGAACCTGGTGGCGGGGCTTCCCTGCCCCTGGGGGCGGCGGGGCTCCTTTTGGCCTTGGGCACCAAAAGGTGCTAATCCGGGCCTGCACAATTACATTTTTTAAACCAACATACATAATAAATAAGTTATGAAAATACACATAAAGACCGTCGCCAAGTTTTGGCTCTTGAGATGAAACTTGCGACTCTTGTACACAACATTTATGACTTTAAGCCTGCCAGGTTACATCCTGAATAGACTACTTCAATGCTCTCTACGTGGGGCTGCCTTTGAAAACGTCTCTCCTGGCTGCCTTTCAGCTTCCGGGCACAATTCAAAGTGCTGGTTTTAATCTTTAAAGCCCTGAACGGTTCTGACCCAGATTACTTGTCCAAACGTCACTCCTGCTATGAACCATCACGAGAAGCTTAAGATCGTTAAGATCGTCAGAGTGGCCCTGCTCTCGATCCCACCACCTTCGCGAACACGGTTGGTGGGGACGAGAGACAGGGCCTTCTCGGCAGTGGCCCCCCGTCTGTGGAACTCTCTCCCCAAGAACATCAGGTTGGCCACCTCCCTCCTGTCCTTGAGAAGACAACTGAAGACTTGGCTTTGGGACCAGGCGCTCGACTAGAGCAGGGGTCGGGAACCTTTTTGACTCCGAGAGCCAAGAAAGCAAAATATTTGGAAATTTATTTCAGTGAGAGCCATATCATATCTATAATATATTTTAAGACTGAATCCAACTAAACGTGAGCCTATACGTACATACGAAGAGAAAAGGATTCCCCCAAAGGCAGAATGAGGGGACACTTCAGACCTGGCTCTGCAAAAGGCATGAGCAGGACTCTTGGAAGAAAGAGAGGACAGAAGGAAGGAAGGGGGAAAGAAAGAAAGAAAGAAAGAAAGAAAGAAAGGAGGGAGGGGGAGAGGAAGAAAGAAAAGAAGAACAAACTATGGAAAAGGAAGAAAAGAAAAGCAGGAGAGAGACAAGGAGGGGAAAAGAAAGAAGGAAACGGGAAGGGAGGAAAGGAAAGGGTGGGGAAAAGAAAGGAAAGGGAGTGAGGAAAAAGTAAAATAATGAAGAGAAAAGAAGAAAAGAAAGAGAGAGGAGGAAGTGAAAAGAAAGGAAGGAGAAGGAAAGGAAGACTTGGGGAAAAAGAATAGAAGAGGAAGGAAGGAAGAGGGAGGGAGAATGGCGGAAAGAAGGAAGGAGAGGAGGAGAAGGAAAAGGTGAAGAGGAAGAAAGGAAGGAAGGAAGAGAATGGAGGAAAGAAGTAAGGGGAGAGAGGGAGGGAAAAGGAAGGAGAGAAGGAGAAGGAAAGGGTGAAGGGGGGAAAGAAAGGGAGGAAGAGGAAGGAAGGAAGGAAGGAAGGGAGAGAATGGAAGAAAGAAGGAAAAGGAGAGAGGTAGGGAAAAGGAAGGAGAGAAGGAGAGGGAAAGAGTGAAGGGGAGAAAGGAAGGAAGGAAGAGGAAGGAAGGAAGGAAGGAAGAGGGAGAATGGAGGAAAGAAGGAAGGGGAGAGAGGAAGGGAAAAGGAAGGAGAGAAGGAGAAGGAAAGGGTGAAGGGGAGAAAGGAAGGAAGGAAGGAAGAGGAAGGAAGGAAGGAAGAGGGAGAATGGAGGAAAGAAGGAAAGGGAGAGAGGAAGGGAAAAGGAAGGAGAGAAGGAGAGGGAAAGGGTGAAGGGGAGAAAGGAAGGAAGGAAGGAAGAGGAAGGAAGGAAGGAAGAGGGAGAATGGAGGAAAGAAGGAAGGGGGAGAGAGGAGGGAAAAGGAAGGAGAGAAGGAGAGGGAAAGGGTGAAGGGAAGGAAGGAAGGAAGGAAGGAAGAGGAAGGAAGGAAGGAAGAGGGAGAATGGAGGAAAGAAGGAAGGGGAGAGAGGGAGGGAAAAGGAAGGAGAGAAGGAGAGGGAAAGGGTGAAGGGTAGAAAGGAAGGAAGGAAGGAAGAGGAAGGAAGGAAGGAAGAGGGAGAATGGAGGAAAGAAGGAAGGGGAGAGAGGGAGGGAAAAGGAAGGAGAGAAGGAGAGGGAAAGGGTGAAGGGGAGAAAGGAAGGAAGGAAGAGGAAGGAAGGAAGAAAGAGGGAGAATGGAGGAAAGAAGGGGAGAGAGGAAGGGAAAAGGAAGGAGAGAAGGAGAGGGAAAGGGTGAAGGGGAGAAAGGAAGGAAGGAAGAGGAAGGAAGGAAGAAAGAGGGAGAATGGAGGAAAGAAGGAAGGGGAGAGAGGAAGGAAAAGGAAGGAGAGAAGGAAAGAATGGAAGAGGAAGGATGGAACGAAGAGGGGGGAGGAAAGAAGGGAGGGAGGAAAAAGAATGAAAGAAAAAGAGAGGGAAAAAGAAAGGAAGGAAGGAAGGAAGGAAGGAGGGCGTGGGGCCAAAGCGGACCTTGGTGTCGACGTAAGCGAGGCAGTCCCTTCGGAAGGCATCGAAGAGGGCCTAACCCGAAACCGGGTCCGCACCGCCAGGGCCAGGCCCGTCTCCACCGCCTCTCCCGAGGCCCGTGGCGGAGGACGAAGAGGAAAACAAGGATGAGGTGCCGCCGCCGGGCTCTGCCATCCCCGACTAAGAGGGCGCAGAGCCCCGAGAGCAGCGGGGGATGAGGAAGAGGGGCTACGTGGCCCCCCTGGGCACGATCATAAATAGCTCCCTTGAGCAAGGAGTCTTCCCGGGGGGACTGAAAGAGGCTATGGTAAGACCGCTGCTGAAGAAGCCGAATTTAGACCCTTCGGCTCCCTCCAATTACAGGCCTGTGTCCAACTTGCCCTTTTTGGGCAAAGTAATTGAGAGGGCAGCAGCGGATCAGCTGCAGCGGTTCTTAGATGACACAGCTGGACTTGATCCCTACCAGTCCGGCTTCCGTATTGGGCATGGGACGGAGACCGTGCTTGTCGCCATTACAGACCAACTTCGCCGCCAGCTGGACCAGGGCGGGTCAGCCCTGCTTGTCTTGTTAGATCTGACAGCAGCGTTCGATACGGTAGATCACGCACTGTTGACCCACCGTTTAGCCGGCGCCGGAGTCGGGGGACCGCCCTTCAATGGGTGGCCTCCTTTCTCCGGGGCCGGGACAACGTGTGGAGGGGGCGGGGGTCTCCGGGAGATCCCCACTTAATTGTGGGGTCCCCAGGGGGCCATCCTCCCCTTATTATTCAACGTTTATATGCGCCCCTGGCCCAGCTGGCCCGCGACTTTGGTCTGGAGTGTTATCAGTATGCGGATGACACCCAGCTTCTGCTGAGAATGGACGGCAGGCCGGATACCGTACCGATTGTTTCCATCGATGCCTGGAAGCCGTGACTGGTTGGCTGCGCGCCAGCCGGCTGAAGGTGAATCCGTCGAAGACGGAGATCCTGTGGCCCGGTCGCCCCGGGCTGGGTGGGTGCCGGTTGCCTACCCTGGATGGCGAGCAACTCAGCCCGTCATCTTTGGTTAAGAGCTTAGGTGTTCAGTTGGACTCCCTGCTGACCATGGAGGCCCAGGTCTCCGCGGTCTGCAGGGGGTCCTTCTATCACCTACGACAGGCTAGGCGACTGGCACCCTACCTGTCCGGGAATGACCTGGCGACGGTAATCCAAGCGACGGTCATCTCGAGACTAGACTACTGTAACGCCCTCTACGTTGGCCTTCCCATGTCGACACTTCGGAAACTCAAGCTAGTGCAGAATGCCGCCGCTCGCTTACTGACGGGCTCGTCAGTGAGGGAGCACATTACGCCCATTCTCCGGCAACTGCACTGGCTTCCCATCGAGTACCGAATTGTCTTCAAGGTGTTGGTATTGACCTTTAAGGCCTTACACGGCCTAGGGCCTGCGTACCTGAGGGACCGCCTTACCGTATCTGCCCCGAGATCACTGCGGTCAGATGAACAGAATCTGCTGACCATACCATCTGTCCGCTCCTGCCATCTATCCGCGACTCGCCAGAGAGCTTTCTCAGCGGCAGCTCCAGTGCTGTGGAACTCTTTGCCGGACAGTGCCCGAGCCATCTCGGAACTAGCCCCTTTCAGAAAGGCCTGCAAGACCACCCTTTTTGAACTAGCGTTCAACTAAACCCTGACGGACAGTATGTCGTATACTTCTGTATATTCCTTACACCTCGTGACATGTCAAACTATGTTTTAACCTGTTATGTTTTATTGTCGGACTGCATGTCTGTGACATGCTGCCCATGTGTATTTTATTGTTATCCGCCCCGAGCCTGTAGGGAGGAGCGGAATACAAAATTGAAGAAATAAATAAATAAATAAATAAGAGGCGGTGATGGCGGCGTTGAAGCAGCAGTCGCGGCGCATTTGAGTCACTCCGCCCCGCTGCATGCTGGGAAACTGAGGCCTGGGCTGCTCTGCAGAGCCAGATGCAATCATGAAAAGAGCCACACCTGGCTCCCGAGCCATAGGTTCCCGACCCCTGACTTAAAGAAATGCTGCGTACCTTACAAATCCTGGCACCCTTCACTTCTTAATGTGATCAGCTCCAAATTAAACACATTCTTTACATAACACTAGCTGTACCCGGCAGGCGTTGCTGTGCCCTATTTAGGAGATGCGAGAAAGTCTGAGTATGTAAGGGTTGGAATTGATGTGACTTATGGTCTTGGTGGGGTCATGGCTATGTCGTTGTGGGTTGTTCTGGTGGGTGGGATGTTGAAGTCCTGTGGAGTTGTCGGTGTGTGGTGTTGCTGGCGTTCTGCAGAGCTTGTGGATGTACAATGTTTTGTGTCTCTCCGTCTGCTGTGTTGATGTCGAGGTTCTGTGGTTTCCCAACTCTGGAGCACGCTACGTAGAGTTGTCCGTGGGAGAAGCATTCTGTGTCAAGGTCTATGCCACAGATTTGTAGTGTTTGTCCTTGAGCCTTGTTTATGGTGATGGCAAAAGCTAGTGTAGTGCAGTGTCTTTCTGTTCTGGCGTTTGTTCTGCCCTTTTGTGTGTGATGTATGTAGTGTTGCGAGTGTGTTGTCTGATGCTGTTCTTTTTAGGAGGCATGGCTTGTCTTTTGGGTCAGCTTATGCCTGTGTGGAAGGAAGGAATGGCATACAAATGGGTTGAGCAGTAGACGCAAGGTTGTGTTATGTGCGTATTGTGTTGTGTGTAGGTATTACTTTTGTGTTATTCTGGGGGTATGTGTTTGTCAGTGGTGCCTGTGTCCCTGGTGCCCTATTTGTCTCCCTCCTAGATCTTGGCCGTGGCAGTTTAACCCTCAACTGAAATCACTCAGCATTCTAAGTGGCTTTGCCCACCGTTGCTATGGTAACTGATGTTGGCCAATGGATTTCACTGGCTGCCGCAGATGATGCTGGGAAATGTAGTTTTATTTTTACTCGTTGTTTTGGGGGCCTTTTAGGTTTTGGGGGGGAAAGTTTATTTGCTACAAACGTACCTTGCTTGAGGCCTATTTCTGTTGGCAAGTTTTGTGTTTCTGCGTTGTAAGGTTTCTCTGTTTGAGGTAGTCTTCACATGACGGCTCTTCCTTTATATATATAGATTTGTAGAACCCATCTTCCATTGGGCCGCCACCACACACATTTCACAAGACAGATTTGGTGACAGCCATCTCACCATTCAAGTTTTTCTTTGTATTGTCAAAGGCTTTCATGGCCGGAATCACTGGGATGTTGTACGTTTTCCAGGCTGTATGGCCATGTTCTAGAAGCATTCTCTCCTGACATTTCGCCTGCATCTATGGCAGGCATACTCAGAGGTCACAACCACTGGGAATGCCTGAGGATACCTCACAACCTCTGAGGATGCCTGCCATAGATGCAGGCCAAACGTCAGGAGAACGTATTCTCCCCTATGAAGCATCAAGGCTGTTAAGATTTTCTGGAGGGGCCCTGCTCTTGGCCCCGCCACTCTCGCAATTGCATCTGGTGGGAGCGAGAGACAGGGCCTTATCTGTGGTGGCCCCCCAGCTATGGAACTCTCTCCCAAATGAGATCAGATCTGCCCCCTCCCTCCTAATCTTTAGGAAGCTAGTAAAATCCTGGCTATGGAACGAGGCATTTCCAGAATAATGGCCGAGACCATTAATTTGACCAAAGTTATTGACTACACATGCGGACTGAGTTGGACATGATTTTATCTTGACGAATTGGATTTTATGTATTTATTCTGTATGCATTTTAATCTATTGATGTATAATGTTTTAGATTGTTTGTTAGCATTGAATCCTTGCTGTGAGCCGGTCTGACCTCCATTTGCACCTCTTCAATTCCACAGCACTGCTGGTCACAGCTGACCTCCAGTTAGAGCGCCCAAGGGCCACGACTTCCCAGTTCTCAGTGCCTGTGCCACAGTTTTTAAGGTTGGCTTTAAGACCATCTTTAAATCTCTTTTGCTGTTCACCAACATTACGTTTCCCATTCTGCTTTGGGAGCTGGTTATCGGCCATCCGGACAACGTGGCCTTCAGTCCAGCGGAGTTGATGGCGGAGGAGCATGGCTTCAATGCTGGTGGTCTTTGCTTCTTCTTTCCACATGCTGACATTTCCCCGCCTGTCTTCCCAAGAGATTGGCAGGATTTTTCGGAGGCAATGCTGATGGAATCATTCCAGGAGTTGCGTGTGACGTCTGTAGATCACGTTTTGCAGGCGTAGAGCAGGGTTGGGGGGACAATAGCTTTATCAACAAGCCCCTTGGTGGGCTGTTGCCGGTTTTTCAGGCAATATTCTGGAAGCATTCTCTCCTGACGTTTCGCCTGCCTCTTTCGCAGGCATCCTCTGAGGTTGTGAGGTCTTGGTCTCCCTACGGATGTCCCAATCCGCACTCACAGAGCTCACCCGGTGTTGTATTTAGTGGCAATGTTGACTTTTGTGGCAAGGTGGCTGCCAAAGGAGCGGAAATGGCCCACATTTTCTAATGTTACACCATTAAGCTGTATTTCTGGCATTGGAGAGGGATTGGCTGGTGAGTGCCGGAAGAGGACTTGGGTTTTCTCGATGTTCAAGGCGAGGCCGAGCTTCTCATAAGCCCCTGCAAAGGTGTTTAGAGTGGCTTGTAGGTCTTCTTCTGAATGAGCACACACTACGTTATCATCAGCATAATGGAGTTCTGTAACAGACGTTATCGTCAGCCCAGAGACTCGATTACCTTGGTGACTGGTTGTGTAAAGAAGTGCTTTCACTTCCCAAAGGTGACACTAGAGGGCAGTGCAAGACACCATAAAGGAAGAAAGGAAGAGGGCGGAGGGCAGAAAATGCCTTCTCCCTTCTGCAGGCTTTTTACTTCTCCATCAGCCCACATCCCTGGCTATGTATCGTTGTTTTATCGAATTTTATTGTATGTTTTATTGTGTATTTTACTGTTGTTGTGATCCGCCCCGAGCCTGCAGGGAGGAGCGGAATATAAAATTGAATAATAAATAAATAAATATAAATAAATAAATATATGGTGCCAGTTGCCCCCTTCGTTCCTCTCTCTCTTTCTATATGTATGTGTGTGTGTGTGTATATATATGAATATATGTGTGTGTGTGTGTGTATATATATATATTCTCTCTCATATATATATATACACACACACACACATACTGTATATATATATACAGTGTGTGTGTGTGTGTGTGTGTGTGTATATATATATATATATATATGAGAGAGAATGAGGCCTTCCAGCCGCACCAGCCAGGATATATATACACACACACAAACACACTCTCATATATATATATATATATATATATATATATATATATGAGAGATGTGTGTATTTGTGTGTGTGTGTGTGTATATATATATATATATATATATATATATGAGAGTGTGTTTGTGTGTGTGTGTATATATATCATGGCTGGTGCGGCTGGAAGGCCTCATTCTCTCTCTCATATATATATATATATATAGATAGATAGATAGATAGATATATTGTATACTGTATACTGTATACTGTATATATATATAAGTGTGTTTGTGTGTGTGTGTATGTGTGTATATATATATATGAGAGAGAATGAGGCCTTCCAGCCGCACCAGCCGGGATATATATACATACACACACACACACAAACACACTCATATACACACACACACACACACACACACACAAACACACTCATATATATATATATGAGAGAGAATGAGGCCTTCCAGCCGCACCAGCCGGGATGCCCTTTGCTTCTTCTTCTGTAATTTTTTGCGCGCATCGCCCCCAAAACTAGACCAAAACCCGGCATGAGTCACCATCCAGCGTTGGCAGCCATGCCTTTTATGATCATCATCCCTGCAAAGCCGAGCCGGAGCGTTTGTTCTGTGCAGCCAGGCTTGTTAGATGAAGCCAACGTGAGGAAGGAGGCCCACCGGGCGGAGCAGGACGGGTCAAGGAAGGCGGAACGAGCCTCGTTCGGGGAAGAAAGAGGAGCCGAACGGATCATATCAAGGCGGCTGTCAGAACGCGGCCAATTATAAAGTTTTCAGCATTTAAACACCAAATTGGTTTTCCCTTTGTATGTGGTTCTGCCTATGGATACTACCCATGTGTATTTGGAAGGGTCTTCCTGCCTGGCTGAAGAGGGTGGGCTGGGTGACCTTTAGGGCCACCTCAAATCCTATGAAGCAAGACCCCACTGGCAGTACAAAGCTTTCTTCGGTGCCCACGCTCCATCGCGTAGTTCTGAAAGAATAACCCTAACTGGGTTGCTGTGAGTTTTCTGGGCTGTATGGCCCTGTTCCAGCAGCATTCCCTCCTAACGTTTTGCCTCCATCTGTGGCTAATGGCATTGTCAGAGGTTCTGTTGGAAATGGGGCAAGTGGAGTGAGATTCACACACACACACACACACACACCTGTGGAATAATGTCCAGTGCAGGAGAAAGAACCCTTATCTGTTGGAAGGAAATGTGACTGTTGCAATGAGCCAGCTTGGATAGCATTGAGTGGCCCTGAACCTGCAAAGGGGTCGGGAATGGCTTTTCAGTAACTTTAAAGCAGGGGTCGGGAACCTTTGTGACTCAGAGAGCCATGAAAGCAAAATAATTGGAAATTTATTTCAGTGAGAGCCATATAATATATATATTTTTAAGACTGAATTCATCTAAATGTGAGTCCCCGGCAGAAGGACGGGACACTTCAGGCCTGGCTCTGCAAAAGGCAGGCTCAGGACTCTGGGAAGGAAGAGAAGACGGAAGGAAGGAAGGAAGGAAGGAGAGAAAGAGAGAAAGAGAGAAAGAAAGACAGGAAATAAAGGAGGGAGAGGAAGAAAGAAAAGAAGAACAAACTATGGAAAAGGAAGAAAAGAAAAGCAGGAGAGAGACAAGGAGAGGTAAAGAAAGGAGGAAATGGGAAGGGAGGAAAGGAAAGAGTGAGGAAAATAAAGGAAAGGGAGTGAGGAAAAAGTAAAATAATGAAAGGAAAAGAAGAAAAGAAAGAAGGGGAGAGAGGGGGAAGTCAAAAGAAAAGAAGGAGAAGGAAAGGAAGACTTGGGGGAAAAGAATAGAGGAAGGAAGAGGGAGGGAGAATGGAGGAAAGAAGGAAGGGGAGAGAGGGAGGGAAAAGGAAGGAGAGAAGGAACGGGTGAAGGGGAGAAAGGAAGGAAGGAAGGGGGAGAATGGAGGAACGAAGGAAGGGGAGAGAGGGAGGGAAAAGGAAGGAGAGAAGGAGAAGGAAAGGAAGAGGTGGTGATGACGGCATGGAAGTGCCAGTTGCGGCGCATTTGCATCACTCCTCCCCGCTGCATGCTGGGAAACCGAGGCCCGGGCTGCTCTGGAGAGCCAGATGCAATCATGAAAAGAGCCCCATCTGGCTCCCGAGCCATAGGTTCCCGACGCCTGCTTTAAAGCATAGGTTCTTTTTATTGCAATTTCCAGTGTGAGAGAAAGGATACATTAGATTACAGGAACACATTCAGACAAAGAATGACATACAGACATACAGACTTACAAATTCTAGGCCACTGCATTGGATTGACAATCACAAGGCTAACAAACAATTACATTTTCACTCAACATTCACACCACATGCACCTGCATTCATCGCCAGGCACCCAAACATTACCATTTCCTTCCCTCCCTCCTTGGAGAAGCACCTTCTAGGCCAGGTCCTGTGTTCCTGCAGCCTGCCAGCGCACAGTCCCCATACTCCAAAACTCCCAAATGCATCCTTTCCCTAAGCACAGTGCCAAGGACCGGGCCTCTGTTTCCCATATGGCAGGACCTGGCTCCCTGCACAACATCTGAGGCTCCAAAGGCGCACTTCTTCCTCTTCCCTTGAGACAGAAGCCCCAAAGTGACCAGGCCACTCTCCAAACGTACATTACCTCTCTCCAGGCATGTAGCCGGGGGGGCTAAGGGCTTCAGCCCCGAAATTCTCAGGGTGGTCCGTGAAAAGGCCTTACTGGTACATTATTTAAACTGTTATGTTTATTCATATCATGATCTGATCACCATGCTCATTATATCCCACACTAATGGGGTTATTGGGATAACAATACAAAAGATTTGCTAGGTAGACCCTCTTCCACCCAGTCTCAGCCCCGAACCAAACTCAGCCCCCTCCGAAACAAAATCCTGGCTACTGGCCCTGCCTCTCCTTCCCATGGAGCTGAGCATGGCAGGTGAACCAGACTCCTCAGGTCTGCCACACTTTGAGCATTAGTAGATTGAGTCTTTTATGGGAATATTCGGCTGATGTCGTCCCAAAGTTGTAAATGAACGATAGGCGTCTTCCATCCTGGATCCATCTCCGTTTCCTGGCCAGATGTTTATTTATTTATTTATTATTTAAACTTGTGAGTCGCCACTCCTGGATGGCTCGGGCGACTTTACATGGAATTCAAATTAAAACAACTAAAAAACACAATAAAACACAATAAAAACACTCAGCACTATAAAACACAATAAGTACAACAATATAGTATGCAGAGCACGGAAGGCATGTTGACTCTTCTTGATGGTGTTGACAAACACAAGGCGTGTGCTGACTTCCTTCTTAGCATAAGGAGTGTTGCCAATCTTTCCTTAACTTGAAAGAACCTTCGTCACAGTCCTTTCCAGAGTTTGCTTTTCAATTCTCATTAGCAACTTTTAATTACAGTCCAGCAAGCAGGTCGATAGTCATTCCAGGCCTTAATATTTTGCTGCTGCTTCCAAAATTATTAACTCCATCCATCCATCCTTCCATTCATTCTCACACATCATTATGTCATATTAAATTCATCCTATCCTTCCTTCTCTCTTTCCTGCCTCCTTCCTTCCCACTTTCACCTTCCCTTCCACCCCTTCGTCCTTTCCTTTCTTTCCTCCTTCCCTTCCTTCCTTCCCTCCACCCTTCCTTCCCACCCTTTCATCTTTCCCTCCCATTTGTCTTTCCTTCCTTCCCTCCCTCTTTCTCCCTCCCTCCCTCCATTCCCTTCTACCCTTTCGTCCTTCCTTCCTTCCCCCTTCCTCCCTTTTTGTCTTTCCTTCTTTGGCTGTCCATTTCTCCTTTCATCCCTCCTTTCCCTCCCTTTCTCCCTCCATCCTTCCCTTCCACACTTTCGTCTTTCCTTCCCTCTTTCCTCCCTGTCTACACCTTTCTCCTTCCTTCCTTCCTTCCTTCCTTCCTTCCTTCCTTCCTTCCTTCCTTCCTACCTACCTACCTACCTTCTCTTTTGATCCTTCTCTTCCTCCCTTTATTCCTTCCTTCTCCCCCCTCTTTCTCTCTTTCCTATATCCTCCCCTCCCTCCTTCCTGCCCTCCCTTCCACCCTGCCCTTCCTTTCATCCTTCCTTCCCTTTTCTTTCCTTCCTTCTCTTTCCTTTATCCTCCCCCTCCTCCCCTCCCTCTCTTTGTTTCCTTTTGTTTTCCCTTCCTTCTCTCTTCCCTTTATCCTTCTCTTCCTTCCATCCTCCTCTTCCTCCCTTTATTCCTTTCCTTTTTTCTTTCTTCCTTCCCTTCCTTCCCTCCTCCCTTCCGTCCTTCCTCCCAGTCCTCCTCGCAGGGAGTGCTAGCATGCAGCCCCCAAGTTAGAAAGTTTGTCCAGGCCTGCTCTCTCTCTCTCTCTCTCTCGCTATATGAGGGCGGGTCAATAAGTCTGTGACTTTTTGAATGAAACACAGGTTTTTGGATAAAATATCATGTTATTTTCCAACGTCGTCTCCTTTGAGCTCTCTACACTTTGTCCAACGTTTCTCCAATTTTTTTATCCCTTCCAAAAAATAAGATTTGTGGAGGTCATCAAAATAGGTATTTGTTTGTGAGATGATTTCATCATTGGAGCCAAATCTCTTTCGGCCGAGCCATTTCTTCAGGTTTGGAAACAAGAAATAGTCACTCGGGGCTAAATCCGGAGAATAGGGCGGATGAGTGAGCAATTCATATCCCAATTCCTGGCTTGGTGCCATGGAAACTGCACATGTGGGCACCTTTGCATTGTCCTGGTGCAAAAGACCTTTTTTCTTGGCCAAATGTGGTCGGTTTCTTTTTTCAAATCCTCATTAAATCGACCCAATACGTTGGCATAATCTTCTCCATTGATTGTTTTGCCCTTTTGAAGGTAGTCAATGTGGATTATACGCGTGCATCCCAAAACGGGCTGACAAACCCACCTTGGCCTTCTTTTTGCCGATTCACCCCCAGAAACCCACTGTTTTGACTGCTGTTTGGTCTCGGGTGTGTTGTGGTGGATCACGTTTAGTCCACAGATTCTGAAACTGCGCAAAAAACTTCGCCCATATTGTGGTTGAACAATGCCAAACACTCCGGCAAAATTGTCACGATTGCATTTGTGGTTGAGTGTGAGCACCCATCTTCGGAAACTTTCATACCCAAGTGGTCATTTAGAATTGAAACCACTGAGATGCCTATGGCAATCTCTCGCACTTTCAATCTCCGTTAGAGCCCAACACCATATTGTGGATTTTTCAATTGTTTGGTGTAGAGACCTCAGGCGTCTAGAACATTCTGCATCTTCCGTGCTTTATGCGGCCACAACGAAATTCAATAAAGCACTTTTTCACCATTGAAATGGATGGTGCAGAGTCCCCATAGTATTTATCAAGCTTACAGCCTTGATTTGAGTGATGTTTTTTCCATAAAAATAATGCTTAATGAGCACACAAAATTCGCTTTTTTCCATTTTTCCCTCAAGTCACGCGGTAGTCTGCTATCAATGGCTGTCAAACACAAACTAAATGGTGCAGCTTGTTCAAATTTTGACAGGAGTCACCTGACAGACGCCTGTCGACAGGAGCAGTGTCGCCCTTTCAGTTAAGAGGTGGGACATTCAAAAAGTCACGGACTTATTGACCCGCCCTCGTACAGTATATAGATGTCCCACAGGGATGTAGAATGGGAGATTCCACAGGTAAAGAGAAAGCAGGCCGCGCATGGCCGTCTCTGGGCCGAGGGAGGGAGAGTAGGCTGGGTGGGAGCATTTCCAGCCAGATCATTACACATGGTTTTCACTCAGGAAATGAAACTCTTAGAAGACATCAGGTGGGAAAAAAGAAGAAGAAATCAGCTGGCATTAATAGCGAAAGGGAGATGGAGCAAAAATATTCAGAGGAGAGAACATTGAGTCTGGGTGAATCAGAGGAGTGAGGCGTCAGGGGAAACCCATCAAGGGAAGCTTAAAGGAACTGCTTAAAGCTACAGCGCCTTAGAAGCTTCTGCGCATGCGTGAAAAATCTCCGCACATGCGCACTGGCTCCAAAGCGGGAGGCACACTTTGGAGCCAGTACTCATGCACGGAGATCTGCGCATGTGCACTGGGCTCCAGAGCGTGACTCGCGCTCAGGAGCCACTGGGGGGCGCAAAATATTTTTGTCGCTTACCCCCCCGGAATAGGTAGGTCCGCCCCTGGCTGTGACCGTCAGGAAATGCTTCCTAATGTCCAAGGAGTAGGTTGGTGTTACTGTGAAGCAAGGAGTGTTCCCAGGGGGTTTGAAAGAGGCTATGGTAAGACCGCTGCTGAAGAAGCCGAATTTAGATCCTTCGGCTCCCTCCAATTACCGACCCGTGTCAAACTTGCCTTTTTTAGGCAAGGTAATTGAGAGGGCAGCAGCGGATCAGCTGCAGCAGTTCTTAGAAGACACAGCTGGACTTGATTGATTGATTGATTGATTTTAATATTTGTGAGTCGCCCTCCACGTCAGTGCTCCGGGCGACTTACACATAGAACACATAAAAACAGTTCAATAGTTAAGCTTAAAAAATAATAATAATAATAATAAGAATTTGGTTAAAAGGTTTAATAACTCAGGCTAAGTCTGGAAGGTGACCTTAGCCATAGGCCTTTCGAAAAAGAGCCAGGTCTTCAATGCGGTCAGGAACTGGGGCATGTCAGGATAGCTCTCTGCTCCGCCGGCATCGAGTTCCAAAGAACAGCGGCCGCGATGGAGAAGGCTCTTCGTCTTGTGATGTCGAGGCGAGCCTCATTCACACCTGGGATGCGGAGAAGGTCCCTGTTCACTGGACGCGGCGGCCTTAAATGGACTGGTTCGAGCAGGCGGTCTTTTAAGTAAGCTGGGCCAGCGCCATGGAGCGCCACTTGATCCTTTCCAGTCCGGCTTCCGTATTGGGCATGGGACGGAGACCGTGCTTGTCACCATTACAGACCAACTTCGCCGCCAGCTGGACCAGGGCGGGTCAGCCCTGCTTGTTTTGTTAGATCTAACAGCAGCATTCGATACCGTAGACCACGCATTGTCGGCCCACCGTTTAGCCGTGACTGGGGTTAGGGGGACTGCCCTTAAGTGGGTGGCCTCCTTTCTCCAGGATCGGGGACAACATGTGGAAAGGGGGGAAGAGGTCTCCGGGAGGCTCCCATTAAGTTGTGGGGCCCCCCAGGGGGCCATCCTCTCTCCCTTATTATTCAACATTTACATGCGCCCCCTGGCCCAGCTGGCCCGCGACTTTGGTCTGGAGTGTTATCAGTATGCAGATGACACCCAGCTTCTGCTGAGAATGGACGGCAGGCCGGACACCGTACCCGATTGTTTCCATCTATGCCTTGAAGCCGTGACTGGTTGGCTGCGTGCCAGCCGGCTGAAGGTGAACCCGTCGAAGACGGAAATCTTGTGGCCTGGTCGCCCTGGGCTGGATGAGTGCCGGTTGCCTACCCTGGATGACGAGCAGCTTAGCCCGTCATCCCTCGTAAAGAGTTTAGGTGTCCAATTGGACCCTTTGCTGACCATAGAGACCCAGGACTCCATGGTCAGCAAAACGGCATTTTACTATCCCCGCCAGGCTAGGCGACTGGCACCCTACCTGTCCAGGGATGATCTGGCCACAGTGATCCAGGCGACGGTCATCTCGAGGCTGGACTACTGTAACGCCCTCTACGTCGGCCTTCCTTTGTCGACAATCCGGAAACTCAAGCTAGTGCAGAATGCTGCTGCTCGCTTGCTGGTGGGAGCACCGGTGAGGGAGCACATCACGCCCATCCTTCGGCAACTGCACTGGCTGCCTATCGAGTACCGGATTGCCTTCAAGGTGTTGGTTTTAACCTTTAGGGCCTTGCACGGTCTAGGGCCTGAGTACCTAAGGGGCCGCCTTACCCCGTATATTCCCCCGAGATCACTGCGCTCGGAAGAGCAGAATCTGTTGGTTATCCCATCACCCCGCTCCTGCCACTTGTCCAGCACAAGACAGCGGGCCTTTTCTGTCGTGGCTCCCACGACTTGGAATTCACTGCCTAGCCACGTTCGGGCGATCCACGAACTTGGCCCTTTTCGAAGGGCCGGCAAGACTGCCCTCTTCAGACTAGCGTTTGGCTAGCCTGAATGTAGATGCATATCAGCGTCCGAGTTAAGATCTGTAATTTACTGGCTACTGGCTATGTATTGCGCGTTTTACTGAATTTTATTGTATGTTTTATTGTGTATTTTATCGCTATTGTGATCCGCCCCGAGCCTGCAGGGAGGAGCGGAATATAAAACCAAATAATAAATAATAAATAAATAAATAAAATAATAGAGCCTCTTCCCACAGAGACACCAACGGTTTGTGGCCGTGGTGAGATGTCTCCACACTGGGCATGCGCACTCAGCAGCAGAGTAGCAAAGCGCAAGGGCAGATGCCTTCACTGTGCCTGGTTGTGATCCCCAGGTTGTGCCCGTCAACTTCGGGTATTGTTTCTAGCGCCCTCCACATTATGCTTGATATTCAGGCAGTGCTTCTTGTAGGGCAGAGCACGGTCCAGGGTTTCTCCCGGTGATTTGGGTGTGCTGCAATGCTCCATTCCTTCCCAGGTCATCCTCAGAGCTCGGGGTGCTTGCCAGTTGGTGCCAGTTCACAACAACAACAACAACAACAACAACAATTTGTGGCCCTTATTTGGCTTTTCTTAATGTTTTGCTGCTGTTGCATCAAAAGCCCAACTTTGCATAAACTTGTTCTCTCTCTCTTGCCAGGCATGTAGCCAGGGGGGGCTAAGGGGGCTTCAGCCCCCGAAATTCTCAGGGTGGTCCGCGAAAAGGCCTTACTGGTACATTATTTAAACTGTTATGTTTATTCATATCATGATCTGATCACCATGTTCATTATATCCCACATTAATGGGGTTATTGGGATAACAATACAAAAGGTTTGCTAGGCTAGACACTCTTCCACCCAGTCTCAGCCCCCCAACCAAACTCAGCCCCCCCGAATCAAAATCCTGACTACGGCCCTGTCTCTTGCTATACACAAACACACACACAGACATCATGATGTGTCAGGAATTTCCCACCAAACCTATTACTTTCTTTGGTAAACTGGGTACTTTCTGTGACATAAAAGTCCCAGGCAAAGCAATGCCTCTAAGTCCCATCCCCCACTTTAGTCTTTCTGCCCCAAAATAAGGAAACGTGCCCTTGAACACCCACACCCACACACACACACAACCACATGCAGCAGAAGACCAGCCCGGTGTTTCTTTGGGTGACTTATCTTTTTTTTTCATTTTCACTTATTACTATTATTATCAGTTATTATCAACTGGAGCCTCCGGCGGCGCAATGTGTGTCAACAGAACTGAAGAGCAACAGGGACTGTGGCGCAGCTGCATGGGTGTCCGCTGCATTAAGATCACTACTGACCGAAAGGTCATGAGTTTGAAGCCAGTCCGGGTTGGAGGGAGCTTCCGGCCAATTTTGTGTAGCTTGTTGTCGACCTTTATTTATTTATTTATTTATTTATTCAAATTTGTCAGTCGCCACTCCCATTCAACTCGGGGCGACTCACAAACAATAAAAATAACAATAACAACAACATTTAGAATTTCATTGAAATCATTAGGATTAAAACAGCGACCATAAAGTACAGAGAGCATCAGAGACTGACAGTTTTTAGGAGCCCAACACCTGTTGGAACAATAATGTTTTGCATGCCTTCCGAAAAGCCAGCAAACTTGAAAGAGCATGGGTTTCAGAGGGCAACGCGTTCCACAGGGTCGGAGCTATGATAGAAAAAGCCCTCCTCCGTGTTGTAGCGAGATGGTAACTCTTAGGACTTGGGACCACCAGGAGGTTTTGCATCTCTGAGCATAGAGATCTAGTGGGACAGTATGGGATGAGGCGGTCCCTTAGGCCAGTGTTTCTCAACCAGTGTGCCGTGGCACACTAGTGTGCCATGAGCGATCATCAGGTGTGCCGCGAGAAAAGCTCTCTGCCCCCCTTCCTTCCCCCTCCTCTTGCCGAACTCCTGCTGCTTGGGGGGGAAGGAGGAAGGGCTGGGCGGCGGCGAAGAAAAAGAAGAAGGGGCCAGGGTGCCGCCTCCTTTGGCCGTTTCCCCAGCCAGCCTCCAATCCGACTCCCACCATGACTCTCGCCCCTCGCTCGTTGAAGCCGCGCGGAAGAGTAGCCCCGCCCACTGAAGCCCGTCCACCACTCATGCTCCTCCTCTGTGGGAGAGCTGAAGCCGGGGGAGGGGGCAGGGCATGGCACGGCCTGGCTCCTCCCCCTCCCCCGGCTTCGGCACTCCCAGCAGCTGCTCCCAGCAGGCCACCATCCCCACAGCCGTTCTTTACTGTGTTAGAGTGTCATTTTGTGTCATTTTGGTTGGTGGTGTGCCCCCGGATTTTTTTAATGTTAAAAGTGTGCCGCGGCTCAAAAAAGGTTGGGAAACACCGCCTTAGGCACACTGGCCCCAGACCATTCAAGGCCTTAAAGGTCAATGCCAGCACTTTGAACATGATCTGGCATTCCACTGGGAGCCAGTGCAGTTTGCGCAAGATGGGAGTGATGTGGCAGCTCATTGGGACACCTGCCAGCAGC
Source organism: Anolis apletophallus (assembly GCA_030556195.1). NCBI lineage: Eukaryota > Metazoa > Chordata > Lepidosauria > Squamata > Anolidae > Anolis > Anolis apletophallus. The sequence continues at coordinate 1,240,095 of JARBWK010000005.1, forward strand.
CGAGCTGCCGCGTTCTGCACCAGCTTAACTTCCCGGATCACCGACAGAGGCAGGCCAATGTAAAGAGCATTACAGTAGTCTAACCTTGAGATGACCGTAGCTTGGACCACTGTGGCCAGGTCGTGGCGGGACAAATAGGGGACCAGCTTCCTCGCCTGGCGTAGATGAAAAACGCTACCCTACTGATGGTGGAGATATGTGTCTCCATTGACAGTTGAGGGTCAAGTGTGACACCAAGACTTTTTACTGATGATGGCAGACATAGCGTCACGCCCTCCAGGGTTGGAAGCTGGACCTCCCTACCGCCCGGACGACCAAGCCACAGGATCTCCGTCTTCGCTGGATTCACCTTCAACCTACTGGCTCGCAGCCATCCAGTGACGGCTTCGAGGCAGCGATGGAAATTATCGGGTGTGGATTCGGGCCGGCCTTCCATCCCCAGAATGAGCTGGGTGTCATCAGCGTATTGGTGGCACTCCAGCCCAAAGCTACGAACCAGCCGGGCAAGTGGTCGGACAAAGATGTTAAATAACAGAGGGGAGAGGATTGCCCCCTGGGGAACCCCACAAAGTAAGGGGGAACCCCCGGAGACAACCTCCCCTCTCCTCACTCGCTGTAGCCAGTTCCGGAGGAAGGAAGACAGCCAATTCAGAACCTTTGCAACCCGAAAGACAGTTGCATCTCCCAAGTAGGAAATTTAGGTGCCACCTATGTGTGGCGAGGCCAACTTAACTAATTTACAAGGCCATAAATAAAATCTCCAGCAAAAGACATGCAGGGAATGCGGAAAGTACGTCATCAGTGTTGCAGATGGACGGTGAAGTGACAGCTCCCCTGGTGACCAGAAAAAAAGTTAAAATAGCCTCTGACTGTCTGTCTATATGTGTTGTGTGTCTATGGCATTGGATGTTTGCCATGTATGCAGGCATGTAGCCAGGTGGGGGGCTAAGGGGCTTCAGCCCCCAAATTCTCAGTGTGGTCCGCGAAAAGGCCTGACTGGTACATTATTTAAACTGTTATGCTTATTCATATCATGATCTGATCACCATGCTCATTATATCCCACATTAATGGGGTTATTGGGATAACAATACAAAAGGTTTGCTAGGGTAGACCCTCTTCCACCCAGTCTCAGCCCCCCCCCTCAAAACAAACTCAGCCCCCCCGAAACAAAATCCTGGCTACGGCCCTGCATGTATGTGTACATCGTAATCTGCTCTGAGTCCCCTGTGGGGTGAGAAGGGTGGAATATAAATATTGTAAATAAATAAAATACATAAATAAACAGGTCGGAGGTTCGAATCTGGGCAATGCACGGGTGAGCTCCCTCTGTCAGCTGTAGCTCAACATGACAGAAGCCTCCCACAAGGATGGTGAAACATCAAAACATCCGGGCAACATCCCCTGGGTAACGTCCTTGCAGACCACCAATTCTCAAGTCGCTCCTGATGCTATATGTGTGTGTGACACACACACACACACACACACATATTTAAACAGATAAAGTTTAGACAACCTCAAGCAGCAATCCGACTGTAGAGCAGGCCTGGGCCGACTTCAGCCCTCCCTCCAGGTGTGTTTTGGACTTCCTTTTCCCCCTCAGCTGCTTAAGCAGAAAAGGAAAGGGCCTGAGGCTGTGAGGAATGGTGGGAGTTTGAGTCCAAACCACCTGGAGGGAAGGCCAAAGTTTGCCCATGCTGGAGCTAGAGTAGAATCACATAACTCCAAGGCGGCAACAGAGCCTTTGGGACGTATATTCCCAGCAGAATTCAACTGGGGAGCTGAAGCCAATAATGGGATCCCATGGGGGGGGGGGGGGAGCCACTTGTCCTTTCAACACCATTCATTCCCACTCCCTCCTTGGCGGGTCTTGGGACAGGACCTTCTTGGCTGTGGCCCCCCGCTTGTGGACCAGGCCTTTGCACAACAACATATAGCAGCGCCTGGACGGAATGGTTTGGCAAGGCGACAGGCATGAGAACACAGCTTTATTGTTTTTAATCAACCGGTTTGGGGACGGAGTATTGTTTTGATTTTCAACTGACTGTTTGACTATTTGTTTTAATTTTAATTGTTATTGTTTTAATTTTGTGTTTATGGTTTTATATTGTTTGTGGCATCAAATTGCTGCCTTTGTTAGCCGCTCTGAGTCCGTCCCCCCACCCCCTCTTGAGGGTTGAGAAGGGCGGGGTAAAAAAATGCAATAAATAAATAAATAAATAAATAAATTGGGGCTTGAAAAGCGGTTTCTATGAAACTGCAAGAGACTGCAGGGTCGGTTCCTCTTTCCTATTGAGTAAGCAGTTCAAACCGTTTGGGGGGGGGAGGAGTGAGGATGACATTATATTAACGCTGCAACTGGCCTGTGTATGTTATTTCCAACATTGGGATCCTAGGAAGGGTCAGGATACTGGAGTGAGTGACCCTCTGGGGCAGGGGTCGGGAACCTACGGCTCGGGAGCCAGGTGTGGCTCTTTTCATGATTGCATTTGGCTCTCCAGAGCAGCCTGGGCCTCGGTTTCCCAGCATGCAGTGGGGAGGAGTGGCGCAAATGCGCCGCAACTGCCGCTTCCGCCCCACCATCGCTGCCTCTTCCTCATCCCCTGCTGCTCTTGGGACCCTGCGCCCTCTTCGCCAGGGATGGCGGAGCCCGGTGGCGGCACCGCGTCCTCGTCTTCTTCCTTCCTTCCTATTCCTTCTTTTCTTTCTCCCCCTTCACCCTTTCAATCTCCTCTCCTTCCTTTTCCCTCCCTCTCTCCCCTTCCTTACTTCCTTTCTCCCCTTTTACCCTTTCCTTCTCCTTCTCTCCTTCCTTTTCCCTCCCTCTCTCCCCTTCCTTCTTTCCTCTATTCTCTTCCTTCCTTCCTTCCTTTCTCCCCTTTCTATTCTTTTTCCCCAAGTCTTCCTTTCCCTCTCCTTCCTTTTCACTTCCCTCTTTCTCCCCTTTTCTTTTCCCTTCATTATTTTACTTTTTCCTCACTCCCTTTCCTTTCTTTTCCTCACCCTTTCCTTTCCCCCTTCCCATTCCCTTCTTTCTTTTCCCCTCCTTGTCTCTCTCCTTCTTTTCTTTTCTTCCTTTTCCATAGTTCGTTCTTCTTTTCTTTCCTTTCCCCCTCCCTCCTGTATTTCCTCTGTCTTCCTTCCTTCCTTCCTTCCTTCCTTCCTTCCTTCCTTCCTTCCTTCCGTCTTCTCTTCCTTCCCAGAGTCCTGAGCATGACTTTTGCAGGGCCAGGTCTGAAGTGTCCCCTCATTCTGCCTTTTGGGGAATCCTTTTCTCATTGTATGTACATATAGACTCACATTTCGCTGAATTCAGTCTTAAAATATATTATATATATTATATGACTCTCACTGAAATACATTTCAAAACATTTTGCTTTCATGGCTCTCTGAGTCCAAAAGGTTCCTGACCTCTGCTCTGGGGTCTGTCCCTTGAAGACCAGATGACCCTCTGTTGGGAGGGCTTGGGTGGTGCTTTTCCCGCCTGGCAAGTTGGGGTTGGCCTGGATGGCCTTTGGGTCTCCTCCAACCCTAGGGTGCTAAGGCCACGGGTAGGGATTTACCCAGAAGAGCCCCATCCCCAAGCAGGCCAAGCGGGAGCTTCCCACCCTGCTTTTTGGGAAGGGAAACTGGGCGGGAAGGCCAGAAAAGTCAGCAGGAAACCCCAGGTTGAGGGAAACTGATGCAAAAGCAAAGAAGGAAGGAAGGAAGGCCGCTCCTTGGGTTTTCCTGAGGATTTTATAAAAAATTGAAATAGACATACGTGTAAGTATTTTCCAGTTATTCGTGTTGCCTGACCATTTCTCAGATAACATATAATAATAATAATAAATAAATAATCTTTATTTATTCCCGCGCCACCATCTCTCCAACATTTTTTTAAATGTAAGGGGTCATAGTCTTCTCTTTGAATAGTACATATAAAGGCACCATAGCAAGTTCCAATTCAACAATACAAGCAGTCCCCAAGTTACAAACAAGTTCTTAAGTTGAATCTGTATGTAAGTCAGAACAGGGATGTTTTAAAAGCATCACTCACTCCAGCCAAAAAGACCCACAGGGTGTCCGTCAAGTCTCTTTCCCATTTAATATTTTTATATTAATAAATTATATATATATATATATATATATAATATATTATATTAATAATTTATTAATAATTCCCTTGATTATTCCATGTAAAAATATGTGTGTGGGGGGGGGGCACAGATCATGGACCAAAAAACCCCCTGGTCTGCGCCCCTCTTTCCCCCTTTCTCATGCCCCTCCTCGCTCCTTCTCCCGGCAAAGTCTCTGCTCCGTCCCTTCTGTCTGTCTGTCTGTCTGTCTGTCTGTCTCTCTCTCTCTCTCTCTCGTGTGCGCTCTATCTCTATCTCGTGCGTGCCTTTGGAGCGAGTTTGCACCTGCTGCGCTCTCCCCAAGCCCTCCCGACTCCCGAGGAGACCTTCAGAGCACAGCGGAGCTTTCCAGCCGGTGGGAATGCATGGGGACCTTGGAGGTGGCGGGAGGTTGGCTTCAAGGGGGCCTAATTCCAAAGTGTGGTCTAGGGAACAAGCCATTGGAACCAAGGCCATCAAAGCCGGAACCGAGAAGTCGACGACAGATCCCAAGCGTAGACCCTGCAAGGCCCTTCCTGGAGGGTCGTTCCCAGATGGTGAAGCTGGGGGACACCTGCTCGGACCCCTGGCCTTTGACCTGTGGGGTCCCACAAGGATCTATTTTATCCCCCATGCTTTTTGAACATCTACATGAAACCACTGGGAGAGGTCATCCGGGGGTTTGGAGTTGGGTGCCATCTCTACAAGGTGACGCCCAACTCTACTCCTCCTTTCCACCCAATTCCAAGGAAGCCCCTCGGGTGCTGGACGAGTGCCTGGCCACGGTGGCTGTCTGGATGAGAATGAATAAGCTGAGGATCAATCCTGACAAGACAGAGGTCTTCCAGGTCGATCGCAAGCTGGATCGGGGTATAGGGTGGCAACCTGTGCTGGACGGGGTTGCACTCCCCCTGAAGTCACAGGTCCGCAGCTTGGGTGTCCTCCTAGACTCGTTGCTAATGCTTGAAGCCCAGGCGTCGGTGGTGGCTGGGAGGGCCTTCGCACCATTAAAACTCGTGCGCCAGCTGCAGCCGTACCTCGTGAAGTCGGATCTGGCCACGGTGGTCCACGCATTACAGTAATCCAGACTGGACTACTGCAATGCACTCTACGTGGGGCTGCCCTTGAATATGTTTTAATAGGTTACTGTGTATTGTGTTTTTATTGTGTTTTTCCCGTGTTTTTAATGACCTGTAAGTGTTTTATTGATTTGTAAGTCACCCCAAGCCAGTCGGAAAGGGCGACGAAGAAATCGAAATAATAAATAATAAGACGGGCGAGAAGTTTCCATTGGTCCAATGGGCGGCGGCCAGGTTACTCACTGGAGCGACGTACAGGGAGCGGTCAACCCCCCTGCTTAAGGAGCTCCCTTGGGTGCCGTTCATCTTCCGGTCCCAGTTCAAGGGGCAGGTGATCACCTCCAAAGCCCTGCCTACCTGTGCGGCTGTCTTTCTGTCTAGGAACCCACGCCATCTCTTGGATCACCTGGAGAGACCCTAGCCTCGCTCCCACGGCCTTCGCAGGCACGTCTGGTGGGGACGAGGGAGGGTTGAAGTCCCAAACACCTGGAGGGAGGGAGGGCCCAAGTTGGCCCAGGCCTGTTCTAGAAGCATCCCCTCCGGGCGTTTGGCCCACATCTATGGCAGCAGGCACCCCCAGAGGTGGGGAGGTCTCAAAACCGCAGGCGGGGGCGAAACGTCAGGAGAGCATGCTCCTGCTGCCACGTGGCCAGGCAGGCCGGAAAGCCTGCCATGATGACCCCGCCGTCGTAACCCTCCTGCCCGTCCTGTTCGGCCGGGAATCCTGGGGAAGGGAAAGCCCCGAGGCGACGGGGAGGGCCAGGCTCCGAGGCGGGAGGGGGTTCCCCGGCGGCGGCGCATTGGACGAGGGGAGGGGGCGTGGCGGGGGCGGGGCGTGCCTTCTGTCCCGGACCCTCTCCTCCTCCGAGGGGCTCCTCTTAAGGGCGGCGGGGGGCCTGGGCTGGCCCAAGGAAGGCGGTGGCATGGGCGCTGGCGGCTCCGGCGGGCTGCGGCCGGGCCGCTTCTCCTCCTCCTGGGCTTGGGCGCTGGCCTGGGCGCTCCTCTCCACCCGCCTCGGACTCGCCGTGAGTTTCGCTTTCGCTTCGGACAACAAAGGGGGTGTCTTTCCTTCTCTTCCTTCCTTTCTCGCTTTTCTTTCCCTTCCTTTCCTTTTCTGTTCTCTTTTCTTTCTGGGTCCTGGGGGGAAGAGAGTATCCCTCTCTGCCCGAAATGGGGGCTCCTGGAGGAAAAGGGGGGTGGAATCTGCGCTTCCCTGCCTTCCTTCCCTTCTTTCCTTCTTTCCTTTCTTCCTTTCCTTCTTTCTTTCTTTCTTTCTTTCTTTCCTTTCTTCTTTCTCTCTTTCATTCTTTCCTTCTTTCCTTTCTTCTTTCTCTCTTCCCTTCTTTCCTTCTTTCCTTCTTTCCTTTCTTCTTTCTCTCTTTCATTCTTTCCTTTCCTTTCTTCTTTCTCTCTTCCCTTCTTTCCTTCTTTCCTTCTTTCCTTTCTTCTTTCTCTCTTTCATTCTTTCCTTCTTTCCTTACTTCTTCCCTTCCTTTCCTCCTTCCTTCCTTCCTTCCCTCTCTCCTTCCTTCTTTCCTTTACTCCCTCCTGTCTTTTTTCCCCTCCTCCATTCCTCCCCTTCCATTCTTTCCTTCCTTCCATCCCTTCCTTTCTCCCTTCCTCCTGGTGGGGGGTCTTCTTCGCAGCCCCGCCCTTGCCCCCACCCGGGGACCCCTCCCTTTGGCTCCCCCCCCCCATTAACTAGGAACCAGTTTAGAACTATGAACTGGGGTGGGCTCAAAGATCCCACCACCACCACCCTCACAAGCATAGAGAGAAGGCCTTCTCGGGGATGGCCCCCAGGCTTTGGACCCCCCCTAGGGAGGTGAGGTGAGCCCCCACTCTGTCCACCTGCCTTCTGCAGAGACATCCAAACTGGGATGTTCCTCCCGTGTGCCTTTGATCATGATGGAAGCGCAGATTGCCTGCGCTTGCAAGACAGCGTTTTACCATCTGCGGCAGGCGAAACGTCTGGCTCCTTACCTCTCCCGCTGCGACCTGGCCACGGTGATCCAAGCCACGGTCATCTCGAGGCTTGATTACTGTAATGCGCTGTACATTGGCCTACCCTTGTCGGTGATCCGAAACTTAAGCTGGTGCAGAACGCAGCAGCGCGCCTGCTGTCGGGAGCCCCAAGATCTGCGCATGTGACCCCACTCCTGCGTGCACTGCACTGGCTTCCCATCGAATTCGGGTCTCCTTCAAGGTGTTAGTTCTAACTTTCAAGGCCTTATATGGTTTGGGGCCAGTGTACTTGAGGGAGCGTCTTACCCCATACAAACCCAGAAGATCACTGCGCTCAGAGGGGCTTAATCTACTAGAGGTCCCTAGTATTAAGATCTGTAGGCTGTCGAGCACCCGGCAGAGAGCATTTACAGTGGCGCTCCGACCCTCTGGAATTCTCTGCCGGAGGAGATACGAGCACTACGGGGTTTGTTGGCCTTCCGCAAGTCTGTGAAGACTTGGCTATACAGGCAGGCATTTGGTCCCAACTGATGCCTCCTTAGTTGCCAGCTGCCAACATACCGTCCTGCCATGTATTGCCTCTGCGTATTATTGCTTGCCGGGATCATTTGTGGTGAGGGGGCTTTTGGGTATACGTCTTTTATCTGTTTACTGATGTTTTATTGATTTTATGCTGTAAACCGCTCTGGGCTCCAGAGAGAGCGGTCTACCAAATCGAATTTATAAATAAATAAATAAATAAATGATGGGCCCCCTCCCTGGTGGCACAGCGGGTTAAACCTCTGGGCTGCTGAACTTGCTGACTGGAAGGTTGGTGGTTTGAATCCATGCGTCAGGGAAAGCTCCTGCTGCTCACCCCAGCTTCTGCCAACCTAGTAGTTTGAAAATATGCAAATGTGAGTTGATCAATAGGGAAATCAGAAGACGTTTCCTTCCTGGGAGGAGAGCATTGGCCAATCTCGATCAAAGAGTGAAGGGTAGAGACATCACTCTGGCAACGAAGGTCTGCCTAGTGAAAGCAATGGTGTTCCCTGTCGTCACCTCTGGATGCGAGAACTGGACCACAAGGAAGGCTGAGCGAAGGAAGAGAGGCGCTTCTGAACGGTGGTGCTGGAGGAAAGTTCTGAGAGTGCCACGAGAAGATCCAACCTGTCCATCCTCCAGGAAAGAAAGCCCAGCTGCTCACTGGAGTGAAGGACATATTAGAGGCAAAGATGAGGTCCTTTGGCCACATCAGGAGAAGACAGGAAAGCTTAGGTTTCTCGGTTGTTAGACTGATATACGTAATTATCTTAGAGAAGAGAAGGATGCTGGCGAAAGTGGAAGGAAAAAGGAAGAGGGGCCAGCCAAGGGCAAGGTGGAAGGAGGGTGTCCTTGAAGGGACTGGCTTGACCCTGAAGGTGACCATGGGGGTGGCCACGGCCGACAGGAAACTCTGGCCTGGGATGGTCCAGGAGGTCACCAAGAGGCGGAAGCAACTGAACAAATACACAACAACAACAACAACAGTAGGTACCGCTTCTGAGTTGCCCGTGGGCTGAGAAAGGTGGCATACAAATATAATAAGTAAATAAATTACAGTGCTCCATGCAGTCATGCCAGTGGCCACATCACCTTGGAGGTGACTATGGACAACGCCGGCTCTTCGGCTTAGAAAGGGAGGTGAGCACCAACCCCCAGAGTTGGGCAGGACTAGGCTGAATGCCAGGGGAAACCTTTCCCTTTGGCCCCTGTCCATGGATGCTCGGCCCTCATTGACCGTTAGAGTGAACTCGGCACTTTCCTGCCGCCCAGGCCTTCTTCTCATGGCTCTTTGCAGAAGGCCATGCCCACGCCCCTCCGCTCCAGCCTTGCCCGTCTTCTTCCTGGTTCTGGTTTGTGAGATTTGTTTGGATTCATTGTATGGTTGCTTCTAAATTCCTTAATCCGATGGTTCTATGTTTGCTCTGTTTTTCATTGTCTGATGAGTGATTAGCTCCGTTGTGTCGGGCATGGCCCCGCCTGCAAGCCGTCCGTTGAGCCTGAGGCTGAGAGAGAGGAGGCTCTGGCCAGGCTCCCGAACCACGACACGCCCGAGTCCCTTCGGGGAGAGAGATGGGGGCCGGGTATAAACACAATGTTGTGATTATTGTCATGATCATAATATCCTCAGGGGTGGTCTTTCCTGTCCAAAGAAGGGGCAAGGAGGGAGGGAGGGAGGGAGGGGAAAGGCCCCGCCAGACCAGCTTTGGGGTGAAAGGGGCTCCCCTCCCTTGCTCCCTCTCAATTTGGCGGAAGGGAATCACAAGAAGGAACCGGACCCAAGGAAGGCCATTCCAGAGGGAGAAATGCATGGCAGCAGGCCACACGGAGGAAAGGCAGGGAGAGAGGGTGGGGAAGCAGGCCTTGCCAAAGCGACCAAGGCTGGACAGGAGCCAGGAGTGGGATGTGGCCGCTCACAAGGCCAAGGCCATCCTCAGCTGCATCCAGAGGACGGAGGATCGTGCCCAAGCAAAGCCAAATAGTAGCACTACTCTCTTGTGCTGTGCTCAGACCTTCTCTCCTGGATTAACCATCGTATCCCAGTGTGTTCCAGTTGTGGGCAAAAGCCATTCAAGGAGGTGGACAAGAAGGAACCCAAGCCAATGGGATTTTGGCCCGCATCAAGAGGAGCTTAGTGCCTAGGTCCAGGGAAGAAGTCCTGCTCCCTGCGCTCTCTTCGGCCTTGCTCAGACCACGTCACCTGGAATCCCACTGTGTCCCATTCTGGGCGCCACAATTGAAGGGAGAGGTTGACTCTCAGCTGGAATACTGTGTCCAGAGGAAGAGGGCGAGCCAAATGATCCAGGGTCTGGAGAACAAGCCCCATGAGGAGCGGCTTCAAGAGCTGGGCATGTTGAGGCTGAAGAAGAGAAGGCTGAGAGAAGACATGATGAGGACCATGTATAAATATGGGAAGGGAAATCACAGGGAGGAGGGAGCAGGCTTCCTTTCTGCTGCCCTGGAGACCGGGACGCAATGGAGCCATGGCTTCAAACTACAGGAAAGGAAGGATATTCCACCTGAACATTGGGAAGAACTTCCTGACTGTGAGAGCTGTTCAGCAGTGGAACTCTCTGCCCCAGAGTGTGGTGGAGGCTCCTTCTTGGGAGGCTTTTAAATGTGTCTGGATGGCCATCTGTTGAGGGTGCTTTGAATGCTATTTTCCTGGACTGGGTGGCCCACCAGGTCTCATCCAACTCTAGGATTCTATCGAAGGAAGGGAGAGGCCCCAGAAGGGCCACAAAAGGGGCCAAAGGTCTGGAAACCACAAGTCCCACTAAAGAGCCGTTTTGGGAATTTGGAGGAGAGAAGGGACCGAAGAGCTGGCCATCCGTGTCCTGCCCTACCTTTCTCCCTGTGGTGGTTCATGGTGTCGGTTTGGGGTAATAATCCGACTCTAATCTGCAAAGGTCCTTTTGGGGCCCTGACCCTCTCCAAGGGGGCGTTTGCTCTCCCTCCAAATGTGGGGTCCCACCTGCCAATGCCATCAGCCTGCCTTCGCTTCCATTGCTGCCCAAGCCATGGATGAACGTGCTGAAGGAGCCCCAAAGGCCCTGGATGGGACCTCCTTCCTTTGTGGGGCCTTCTCTCCTGGAAGAAGAGGGTGTCTACACCAATGTGGGGGTCCTCTTGGGAGCTGCTTCCCCGAGTCCTTTGTGCGGTGGCCCTTGAGGGAATGAATGCCCCTTTGGGGAATCCCCCACGTCCTCTGGTCTGGAGGGAGGGCCGCTTTCCCTTCCTGGTTGGCTTTCATTTCCACCCCCCAGGGCTTCCCCAAACCCCCTTGGCCCCACACCATCTGGCCAATGATCCCTCCTGACCCCTGGCCAGACATGGGGCAAGCAATGATGACCCCCACTGGGCCCCAGGTCCCTCTTTTCCTGGAAGTGAAGGCAGGGTTGCGCCAGGTTGACGCTTGGAGGGGCTCCCCAGAAGTTGACAGGCGACTTGAAGGCAGGAAGAGCTGGCCCTTGGGCCTTAATTATTGTTATTCTTATCAATGTATTTGTTTTACTCGTCCTTATGTCTCCTGCAGGAGAGAGACTCCAAGCAGCTATTAATTCCCCCCAGAACCCCCCAGCCAGGGATTTTGGGGGTGGCAGTACAAAAAGAAGACCCTTCCCCAAGCCTAGAAGGTGTTGCTTGAGCAATCCCTACAGAGTGAATGGGGTTGCCTGAGGGGCCGAGGGCCCTGGGGTCTGGCTGACCTCCTTGGCCAAGTGGACCTGCAGCCCCTCTGTTTCCCCCTTTCAAAGCCAACGTGGTGTATGAAGCGCACGGCTCCTTCATGACTTCTTCTATTTATCAAATACGGCATTGATCAAATATTGATGCCCACCCAGGGCTCCCAGGGCTCCCGTGTCCACACACAATCCTCTTCAACACATTTAAAGAATAGGAATAATTTACACACACTAAAAGCCTGTCAAGAACGGTGAAGCCCCGGCTCTATTAACTCCCGGGAAAATCCATGAGCATGTGGAGAGAAGGGCAAAGCCAGAGTAAGCCCCATACTCTCTGCCTTGTTGTTGTTGTTGTTGTTGTTGTTGTTGTTGTGGCTAGAGATCCAGAAGACTTCGGGATGGGTTTTTTCTGTTGTCCCTTCCCCCAAATTGGGTTTTGTGGTTTCCCTTTAGGCTTTCCTTGGCCTTTGGGTCAAATTTGCCCTCCCTTCTGCTCGAGATCCCCGTGTACAACTGGTGGGCCACTGTGTGATACAGAATGCTGGACTAGATGGGCTGAGGTCCGATTCAGCATGGCTCTTCTTATGTTCTTATGTTCTTAAGAGGCTGACCCTTAGAAATCTGGAGGGGTGTGTGTGTCTGCTTTAAGTGATTGTAAGTCATTGAGTTGCGTTTTCAATTGTGTCACACAATGGAACAAAAATGGGAAAATGTTCTGTCCCTGGTTTGAAAGTGTTGTTTCCTGTTTAGTTGTGCGACCCTTCCTTCGAAAGCAGTTGTTCTACTCCAGGAACTTTGTTTTTGTGACACAAATTATGTTGCATTGTAGTGTCACATGGTATAATTAGCCATTCTGAGTCCTCTTTGGGGCGAGATAAAGCAGGGTAAAATACAATAAATACATATATAATACTAGCTGTACCCGGCAGGCGTTGCGGTGCCCTATTTAGGAGATGCGAGAAAGTCTGAGTATGTAAGGGTTGGAATTGATGTTACCTATGTTCTTTGTGGGGTCATGGCTGTGTCGATGTGGGTTGTTCTGGTGGGTGGGATGTTGAAGTCCTGGGGAGTTGTCGGTGTGTGGTGTTCCTGGAATTCTGCAGAGCTTGTGGATATACAAGGTTTTTTGTCTTTCCGTCTGCTGTGTTGATGTAGAGCAGTCTTTCTCAACCAGTGTGCCGTGGCACACTAGTGTGCCGTGACGGACCTCCTGCTGTGCCGCGAGAAAAGCTCTCTGCCCCCCTTCCTCCCCCCTCCTGCCAAACTCCTGCTGCTTGGGGGAGGAGGAAGGGCCGGGCAGTGGCGAAGAAAAAGAAGATGGGACCGGGGTGCCGCCTCCTTCGGCCGTTTCCCCAGCCAGCCTCCAATCCGCCATGACTCCCACCATGACTCTCGCCCCTCGCTCGCTGAAACTGCGTGGAGGAGGAGCCCCGCCCACTGAAGCCTGTCCACTGCTCATGCTCTTCCTCTGTAGGAGAGCTGAAGCTGGGGGGAGGGGGCAGGGCATGGCGCGGCCTGTAGGAGAGCTGAAGCTGGGGGGGAGGGGGCAGGGCATGGCGCGGCCTGTGGGAGAGCTGAAGCTGGGGGAGGGGGCCGGGCATGCCGCGGCCTGTAGGAGAGCTGAAGCTGGGGGAGGGGGGCAGGGCATGACGCGGCCTGTAGGAGAGCTGAAGCTGGGGGAGGGGCAGGGCATGGCGCGGCCTGTAGGAGAGCTGAAGCTGGGGGGAGGGGGCAGGGCATGGCGCGGCCTGTAGGAGAGCTGAAGCTGGGGGGAGGGGCAGGGCATGGCGCGGCCTGTAGGAGAGCTGAAGCTGGGGGGAGGGGGCAGGGCATGGCACGGCCTGTAGGAGAGCTGAAGCTGGGAAGGGGGCAGGGCATGGCGTGGCCTGTAGGAGAGCTGAAGCTGGGGGGGGCAGGGCATGGTGCGGCCTGTAGGAGAGCTGAAGCTGGGGGGGAGGGGCAGGGCATGGTGCGGCCTGTAGGAGAGCTGAAGCTGGGGGAGGGCAGGGCATGGCGCGGCCTGTAGGAGCGCTGATGCTGGGGGGCGGGGGCAGGGCATGGCGCGGCCTGTAAGAGAGCTGAAGCTGGGGGAGGGGGCGGGGCATGGCGCGGCCTGTAGGAGAGCTGAAGCTGGGGGAGGGGGCAGGGCATGGCGCGGCCTGTAGGAGAGCTGAAGCTGGGGGAGGGCAGGGCATGGTGCGGCCTGTAGGAGAGCTGAAGCTGGGGGGGAGGGGGCAGGGCATGGTGCGGCCTGTAGGAGAGGTGAAGCTGGGCCTGGCTCTGCCCCCTCCCCTGGCTTTGGCACTCCCAGCAGCTGCTCCAGCCTTGAGGGGACAGTGCCAATCCAGCATTGTGCTGGCTCTGACACCGCTGGCTTGGCACTGCCCCCTCAAGGCTGGAGCAGCTGCTGGGAGAGCTGAAGCCGGGGAGAGGGGGCGGGGCATGGCACAGCCTTGCTCCGCCCCCTTCCCGGATTCGGCACTCCCAGCAGCTGCTCCCAGCAGGCCACCATCCCCAGCCGTTCTTTCCTGTGATAGAGTGTCATTTTGTGTCATTTTGGTTGGTGGTGTGCCCCCGGATTTTTTTAATGTTAAAAGTGTGCCACGGCTCAAAAAAGTTTGGGAAACACTGATGTAGAGGTTCTGTGGTTTCCCAACTCTGGAGCACGCTACGTAGAGTTGTCCGTGGGAGAAGCATTCTGTGTCAAGGTCTATGCCACAGATTTGTAGTGTTTGGCCTTGAGCCTTGTTTATGGTGATGGCAAAAGCTAGTGTAGTGCAGTGTCTTTCTGTTCTGGCGTTTGTTCTGCCCTTTTTTGTGTGATGTATGTAGCATTGAGAGTGTGTCGTCCGATGCTGTTCTTTTAAGGAGGCATGGCTTGTCTTTTGGGTCAGCTTATGCCTGTGTGGAAGGAAGGAATGGCATACAAATGGGTTGAGCAGTAGACGCAAGGTTGTGTTATGTGTGTATTGTGTTGTGTGTAGGTATTACTTTTGTGTTATTCTGGGGGTATGTGTTTGTCAGTGGTGCCTGTGTCCCTGGTGCCCTATTTGTCTCCCTCCTAGATCTTGGCCGTGGCAGTTTAACCCTCAACTGAAATCACTCAGCATTCTAAGTGGCTTTGCCCACCGTTACTATGGTAACTGATGTTGGCCAATGGGTTTCGCTGGCTGCCGCAGAGGATGCTGGGAAATGTAGTTTTATTTTTACTCGTTGTTTTGGGGGCCTTTTAGGTTTTGGGGGGGAACGTTTCTTTGCTACAAACGTACCTTGCTTGAGGCCTATTTCTGTTGGCAAGTTTTGTGTTTCTGCGTTGTAAGGTTTCTCTGTTTGAGGTAGTCTTCCCATGACGGCTCTTCCTTTATATATAGATAATATAATATAATCTGCTACAGGATGCAAGGCAAAAACCAATAAATAAATTGTCAAATTGTATGTTTTTCGGGCTGCCTGGCCAAGTTCCAGAAGCATTCTCTCCTGACGTTTCACCTGCATCTATGGCAGGCATCCTCAGAGTTGGTGAGGTCTTCTGGAAACTAGGAAAATGGGGTTTATATATCCGTGGAATGATGTCCAGGGTGGAAGAAAGAACTCTTGTCTGTTGGAGTTAGGTGTGAATGTTGCAATTGGCCAGCTTGGTTAGCATTGAATGGACTTTGCAGCTTCAAAGTCTAGCTTGTTACTGCCTGGGTGGGAATCCTAAACTCTAAAATCATAACAGTAAATAAAGAACCACACTCAAAAACAGGGGAATTCCAGACAAGAAACTATTTATTTATTTATTTATTGACAGTATTTATATTCTGCCCTTCTCACTCCGCAGGGGACTCAGGGCGATTAAAATGTACACATACACAGCAAACATTCAATGCCATAGACACACAACACATATAGACAGTCAGAGGCTATTAACTTTTTTCTGGCCACTGGGGGAGCTGTCACTTCGCTGTCCATCTGCGACACTGATGAAGTTCTTTCCGCATTCCCCGCATGGCCTCATAAATCAGTTAAATTAGACTCTCCACACATAGGTGGTACCTAAATTTTCTATTTGACAGATGCAACTGTTTTTCGGGTTGCAAAGGTCGACAACAAGCTACACGAAATTGGCCGGACGCTCACTCTAACCTGGTCTGGCTTTGAACTCATGACCTCCGGTCAGTAATGATCTTAATGCAGCTGACACCCAGTCAGCTGCACCACAGTCTCAGTGCAACCAGGGCCAGCTAATCATCTCCCAAGAAAGGATTCCCCCAGGCAGTAAGAAGCCAGACCTTGAAACTGCTAGGCCATTAAATGGTAATCAAGATGGCCAATTGCTACATCCACACCTTTCTCCCACCCTGAACATTTCTACAGACATATAAACCCCATTCCCCCAGTTTCCAACAGACCTCACGACCTCTGAGGATGCCTGCCACAGATGCAGGTGAAACATCAGGAGAGAATGCTTCTGGAACATGGCCAGGCAGCCTGGAAAACTCACATCAACCCAAAGTATGTCTGACTGGGGCATTGGGTGGCAACCTGTGCTGGACAGGGTTGCACTCCCCCTGAAGTCACAGGTCCACAGCTTGGGGGTCCTCCTAGACTCAGTGCTGACACTTGATGCGCAGGTGCCAGCAGTGGCTGAGAGGGCATTCGCACAATTAAAACTCATGCGCCAGCTTCAACCATACCTTGTGAAGTCTGACTTGACCACGGTGGTCCATGCCTTAGTTACTTCGAGATTAGACTACTGGAATGCACTCTACGTAGGGCTTCCCTTGAAGACGGCCCGGAAACTCCGATTGGTCCAATGCGCGGCAGCCAGATTACTAACTCCGATTGCTCCACCTATAGTGTTCCCCTATGATGCACTTTCCCCCCATTCTAAACTGAAAGCCTGTCCCCACTATTTCCTTTTTTTTGGGCCCCCCTCATTGGCTATCTCCTACTTCTATCTCACCCAGGGTTTTATCATTTTATTTTTATTATTTATTTATATTTATTTATTATTTCGATTTGTATGCCGTCCTTTCCACATTGGCTCAGGACGGTTGACAGCATATCGAACTATAACAAAAAGCATAAAACAGTAAAACAGTAAAAAAAATCAGACAATTGGACAATATTCCGCTAAAACCAAGAGGTTAAAGGCTAAATGCCTGCCGGAACAACACCGTTTTGCAAGCTCTCTGGAAAGCCGGCAGCTCGCTAATTTCATGTACTTCAGGTGGTAAATTATCCCTTAGATATGGTGCTGCCACGGAGAAGGCTCTCTGCCTGGTTGACGACAAGTGGATGGTTCACAGGGAGGGGATCTGCAGGAGGTTGAGATCCTCAGAGCGAAGAGATCTCTGGGGAACATATGGGCGTAGACGGTCCCTCAAGTACACTGGCCCCAGACCATACAACGGTTCGGGTCCAACTTGCCTGTCCGAACGCATCTCTCCCTATGCACCATCGAGATGTTTAAGATCATCTGGAGAGGCCCTGCTCTCGGTCCCGCCTTCTTCGCAGGCGCGACTGGCGGGGACGAGAGACAGGGCCTTTTCAGTGGTGGCTCCTCGGCTTTGGAACGCCCTCCCTAAAGACATCAGACCCCCTGACATTTCGCAAGAAAGTCAAGTCCTGGCTATTTGAGCAGGCATTTGCTGATGAAATATAAGGCTTAATGAGATATATGGAATGACGACAATGTGATGGAAACTGATTTCAACATGACACTGAGGCTGCAATTGTATGTTTTTAATTGTTAAATTGTTATTATATGGTTTTGGGGGGGGGGGTTTGCCTTGTAGCTTGTGTTGTATTGAGGGCAGAGACTGCCTGTGTAAACCGTCCCGAGTCGCCTTCGGGCTGAGAGGGGCGGTATAGAAACGTGATAAATAAATAAATAAAATAAATACAAGGCCTTAAAGGTCAAGACCAGCACTTTGAAGATGACCCGGTGCTCGATTGGTAACCAGTGCAGCCGATGCAGTGTTGGGGTGATGTGAGCCCTGGCCGGCACTCCAGCCAAGAGTCTCGCTGCCGCGTTCTGCACCAGTTTGAGCTTCCGGATGACTGACAAAGGAAGACCAATGTAAAGGGCGTTACAGTAGTCTAACCTCGAGATGACCGTCGCTTGGATTACCGTGGCTAGGTCATTTCCGGAGAGATAGGGCTCCAGCCGCCTAGCCTGCTGCAGATGGTAGAAAGCGGATCTGTTGACAATGGAGTCCTGAGCCTCCATTGTCAGCAGCGGGTCCAACTGGACCCCCAGGCTCTTTACTAAAGGCGACGGGCGTACTGCCTTGCCATCCAGTGTAGGCAGCCGGAGCTCACACCCACCCGGTTGACCCAGCCAAAGGATCTCCGTCTTAGATGGATTCACTCTCAGCCGACTGGCTTGTAGCCAACCAGTCACAGCTTCAAGGCATTGTTGGAAACAGTCGGGTACAGAGTCCGGTCGGCTGTCCACCCTCAGCACCAGCTGGGTGTCATCAGCGTACTGGTGACACTCCAGACCAAAACTCCGCACCAACTTGGCAAGGGGCCGCATGTAGATGTTAAACAATAAAAGGGAGAGAATGGCCCCCTGAGGCACCCCACAACTTAAGGGGAGCGTCTTAGAGAAACCATACCTCCCCTCTCCACTCGCTGTCCCCTTGCCCACTTGGCCTGCCCATCCTATTCGGTTTTTATTGTGTGAATTTCCTGTATTATTCCATTTGTTATTGTAATTGTATTTATTATTATTATTATTTCTGATGTATTTTGTTTGTATTTTGCATTCTACTGTGTTGTATTGTGTTTTAGAAGGGCTTGACCTCATGTTAGCCGCCCCGAGTCCCCATTGGGGAGATGCTGGTGGGGTATAAATAAATATTATTATTATTAATTATTATTATTATTCCAGGAGTGTCTGCCCTTGCCTTGCATCCAGAGGCCTCTCTGTCTGCCTCAGCCTATTTATCCCTTTTACGGGCCGGATGCAGCCAGAGCGGTGGCAATGGGGCAGATGGCGGCAGATAGGCACCGTTTATCAGCTCACCCCATAAACCACAAGACGGGAAGCCAAAGCACAGCTGCAGCGAGGAGGGGGAGGAGGGGGCGGGATGTGGTTTCTTTTTGGAGTGGCGGGTGAGATGGCGCAGCGGGGACACACAAAAGTCTTGCTTGCTAAGCCTCCTTTCTCTGTCTCTCTCCTCAGAGCCTGGCGCTGGATCGGGGCCCCAACTGCAATGCTATGCAATACAAGCAGGGCGACCGGTGCTGCAGCAAGTGCAGCCCAGGTAGGACATATATGCGTGCGTGGTCTGTCCCCTTCCCTGCTCAGTCTGGACCCCCAATCTTGGTGGCATGCCCCCCCCCCCAAAGTCCACAAACATATCCTTCTTGAATGGCTTTGACCTGTTTGACATCTGTATTAACAATGTCTTAGATAAACGATTAGAAGGCAGGTTCATCAAGTTTGCAGGCGGGACCAAATAGGGAGGGAGAGCCAAGACTCCAGGAGACGGGAGCAGGACTCAAAGGGGTCTTCGCAGGCGAGGGAGACGATGGGACAAAACTCACACAATGAAGTCCAACAAAGGCAAAGGAAAGGCAAAGACACAGAAGGGGGGGGCGAGGAGGCCTGGCTCGAGAGCAGGACGTGTGGAAAAGGTCTTGGAGTCCTCCTCGCGAGGAGGAAGGAAGGGGAACACGAGCCAGGAATGTCATGCGGCAGCAAAAAAAAGCCACTGGGATTGTGGCCTGCATCAAGAGGAGCCTAGTGCCTAGATCCAGATCCACTGTCTCGGTTATACCACACCTGGAATATTGTGTCCAATTCTGGGCACCACAACTGAAGGGAGATATTGACTCTACGCTGGAATGTGTCCAGACAAGGGCGACTAAAATTTATTTATTTATTAGTTCCACTTAATATACGGCTCTCTCTGGAGCCCAGAGCGGTTTACGGAGTTAAAATAGCAATAAAACATAGCAACAAACATAAAACACAGTAAAAACCAATATAAAACCCCAGTTAAAATCCCATTCCCCACACTGCAACAAAACAGCAGAAGTAGGATGGCGGCGGGTGGGCCAAATGCCTGTCTGAATAGCCAGGTCTTGACGGCTCTACGGAATGGCAGCAAATCGCGGATAACCCGTATCTCCTCAGGAAGAGTGTTCCAGAGGGTTGGGGCGGCCACAGCGAATGCCCTCTGCCGCGTACTAGAGAGCCTGTAGACCTGAATGCCAGGCACCTCCAATAAGTTGAGCCCTTCTGAGCGCAGTGATCTCCTGGGCACGTAAGGGGTAAGCCGCACCCTCAGGTACACTGGCCCCAAACCATATAAGGCCTTGAAAGTTAGAACTAACACCTTGAAGGTGACCCAGAATTCAGTTGGGAGCCCGTGCAGCTCGCGCAGGAGTGGAGTCACGTGCGTGGATCTTGGGGCTCCTGAGAGCAGGCGTGCTGCTGCGTTCTGCACCAGCTTGAGTTTCCAGATCGCCGACAAGGGTAGGCCAATGTAGAGCGCATTACAGTAATCGAGCCTCGAGATGACCGTGGCTTGGATCACCGTGGCTAGGTCGCAACGGGAGAGGTAAGGAGCCAGACGTCTTGCCTGATGCAGATGGTAAAACGCTGTCTTGCAGGTGCAGGCAACCTGCGCCTCCATAGACAGCTGGGAGTCCAGCCGGACCCCTAGGCTCTTTACTGACGGTTGCAGGCGAAGTGCCGCACCGTCGAACGTCGGCAACTGGGTCTCTATCGCCCCCGGGCGGCCCAGCCACAAGATCTCTGTCTTCGCCGGGTTTACCTTCAACTTACTGGCTCGCAGCCATCCAGTTACGGCTTCTAGGCACAGATGGTCCAGGGTCTGGAGAACAAGCCCTATGAGGAGCGGCTTAGAGAGCTGGGCATGTTGAGCCTGCAGAAGAGAAGGCTGAGAGGAGACATGATGAGGGCCAAGGATCAATACGTGAGAGGAAGTCCTAGGGAGGAGGAGGGAGCAGGCTTCCTTTCTGCTGCCCTGGAGACTAGGACGCAAGGGAGCCATGGCTTCAATCGACAGGAAAGGGAGGAGATGCCACCTGAACATCCTGACTGTGGGCAAGCTGTTCAGCCGCGGAGCTCTCTCTTTGCCCCAGAAGGCGTGCGGTAGAGGCTCCTTCTTTGGAGGCTTTGAAGCAGAGGCTGGGTGGCCATCTGTCGGGAATACTTTGAGTGTGATTTTCCTGCTTCTTGGAAGAAAAGGGTTGGACTGGATGGCCCACCAGAGCTCTTCCAACTCTAGGATTGTATGACCCAAACTGGACACGGGGTTGTTATTCCAGGTGAGAGAAGCATCATATTAGTGTGGTGTCATATTCCCACAGTATTATCCGAAACCAAAGATGCTAGCCATGGTGCCATTTCCAAAGCCAAGGTTACGAGGAAGGAATGTCCACGAGTAGAATGGTGTGAGGTGACATAGGCCCCTCCTACACTGCCCTCTACAATCCAGATTATCTGCTTTGAACTGGTTTATGTGGCAGCGTAGACTCAGACCCGTCCTACACTGCCATATAATCCGGATTATCAAAGTGGATCATCCGCATTCTCTGCTTCGAACTGGACTCTATGAGTCTGCACTGCCAGATAATCCAGTTCAAAGCAGATACTCCGGATTTTATATGGCAGTGTAGAAGAGGCAAAAAACATATATCCACTGCAAGCTGTAGTACATAAATCACAGAAATAAATGTGCTTTTTTGCAGCTTATATAATACAATAGTAAACGTGTATCCAACATATATAATACAGCACTGAGCTATAGACACTGGTTATTTCTACAGTGATTTTTGTACCAGTCACCAAAGTAGAGTCTTTCTTGTTGTAAAGCAGACTTCTCCTAAGGCAGGGCTGCTCAGGAAGTCGATCACGATCGGCTGGTCGATCCCAGGACTGAAGGAGGCCGATCCCAGCCGGATGGGGCACTTCTAGAGGGGGCGGAGCCATGCCGCGCCAAGCCCCTCCCCTCCCTCGGCTTTAGCGCTACCACAGCTTCTCCAGGCTAGAGGAGGGTAGTGCCAAGCCAGTAGTGGCTAGCTATGCCACCACTGGCTTGGCAGTACCCTCCTCTAGCCTGGAGAAGCTGTGGTAGCGCTAAAGCCAGAGGGGGCGGAGCCAGGCTGCGCCAAGCCCCGCCCCCTCCCCCTGCTCCGCCCTGCTTCTCTCTCGGTAGATCTTTCTGACTTGGTTTTATTATAAGTAGCTCGCATGCTGAAAAAGTGTGGGCACCCCTGTCCTAAGGGCATGAGAACCCTTACTACCTATCAAGATACTACTGAGTGGAGCTTCCAGTCCCTTGTAAGAGGATTTCCAGACCGGTTTCGACTGTCTTAATTAAGTCTTCCTCAGGAGGAAACAATGTGAAGAGTACAATGAAGTGGACATCAAGTTCTCCAAAATATCCAATCTTCTTCGGCTGGAGAAGTATGAGGACACAAAGGAGAAGTGGATCTCAATGGTATATATATAGATATAGATATAGGTACTTACATCAGTAATAACCCAGGGGCCTTCCACACAGCCACATAACCCAGAATCCCAAGGCAGAACATCCCACAATACCTGCTGTGAACTGGGTTACCTGAGCCCGCATTCCCATGTATTGCAGTTCAAAGCAGATAATGTGGGATTTTATGCCCCTGTGTGGAAGGGGCCTCAGCTGAGAGCAGATCATGTGCGTGTCCTGCTTTGGTCATAATCAGGATGATATGGCGGTGTGGAAGGGGCCATCGCCTGTCCATTCAGCCTGATTTTATATTTAGGCTTTCCTCTAATTTCCTCTCTTTGGCCGGAAATCCCAGCTGGGAGGAAAGCAACAAATCAATAAACCAATAAATCCCAATCTTGTTCACAGCTGCTCCTGAAATGACTGTAATCCTTGGGGGAGTCATGTTAGAGCACTTGTTGGTGAGTGCATTAACTGAAAAATGCAGAGCACGAAGCTGATTGGTTGGGCTACGCCTGGGACGCTAGCCGAGCCTGGGAGTTTTGGCAAGAGTTACATGTTTAGGTTTTCTGTACAGGAGTTTGCCAAGACAAGGCAGGATTGTAGATTTTCTGCTTCTGAGCTCCTGGAAGAAGACCTTCTACATGGACACTCAAGGACCATTTGAATCTCTCTCCAAGGACATTGCGCGAGTCAATGCAACTGTCCACATGACTCTCCCCCCCCCCCCTCTGTATATCTGCATAACAAAAAGTAAACCCCTTTTACTGTGTCCTCCTTTCTCCAAGACCGGGGACAACGAGTGGAGGTGGGAGGGATGGTTTCCGAGAGACTCCCATTAACTTGTGGGGTCCCCCAGGGTGCCATCCTTTCCCCACTATTGTTTAACATCTTCATGCACCCCCTGACCCAGCTGGTTCGTGACTTCAGTCTGGAGTGCCATCAGTATGCTGATGACACCCAGCTGGTGCTGAGAATGGATGGCAGGCCGGAGACCGTACCCGATTGCTTCCATCAATGCCTCGAAGCCGTGACTGGATGGCTGCGGACCAGCCGGTTGAAGGTGAACCCGTCGAAGACGGAGATCCTATGGCTGGGTCGCCCTGGATTGAGGGGATGCCGGCTGCCTACCCTGGATGGTGAGCCTTTAAGCCCGTCGTCCTCTGTAAAGAGCCTGGGGGTCCATTTGGACTCGCTGCTATCGATGGAGCTGCAAATCTCCACAGTATGCAGGACCGCATTTTTCCACCTGTGACAGGCTAGGCGGCTGGCTCCCTACTTATCCAGGGGCGACCTGGCTATGGTGATCCAGGCGACAGTCATCTTGAGGCTGGATTACTGTAACACCCTCTACATTGGCCTTCCCTTGTCAGTAATCTGGAAACTCAAGCTGGTGCAGAATGCTGCTACTCAACTACTGGTGGGAGCATCGGTACGAGAGCACATTACACCTATCCTCCAGCAACTGCACTGGCTTCCAATAGAGTACCGAATTGTTTTCAAGGTGCTGGTATTGACCTTTAGACCTTGTATGGTCTAGGGTCGGCATACCTGAGGGGCCGCCTCACCCCATATATTCCCTCAAGATCACTGCGCTCAGAAGAGCAGAACCTCCTCTTAGTCCCATCGATCCACTCCTGCAGGCTGTACACTATGAGATCGAGAGCCTTCTTTGTGGCAGCACCATCTCTATGGAACTCTATGCCGGTCGAAGTCCGCACCATCAAAGAACTGGCCCCGTTCAGGAGAGCTTGCAAAACAGCTTTGTTTAGACAAGCTTTTACTCTTACTGTCCCCTAAGCCAGTGTTTCCCAACCAGTGTGCCGGGGCACACTAGTGTGCCGTGAGCGATCATCTGGTGTGCCTTGGGAAATTGGAACCTCCAGGAAGGGGGGGGGGGGGAGGCTAGTGTGTTGAAGTTTAAAAACCCTAAGAAACGTACCTCAATAAAGGCACAAAATTACAAACACCCCCCTCCCCACCCGATGTCTACTTGGTCTCTCCCTTTCCATGCATTGGGAAGGCCCGCCTCCCTTTCCCCAAGTAGATACCTCCTCTTGCCTCCCTCGCCTAATGCCGGATGGTTCAGTCCAACACCGGCCCCGCCCCTCCCTCCTCTCCCTCCTCCGATCTTGGCCTCCTTCCGGCTCCCTGCCCGCTGCCGCCGCCTTCCTTCCTGCCTGCTTCGCCAGCCCCGAGATGCCCACCCGGGCTGCCCCGCTGACCCCCGAGGAGCTGCGCAGGTGGTGAGTGAGGCTCCTGCTCCCCACGACCCTAATTCAAGCCTGGCGGGGAGGGAGGGGGCAACCTAAGTGAGAGGGAGACTGCTGGTCTTTCGAGCCCCCCCTCCAGAAACTGTAACTCCCAAATGTCAAGGTCTATTTTCCCCAAACTCCATCTGTGTTCACATTTGGGCATATTGAGTATTCATGCCAAGTTTGGTCCTGATCCAACATTGTTTGAGTCCACAGTGCTCTGGATATAGGTGAACTACAACTCCAAAACCCAAGGTCAATGCCCACCAAACTCTTACTCTTACAGAATTTTCTCTTGGTTATGGGAGTTCTGTGTGGGAAGTTTGTGTCTTTCTGCCATTCCTGCCAGGATATCTATGTTGTGTTCATCGAAATAGGCCCAGGTTTCACACTGAGTGTATAAATACATTCAGAAACATATTAACTATATGTATTACTGTGTTAGAGTGTCATTTTGTGTCGTTTTGGTTGGTGGTGTGCCCCAGGATTTTGGGAATGTCAAAAGTGTGCCGCGGCTCAAAAAAGGTTGGGAAACACTGCCCTGAGCATTGATGCCAAGCCTAGAATTAAACTGCACTTGCTTGCTCTTGCATTGCTGACGTGTTTTTACGCTTTTATATCTTTTATGCTTTTAGTATTGTTGTATTAAATTGTGTTGTGATTGTTTTATATGCATTGTGTAAACCGGCCCGAGCCTGCTGGAAGGAGCGCTATATAAAAATTAGTAATAAATAAATATAAATACTTATTCTTTACTGGACATCTGCATCTTTTCTCTAGCAAGACAGTGTTGCTGTTGGCTCATATTCAGATTCCTAGACCCTTTTTGCGCTCACTCCTTGCCCGTTCACCCCCCAAACAAAACCCTCACCTGCCCCCGGCCCTCTCTCTCTCTTTCTCCTACAGGCCAGAGGGTGGCGGTGGAGTGCCCGGGAGACTCCTTGGATGAGACAGTCTGCGCTCCTTGCCAGGAGGATCACTTCCAATCGGGATGGACCCAGGAACAGGAGTGCACCCCACACAGGGAGTGCAGCCAGAGTAAGAGGGCACCCCGTATTCCCCTTCCCCTCCCACCCTCCCCTGATGATTGAAGCACCCCACAGCCTGTAAACACCCCCCTTACCCATGTCTCTCCCCCCCCCTTCCAGATGCCGGCCTGGAGGTGCATGTGCCCGGGACGGCCACAAGGGACGCCGAGTGCCGATGCCAGAGGGGCACCCACTGCTCCAGCCATGAGTGCCTCACCTGCCAGCGCGACAAGCCCTGTGGGCCCGGGCAGGGGGTCCGGCAGCAAGGTGGGCCAATGGGGGGACCCATCACAGCCCCATAGCCCCCCATGGAGTCATGGCAGGCATGCGCAGATGGGGCCAGGACAAGCTGTCGATCAGAAGAGCTGATGGCTGTATTTAATGTGCCTAGGAGTCTAGGAGCCCCTGGTGGCACAGCAGGTTAAACCGCTGAGGTGCTGAACTTGCTGACCGAAATGTTGGCAGTTCAGATCTGGGGAGTGGGGTGAGTTCTCGCTGTTAGCCCCGGCTCCTGCCAATCTAGCAGTTTGAAAACATGCAAATGTGAGTAGATCAATAGGTACTGCTCTGGTGGGAAGGTAATAATAATAATAATATAACTTTATTTATAACCCGCATCCATCTCCCCAAAGAGGACTCGGAGCGGCTTACATGGGGCCGTGCCCGAGCAACACATCACAAAAAATATCAAAAACATCAGAAAACAATAAACACAATAAAAGCAATAAACACAATAAAATAAATACTTCTTTGAAAACACAAGAACATCGGTGAATCTAAAACATAAACAACAAGGCATTCCATGCAATTATGCTAGCCACATGACTTTGGAAGTGTCTAAGGACAACGCCGGCTCTTTGGCTAAGAAATGGAGATTAGCATCACTCTCAAAGTCAAATATGACTAGACTTAATGTCCAGGGCGGGCCGTCCAACTGGCGACCCCTCGGGCCGTGCACGGCCCGCCAGCCCCTGGATGTGGCCCGCAAGAACTCAGCTGTTTTTATTTTTTAATTTCAAAAATCGCCAAAAAGGGGTGGGGCCAATCATGGGGGCGGGGCCGCTCCCACCCTGGCACGCATGCCCGGGCGGCCGCGCCCCGCCCCTTTTCGGCGGGGCTGGGTGACGTCAGGCGTGGCGCCGGCGCTGAGGAGGAAGAGGTGGAGGCAGAGGCCCCGGCTTCCCTCCACCTCTTCCTCCTCGGCGCAGGCGCCACGCCTGACGTCACCCAGCCCCGCCGAAAAAGGGGCAGGCCGGGCAGGGGCGTCCGTGGTAGTGTCCGCCCCTTTTCCGGGGCGGTACTGTCCTGCCCCTTTCGGCGGGGCTGGGTCGGCTTATATCTTAGTGGGGAAAGGGCTGCCGTGCGGGCGGCCGCTTCCCCGCTAAGAAATAACCCGACCCTTGTCCCGGTTTACATCCAGGGAGAGGAGGGGGAGGGGGACTCGCTTCCCCTGCCTCTCCTTGGCAGTAAACCGAGACAAGGGTCAAGGTCTATTTCCCCCAAACTCCATCTGTGTTCATATTTGGGCATATTGAGTATTCATGCCAAGTTTGGTCCTGATCCAACATTGAGTCCAGAGTGCTCTCTGGATGGAGGTGAACTACAACTCCAAAACTCAAGGTCAATGCCCACCAAAGCCTTCCAGTATTTCCTGTTGGTCATGGGAGTTCTGTGTGCCAAGATTGGTTAATTCCATCATTGGTGGGGTTTAGAATGCTCTTTGATTGTAGGCAAACTACCAATCCCAGCAACTACAACTCCCAAATGTCAAGGTCTATTTTCCCCCCAATCCACCAGTGTTCACATTTGGGCATATTGAGCCGGGGGGGGGGGCGGAGACGGGGGCTTGGCCCCCCAGGTGATCAGTGACCAGAATTCCGGCCCTTGGGCCGGTAGAAGTTGGACAGCCCTGGTCTAGGGGAAGCCTTTACCTAATGTGTGCCTTAAGGGCCGCGGTGGCACAGCAGGTTGAACCACTGAGCTGCTGAACTTGCTGACCAGAAGGTTGGTGGTTTGAATCCACGGGATGGGGTGAGCTCCCACTGTTAACCACAGCTTCTGCCAAGCTAGCAGTTCGAAAACATGGAAATGTGAGTAGATCAATAGGTACCACTCTGGCGGTAAGGTAACAGTGCTCCATGCAGTCATGTCAGTGGCCACATGACCTTGGAGGCTATGAACAACGCTTGCTCTTTAGCTTATGAATAGAGATGAACGCCATCCGCAGAGCAGGAGGTGAAGGGGAAGCCTTTCCCTTTCCCTGTGTTTTGATGTTTCTAGGCATTGAATGCTTGCTTTTGTGTTTGCGTATGCTGGAATCTGCTCTGCCCCCTTGTGGAGATAGGGTGGAGTACAAATAAAGTATTATTATTCAAAACCCTGAAACCAGTGTAATGTACAGTGGCAAATAGTGGACTCTATGGCATTTGGCCCAGAAAGGTGCACCTTACTGTTGCTTTCACCAGTGGAAAAGAAAACCTGGGTGTGCATGTATGCTTGAGAATGAATCCACTTTAACTGCCCTGGCTCAATGCTGATGCCTCTCCAACCTACAAATCCCAAGATCCCTTAGCATTGAGTCATGGGCACTAAGTTAGAGATGAATGTCTCTCAAAGAGGAGCTCCAGATGCAGCTTCTCCTGTTGCTTTGGCTCAGCACGAATGCTATAGGGTCCTGCGATTTGTAGTTTGGAGAGGCAAACTACAAATCCCACCATAGATGCACACCCAGGTTTTCTTTTCCACTAGGCCCGGGCAATCATGGTTCTAAAGTACTTACAAAACTAAAGTTTTGGTGGTGAAAACTGGGTGGCGCTGGTGCTTTGCTTCTACAGTGTTGCTAAAGTTCTGGTGATGAACATTTCAGAACTCTAACAAAACTTTCAAAATTTCGTTATAAATGGCAGTTCCTCATTGGTTCTGTCTTAAAAATCACCAATAATGAAATAATAATGAAGTTTTGAAAGTTTTGTTAGAGTTCTGAAATGTTCACCACCAGAACTTTAGCAACACTGTAGAAGCAAAGCACCACTGCCACCTAGTGTTCACCACCAGAACTTTAGCAACACTGTAGAAACAAAGCACCACTGCCACCTAGTGTTCACCACCAGAACTTTAGCAACACTGTCGAAGCAAAGCACCAGCGCCACCTAGTGTTCACCACCAGAACTTTAGCAACACTGTAGAAGCAAAGCACCAGCGCCACCTAGTGTTCACCACCAGAACTTTAGTTTTGTAAGTACTTTATAACCATTTAGAACCATGATTGCCAGGCCTATTTTCCACTGCTGAAAGCAACAATAACATATTGGAACCGTGACATGGCAAACTTGGGCCCTCCCTCCAGGTGTTTTGGAATTCAACTCCCATGATTCCTACCAGCCTACTGGTTGTTAGGAATTGTGGGAGTTGGAGTCCAAAGCACCATGATGGAGGGCCGCAGTTGGCCCATGCACGGCATAGTGGCTCCTTGCTGCTTCCCCATCTGATCTTTAACACGACCTCCCCTTTGACCCAGCGACCCACGAGCGAGACACCATCTGTGCTGACTGCCCGGACGGCTCCTTCTCCAACGTCTCTTCAGCCACGGATCTCTGCCAGCCCTGGAGCAGGTAGGTAGGGCCAGTGTGGCCAAGGTCAGGCTCAAGCAGTGATTGGCCAGGGAGGAGGGCGGCCCCATGAGAGAGACTCTCCTCCTTCTCTCGCTGCCCCTCTGACCTGGCCGGAGGGGAGTGGGGGCATTTATGGTGACCACTGCCAGGCAAAACCCTACTGGGAATGTCTATGATGGTTTTGGAAAGGCATGACCTTGTAGAGATAACCTTTTGGGAAACCAGGAAATCTCCATAGCCTTTTGGAAACGTGACCCTTTTGGGGATTAGTTGGCATTCACACTATTTAGAATAATCATAACCTTTTGTAAAGTGGGAACTTTTGTAAAGTGTGATCTTCCTGAGAAGAGTTAAATAGTTGTTTGAGTGAGTCGTCTCCTTAGGGGTAAATTATATCCACTAGTATTCATGCAAGGCAATTAGGTTTTTCAGTTGTTAGACTGGTATACCTGGTTATAATAATAACTCAGAAGAGTTAAATACTTGTTTGTGTGAATCTTCTCCTTAGGGGTAAATATAGCATCGGGACTTTGGCACAGCTGGCTGGGTCAGCTGCATAAGATCTCTACTGACCAGAAGGTCATGAGTTCAAGGCCTGCCCAGGCCCAAGTGAGCTCTCGACCAAATTGTGTAGCTCGTTGTCGACCTTTGCAACCCAAAAGACAGTTGCATCTGTCAAGTAAGAAATTTAGGTACCACTTTGTGGGAAGGTTAATTTAACTGATTTACGAGACCATAAAATCTCCAGGAAGTATGAAAAAGAATGAAGGGATGCGACAGCTCCCCCTGGTGGCCAGAAGCTGGAATGATAAAGTGCCTCTGAGTGTCTGTCTATATATGTTGTATGTCTATGGCATTGAATGTTTGCCTGTATATGTGCATTGTGACCCGCCCTGAGTCCCCTGCGGGGTGAGAAGTGTGGAATATAAATGATGTAAATAAATAAATAAATATCCACTAGTATTCATGAATGGCAATTTATGTTTCTCAGTTGTTAGACTGATATACTCGGTTATAATAATAATAACTGAGAAGAGTTAAATACTCATTTGAGTGAATCTTCTCCTTAGGGGTAAATGTGTCTAATGATCAAGGTACTCTGGATGTTGGGAGTGACAATGAGGTTCATGTATCTAATGATGAGGTTCCTCTAGAAGATGCAAGGAATGACAATGGGATTCCTGTTTATTTATTTATTTATTCAAATTTGTATGCCGCCACTCCCCGAGGGCTCAGAGCGGCTCACAACATCCAGTAAAACACATCATAGTGTTCAAAGTGACTTTTCTGATGAGAATGTTCCTGAAGATTTTTGGGGATGGTGGTCTGTTCCCTGGAAGAAAGTATCAGAACGCTGAATTTAGAAAGTATTTTGTATTGAATAATTACTCCGAAGGAGTTTCAGGCAAATTAAATATATCAACCCAAGTCGGGTGCCAAAATTTAACAAAAATTCAATCCCACAATTGAAGTAGCTCACATAGGAATTGATGTCAAATAAGTAAGTTCACCCATTAATAGGTGGGATGAAAGGACTGAGTAACGCAGTAGAAATGGTGTTGCACCCCAATGGGTATTTGCAATCCCACCCCGATGAGTGTTTGTAATCCAGTAAGGGAGTGGAATGCAGACCCGACGAGGACACAAATGTACACAAATTTCATACTAGGGGCATCTTTCATACTTGAATATGCAGCTTTACAAATGCAAACACTGCCTGATTCATCTTTGAAGAAATTTCCGCCGCCTGCCTTGTGATGCGCTATGTGGGGATCATTACTTTGGCCTTGAAAAAGACCTGGGGGGGTTGAAACGAGGTGGGACCCCTGTACATTTGTGTCCTCGTCGGCCAGAAGACTTCGCAGACACTGTCTGCATAACCATTTCTCCGGATTGGGGACGCCACTGAGCCTAAGATTGTGCTTGCCGGCGGGTCTGCATTCTACTCCCTTACTGGATTACAAACACTCATCGGGGTGGGATTGCAAATACCCATTGGGGTGCAACACCATTTCTACTGCGGCGTTACTCCGTCCTTTCATCCCACCTATTAATTGGTGAACTTACTTATTTGACATTGATTCCTATGTGAGCTACTTCAATTGTGGGATTGAATTTTTGTTAAGTTTTGGCACCCGACTTGGGTTGATATATTTAATTTGCCTGAAACTCCTTCGGAGTAATTATTCAATACAAAATACTTTCTAAATTCAGCGTTCTGATACTTACTTCCTGGTTCTGCAGTGACCACGCCCGTTGTGTTATATTGTACCGGTCTGTTCCCTGGGCCTGAATTGCTACCAGAGAATTCCCAAGGCTTTGAGCCTGAGAAAAACTTGGCACCTGGGCCAACTGCTGAAATTAATGAGCCAGTAGATGGGAGAAATGCTTTCAGTCAGCAAAGGAAAACAAACCAGGCCCTCAGACACTGTCAAATTGTGAGAAAGATTGATAACAGATTCAAGGCTGAGAAGAAACCCATTCCTGGACGCTTGGGATATAGAGTAGATTAGGAGATAAAAAGTGCCAAGTACAGAATCTGTAGCCAGACGAAGCAATGTTGGAATTGAGTCAAGACGTAGTCTCCGGTCCTTGGAAGCCTTGCCTTGAATAGATTCCTGTGTTAAGTGCCTTGCTTGATTCATACTCAAGTTTTGGGGTTTTACCTTGGAAGTTCCAGTATTTGTTTCCATGAATCCTAATTGGGTTTACCTATTTCTGCAGATTGCTTTTTACTGCTACTGCTTTTAAATATCTTCCATAAACTGCTTGCATTTCACTCCGCTTCCTGGCCCGGAGTGCCACAGTTATTGCCGAACTCTACCAGTTTGCCAACTAGATTAAATCCCACTTTCTTCTGCAGCTGTGAAGCCCAGACTCTTGTCCTGAAGGCGAGGGGGACACCGGTGTCGGATGTTGTCTGCGGTGAGTGACCCCCAACCAGGAGGAGGGAACCAAGGCAAAGTGAAGTGGGGAATCACTGTTGGTTCCAGGAATAACCCCGATTTCGCTTTCTCCAGAATCCCCGCCCCCTCCCACCCAAAAGGATGCAGTGAGGACCCACTTGTTGGCAGTGCTCCCCCTGGCGGCCCTCCTTCTCCTGGGGGGCTTCTTGGCTGTCTGCTATTGGCTCCGAGGCAGGGGTAAGTCCTTATTTGGGGTGCCACCAAATGCCAAGGGGGCCTTTGGCCTTGGGAAGGGGAGCAGCACCCCCCATGCCACCCAATGACTGACCCCATTTCCTCTGCCCCAACCTCAGTGCCAAAGCACAATTGGAATGGGTCCAGATCCCAGCCTGATCTAGTTCTTTCCCAGGAGGAAGGCAGATTGGAGAGTCTTCTAGAGATCCAGAGGACTTGGGGAGGGTTTTTTGGGTTGTCCCCAAATTGGAGTTCGTTTATTTATTTATTACTAGCTTGGGGACCCGGCCCTGCCCGGGTTATTTGAGAAAAGCATTGTGTGCCAAGGTTGGTCCTTATCAGATGTTTACGTGGTTTGCAGTGGTCTCAGGAAGTTAGTGAAGGTACTGCAAATCCCATCGGTCATGGTCCACCCCCCCCTCCCAACAGCACCAGGATGTAGAGTGGGTCATGTGGGCTCTGTGTGCCGCGTTGGTCTTGATCATTCATTGGATGAGGGTCACAGCGGTCTCAGAAGGTGAGTGAAGGTACTTTAAGTCCCATCATCCATGGTCCATCCTCCTTCAAACGGCATCAGGATGTAGAGTGGGTCATGAGGGCTCTGTGTGTCAGGTTTGGTCTTGATCAGTCATTGGATTAGGTTTGCAGCAGTCTTGGAAAGTGAGTGAAGGTACTTCAAGTCCCATCATGCATGGTCTGCCCTCCTCCAAACTGCACCAGGATGTAAAGTGGGTCATAGGGGCTCTGTGTGCCAAGTTTGGTCTTGATCGTCAGTGGATGAGGGTAGCAGCGGTCTGGGGAAGTGATTGGAGGTACTTCAAGTCCCATCATTCATGGTCTGCCCTCCTTCAAACTGCACCAGGATGTAAGGTGGGTCATGGAGGCTCTGTGTGCCAAGTTTGGTCTTGATCGTCAGTGGATGAGGGTAGCAGCGGTCTGGGGAAGTGATTGGAGGTACTTCAAGTCCCATCATCCGTTGCTGCCAACATGCTGGTATTGTCGCTGTAGTACCACTGGCTGTATGTTTTAATTGGGGGGGATTAATTCTGTTTTATTGTATTTTATGTGTTTTTATCTGTTTATTCCTGTGAACTGCTCTGGGCGCCAGAGAGAGCGGTATATCAAATTGAATAAATAAATAAATAATCCATGGTCTGCCCTCCTTCAAACTGCACCAGGATGTAGAGTGGGTAGAATGCTACCACATACATACATACAACATACAAACATTCCACTTTATTATATATAGAGAGATTTATTGACAGTATTTATATTATATTCCGCCCTTCTCGCCCCTCAGGGGACTCAGGGTGGATCACAATGCACATACACATGTCAAACATTCAATGCCATAGACACACAACATATATAGACAGGCACACACAGGCTATTTAATTTTCCAGCTTCATGAGGATATGCTTTGAATTCCATCCACCAAAGGAGCTGTCGCTTGACCATCCACTTGTGACACCGATGGAGTACTTCCTCATTCTTTGCACACTGCTGGAGATTTTTATGCTGTTGTAAATTAGTTAAATTAGCCTCCCCTCATAAATGGTACCTACATTTCCTACTTGACAGATACGACTGTCTTTCGGACAGCAAAGGTCGACAGCAAGCTAGACAAGTGGTCGGAAGCTCAATCTGACTGGGGCTGGCCTCGAACTCATGAGCTTTCGGTCAGTGGTGATTTTAGTGCAGCTGATTTCCAGCCACCTGAGCCACAACCTGGTCCAACCCGGTGTTTCCGGATTCTTTTCCTTTGGCTCTTCCTTTGGGTCAATTAAGAGGTTGCCTCTTATAAGCTGGCAGGGGCCCTCCGGTGCCAAAAACAGAGTTTTAATGGATTGTCATTGATTGGCGTTTTCAATTGCATCACACTAGGCAGCAAAAATTGAAGAAAAAGTATCTGTTCCTGTTTTGGAAGCGTTATGTCCTGTTTCTGTGTGTGGTCCTTACTTAGAAAGTAGCTCTTCTATGTGGCACAAACTCTGTTGTATCGGTTGAGGTTCGATGAGAGATTCATAGAAAACTAGAGCAAAATGTGCTGCTGCTGCTGCAGGATGTCCCTCCTGGAAAAGAAAAAAACCCCAAAGTTTGTGCAGTTTAATAAACTATGGTTGTTGTAGGTTTTTCGGGCAGTCTGGCCATGTTCTAGAAGTGTTCTCTTGTGATGTTTTGCCTGCATCTGTGGCTAAAGGCATCCCCAGAGGTTGTGAGGTCTGAGCATGCCATTAGGCACAGATGCAGGCGGAACATCAGGAGAGAATGCTTCTAGAACATGGCCAGACTGCCCGAAAAACCTATAACAACCAAGTGATTCCGGCCATGAAAGCCTTTGACAAAACTATTCCTATGTTTTTGTGATAGAACCCACGAGGAAGTGACTTTCATAACCCAGGAACTGAAATTGTGTTATTTGTTTGTTTGTTTATTTATTTATTTACAGTATTTATATTCCGCCCTTCTCACCCCGTAGGGGACTCAGGGCGGATTACAATGTACACATACATGGCAAACATTCCATTGACACACAACACATATAGTCAGACACTCAGAGGCTATTTAACATTCCAACTTCTGGCCACCAGGGGAGCTGTCGCTTCACTGCCCATCTGCGACACTGATGAAGTACTTTCCTGCATTCCTCGCATGCTTTTTGCTGGAGATTTTTTTATGGCCTCGTAAATTTTGTTAAACTAGCCTCCCCACACGTAGGTGGTAACTAAATTTCCTACTTGACAGATGCAACTGTCTTTCGGGTTGCAAAGGTCGACAACAAGCTACACAATTGGCTGGAAGGTCACTCCAACCCGGGCTGGCTTCCAACTCATGACCCTTCGGTCAGTAGTGATCTTTAATGCAGCTGACACCCAGCCAGCTGCACGCAGTGCAATTTATTACAAAGAGATTTATATAATAATATTACGTTATTATAATATCACTAGCTGTACCCGGCACGCGTTGCTGTGCCCTTTTTAGGAGATGCGAGAAAGTCCAATCATCCACGGTGTGCCCTCCTCTAAACTGCAGTTGGATGGGTGTGGGTCATGGGGGGCATGGTGTGCCAAGTTGGGTCTTTATTGGTCTTGGTTCTGGGTGACATTGGTCTGTGGGGAATGATGGGTTTTGAAGTACTACAAATCCCATTTTCCATGGTGGTACTTCAAGTCCCATCATGCATGGTCGGGGCTCTGTGTGCCAAGGTAGGTTACTGTAAATTCAGGCCATACACAATGTTCCATGAGCTGAGGCCTAGTTAGGAACAGCAAGTTAATGAAGCCTTACTGTCAATTCAGGCCATACACAATGTCCAATGAGCTGAGGGCTAGTCGGGAGAATCAAGTTAATGAAGTCTTACTGTCAATTCAGAGCGTAAACAGCTTCCCAGTAAGTGAGGGCTAGTTAGGGAAATCAAGTTAATGAAGCCTTACTGTCAATTTTGGGCGTGGTCTGTGTTTTTTTGGGGTGTAAATTTTAGTTTTGAAGTGATTTGGGTGTTTGTGTTGGGGATTGGATCAGGCCTTTTCCTTATTCTGTTTTGGCAGTTTTTTATGGATCTGAATTTTCATGTTGGCTGGCCTGTGCAGCAGTTATGCAAACCGCCCTTATTGGCAGCCAATCATGTTGTTCGGAATGTCGCGGCTGGGTGAGTCTTTGGCTGCCCTGGAGGATGCTGGTAAATGTTGTTTTATTTTTACTCGTTGTTTTGGGGGCCTTTTAGGTTTGGGGGGGGGAGTTTCTTTGCTACAAACGTACCTTGCTTGAGGCCTATTTCTGTTGGCAAGTATTGTGTTTCCGCGTTGTATGGTTTCTTTGTTTGAGGTATACATCACATGACGTGAACCCATTTATATAATAGATTATAATATAATAAATGTTATAACACAACATGCTACAGCAGGGGTGTTCACACTTTTTCAGCATGCAAGCGACTCTTAAAGCAACCAAGTCCAAAAGATCTACCTGCCCCCGCCGCTGCGCGCTCCTGCCGCTGCGCGTGCTCCTGCTGCTGGCTTCCGCTCTCACGGTGCTTCTTTCACCTGCGGGGCATTGCAGGAAGGAGAAAGCACGAGGCGGGGCATCCAGAGGGAGTGCTCCACCCTGCCTGTCTCGCCGGCAACGGAGGCCGCACAGCTGCTTCTGGATGAGAGAGAGGCAGGGCGCTCCCTCCAGAGGCCCCGCGTGCTTTCTCCTTCCTGCAATGCCCCGCAGGTGAAAGAAGCACCGTGAGAGCGGAAGCCAGCAGCAGGAGCGCACGTGCGCGCAGGGTGTGCGCATGCATGGCAGGAGCGCCCCATCTGGCTGGTGAGGCCTGAAGATCACCTGGAAGAGGGCCAAAGATCTACTAGTAGCTCCCGAGCTACCTAATGAGCACCCCTGTGCTACAGGATGTTGGGCCAAAACAAAGTTTTGGCAGTTTAATGGTACTCCGAAAACGTTGTGTTTGCGGGAGGGGCAGGCCCAGATTAAGGAAGTTTGCTGCCCTAGGCCATCCTCGTCCTCTGCGCGACGCCCCCCTACCTTCAGTCAAGGGAGGAGGGCGGGGAGAGGAGGGGAAAGAGGTGGAGGACCCCCCTGCGCATGCGTGTGCGGCGGGAGGTGCCTCTTTCCTCTTCTTCTCCCCGCCCTCCTTCCTTCAATCAAGGAGAGAAGGGGGGTGAGGAGGAGAAAGAGGCGAAAGGGAGGCTTACAAGATAAGACGTGGTGGGGCGCCTCTTTCTCCTCCTCACCCCGCCCTCCTCCCTTGATTGAAGGAAGGAGGGCGAGCAGAGGAGGGGAAAGAGGCGCCCCCCGCCACGCGCACATGAGCACTTTTTTGGGGGAATTTTTTAAAAAAATAAATTTAAAACCTTTTTTGGGGGGTCCGGATCCGCTGCCCCCCCAAATCCGCCGCCCGAGGCCATGGCCTAGGGTGGCCTTATGGGTAATCCGGGCCTGGGGAGGGGACGTCGTGCTGCTGCAACCCATTCTGCTCTTGTTTTGCAATAATCAACAGAATGGGGAGGGGGAGAGAGCGGGTTCTCCAGAAGACGGGGGCAGAACTCCAAGGGGTCTTCCCATAACTTCCACGGGGACAAAGGCAAGAGGCTCCACTCAGGCAGGGGGAAAACAAGAAAGGCAAAGAGACAGGGTGAGGGACGAGGATGCGTGAGGGCTCAAGAGCAAGGCTTGGGGAAAAGGCCTTGGAGTCCGGGGTGGGGAGGGAGGAAGGAAGGGGAACCGGAGCCAGGAAGGTCATGTGGTAGCCAAAAGAGCCCATGGGATTTTGGCCTGCATCCAGGGGAGCCTTGTGCCTAGATCCAGGGAAGTCCTGCTCCCCACGCTTTCTTCTATTCTGCCTTGGTCAGACCGCTGTCCAGTTCTGGGCACCGCAATTGAAGGGAGGTGCTGACCCTCAGCTGGAATGTGCCAAGAGGAAGAAGGCGACTCAAAGGACCCAGGGTCTGGAAAACAAGCCCTATGTAAAGGATAGGCATTACTCGGGGGCGTTTTGAAACCCCAGTGAATCAAAACTACTGCCACCAATATTCAGATAAGTGTATTATTTACTTGAGGATTTAAAACTGCACTGAGCTGGAACGCTCTCCTGGCCGAGACGCCTTTGATAACCCACTGGCTACCACCACAGTGGGTCCGCCCCCTTTCCTTCCAGCCAATCCTACTTCCCTCGTTTCCCTCCAGGCCACACTTAGCCACACCCCCTATTGGAAATGGGAACCTAAAATGGATGCCACCATTACATCCTAACAAAAGAAGCCCTTTGGCTCACTGGAGGAAAACTAAAAAAAATTCTTCTTCAAATTTCTTCAATTTCTTCTTCTTTAGGGTTTTAAATCGGTTTTATGATGTCGTTTTTATGTGTTTTATTTATTTATTTATTTATTTATTTATTATTCGGGCTTCCATGCCGCCGACTCCCTGAGGCTCGCGGCGGCTTACAGGAGCCGAAGGGCACAGTAAAATACAGGCAATAAGCAGTTAAAAACAATTAAAAACAACAACAGTACAGTAATTAATAACACAGTTAAAACAATGAACAGCACATCATCCTCAGAAGAACGAATAGATGGCGGGGCATGGGCAGGACTTACTCGCCAAAGGCCTGCTTAAACAGGTATGTTTTACAGGCCCGTCTAAACGGGAGCAAGTCCTTCAGTTAGCCCAAGTTCCGGCAGGAGGGCGTTCCACAGCGTAGGTGCTATGACAGAGAACGCCCTCCGGCGGGTAGCAGTCAGCCTTGCAGTTTAGCTGAAGGTATCTCAGGAGATTGGAGTCCTCAGACCGAAGTGATCTCGGAGGGCAATATGGGGTGAGACGGTCCCTCAAATACGCTGGCCCCAGGCCGTGTAAGGCCTTAAAGGTGAGGACCAACACTTTGAAGGTGATCCGGTGCTCAATTGGCAGCCAGTGCAGATCCTGCAAAACAGGTGTTACGTACGGCGCCAGCTGGCGTGCCAGACAGGAGCCGGGCGGCAGTGTTCCTGCACTAGCCTGAGCTTCCGGGTCACCGACAGAGGAAGGCCAACATAGAGCGTTGCAGTAATCCAGCCTTGAGATGACTGTGGCTTGGATCACCGTGGCCAGATCGTTCGGGGAGATAGGGGCCAGCCTCCTTGCCTGTCGCAGATGAAAGCGATCTTGCTGACCGCAGAGACCTGGGCCTCCATGGTCAGCTGGGAGTCCAAATGGACCCCAGGCTCTTTACGAAGGCGATGGGCATAACACCGCACCCGTCCAGGCTCGGAAGCTGGACATTAACATCACCCGGGCGACCCAGCCCACAAGATCTCCGTCTTCGCGGATTCACCCTCAACCTACTGGCTCGCAGCCATCCAGTAACTGCTTCGAGGCAGTGTTGGAAATTATCGGGGACAGAACCCGGCCTGCCCTCCATCCTCAGAATGAGCTGGGTGTCGTCAGCGTACTGGTGACACTCCAGCCCATAACTCCGCACCAGCTGTGCAAGCGGCTGCATGTAGATGTTAAATAACAGAGGGGAGAGAATAGCCCCCTGGGGGGTCCCACAGAGGAGTGGGGAGCCCTCGGAGACCACCTCGCCCCTCCTCAGACGGTGAGACCGCTGGTGGAGGAAGGAGGTCAGCCATTTAAGGGCTGTCCCCTCACTCCAGCCACGGCCAGGCGGTGGATCAATAGATTGTGGTCGACCGTGTCAAACGCTGCCGTGAGGTCCAATAACACGAGCAGCGCAGACCCGCCTTGGTCGAGCTGGCAGCGGAGTTGGTCTGTGATGGAGACCAGAACCGTCTCCGTCCCGTGCCCCGAACGGAAGCCGGACTGGAAGGGGTCTAGCCATGTTGCATCATCTAAGAAGGACTGCAACTCCTCCGTTACTGCCCTCTCAACTACCTTCCCCAGGTACGAAAGGTTCGACACTGGTCGGTAGTTGGAGGGAACCGCCGGGTCTAGTGACGGTTTCTTCAGTAATGGAGCCACCACCGCCTCTTTTAAGCACTCTAGAAAGACTCCTTGCTCAAGGGAGCTGTTTACGATGTTCAACAGAGGCCACGTAACCCCTCCAGGCACGATCTAACAAACCAGGCGGGGCACGGGTCGAGGGAGAAGGTGGTAGGCCTAGTTGCAGCCACTATCTTATCACCAGCAACTGCGTCCCAGTGGCGAAGCCGGTCGAGGGTGGGCCCGGCGGAGGGCCACGGGGGTCTCAAGTTCTCTTACTGTGTCAACCGTGGCTGGAAGGTCCGCGGAGGCTTAGTATCTTGTCTGTGAAGAAGCTCTGGAAAGCACCGGCAGTGAGGGCCTGATCACTATTTTTGGGACAGTAGGGACCGTCGTCAAAGACCGAATTACCTTGAACAATTGGGCCGGGCGTGAGCTGCAGCAGACGCTATCGAGGCAGAGAAGTACACATTTTGGCCGCCTTGACAGCACGCCAAGCATCTTTGAATAGCTTATAAGCTGATACTGAGGCTCCGTCACGGAGTTTCCTCCACACGCGCTCTAGTCGTCTCCTCTCCCGCTTCATCGACCTAAGATTCTCCTGTGAACCAAGGAGATCGATGTTTGCGGGGTCGGAGAGGACGCCTGGGGGCAATCTCGTCGAGAGCTCTAGCAAAAGAGGTGTTCCAGGAGTGAACCTGCTCATCGACTGAGACGCTGATAGACTCCAGATCCCTCAGAGCATTCAGGAACCTTTCGGGTTCCATAAGTCTCTTCGGGCGAACCCAAATCCGCACGGCGCCCTTGCATGGGGGGGGGGGCGGTTGCTCAACCCGGATCCTTAGAGCACAGTGGTCCGACCATGGAACCTCTATTACGGAGGCTAGGTCCACTTGATATATTTTAACTTGGTATATTTTATGTGCTGTTAACCGCTCTGAGCTTTGGATACAGCAGTCTATTAAGCCGAAATAATAAATAAATAAATAAGGTATGCTGCCACCTTTGGACTCTGGATTGCTGTAGGAACTGGTTTAAGCTCTTTTTGGCTGAGGCACACGCGAGGCAGTTGTTTGAACAAACAAAATACTAAAGTTTATTTGAGAGAACTTTCAAGAACAGTTAACAAGCTTAGTGGTTTCAAGATATTTTGGCATGAAGGCGCGTGGTTACTTTAAACAGTACAGTTCTTTGTTACTAAGTACAGCTTCTTCCTCAGCTACCCAACACTTACAGGAACTTCTCTCTGCCTAATAAACTTTGACACTGCTACAGACAGTCCAAAACTCTGGATTTATCTAAACTAGAAATCCACTTCCTATCTACCCTGATGACTGTAGACTTCTATTCGCCAGCTATCCCTGCTAGCCACCTGTTTACTTTCAGGCAGGCCTCTTCTTTCTAACTCTGGGCCTAGCTTTTCGGGCTTCTACCAGCCTTCCAGGTAGGGGTTCACTACACCCTACGAGGAGCAGCTTAAAAAGCTGGGCATGTTTGGCCTGCAGAAGAGAAGGCAGAGACTAGTCATGAGGATGGCTAGGGATCCAGAGGTGAAGGGAAGTCCGAGGGCAGAGGGAGGAGGCTTCCTTTCTGCTGCCCTGGAGACTAGGATGCCATGGAGGAATGGCTTCCAACTACAGTAAAGAAAGGAGACTCCACCTGAACATGAGGAAGAACTTCCCGAGTGTGAGGAGAGCTGTTCAGAGGTGGAACTCAATCTCTCTGCCCCAGAATGTTGTGGAGGCTCCTTCTTTGGAGGCTTTGAAGCAGAGGCTGGGTGGCCATCTGTCGAGGGTGCTTTGGAGGCGATTGTCCTGCTTCTTGGCAGAATGGGGTTGGACTGGATGATGGCCCACCACCAGGTCTCTCCCAACTCCAGGATTCTGTGAAATATCTCGTCACTGAGTCTCAACTAGGCCTGGTCAATCATGGTTCTAAATGGTTCTCAAGTACTTACAAAACTAAAGTTCTGGTGGTGAACACTAGGTGGCACTGGTGCTTTGCTTCTACAGAGTTGCTAAAGTTCTGGTGGTGAACACTAGGTGGCGCTGGTGCTTTGCTTCTACAGAGTTGCTAAAGTTCTGGTGGTGAACACTAGGTGGCGCTGGTGCTTTGCTTCTAGAGTTGCTAAAGTTCTGGTGGTGAACACTAGGTGGCGCTGGTGCTTTGCTTCTACAGAGTTGCTAAAGTTCTGGTGGTGAACACTAGGTGGCGCTGGTGCTTTGCTTCTACAGAGTTGCTAAAGTTCTGGTGGTGAACACTAGGTGGCGCTGGTGCTTTGCTTCTACAGAGTTGCTAAAGTTCTGGTGGTGAACACTAGGTGGCGCTGGTGCTTTGCTTCTAGAGTTGCTAAAGTTCTGGTGGTGAACACTAGGTGGCGCTGGTGCTTTGCTTCTACAGAGTTGCTAAAGTTCTGGTGGTGAACACTAGGTGGCGCTGGTGCTTTGCTTCTACAGAGTTGCTAAAGTTCTGGTGGTGAACACTAGGTGGCGCTGGTGTTTTGCTTCTACAGAGTTGCTAAAGTTCTGGTGGTGAACACTAGGTGGCGCTGGTGCTTTGCTTCTAGAGTTGCTAAAGTTCTGGTGGTGAACACTAGATGGCGCTGGTGCTTTCCTTCTACAGAGTTGCTAAAGTTCTAGTGGTGAACATTTCAGAACGCTAACACAACTTTCAAAATTTCGTTATTTCATTATAGGTGATTTTAAAGACAGAACCAATTAGGAACTGCCATTTTTAAACGAGATTTTGAAAGTTTTGTTAAGAGTTCTGAAATGTTCACCACCAGAACTTTAGCAACACTGTAGAAGCAAAGCACCAGCGCCTCCTAGTGTTCCCCACCAGAACTTTCGATTTGTAAGTACTTTAGAACCATCTAGAACCATGATTGCCCAGGCCTAGTCTCAACCAATTCAACACAGCTTGTGCCACAAAAACAATGTGTCTGGAGTATAACAATTACTTTGAAAGTAAAGATCGCGGAATTAAACAGGAACTAACACTTTTGGATCAGGAACAAATTTTATTTTTTTCAAATTGTGCTACATAGTGATCAGAAGAGCCTTGCTCTGGACACCTTCTGAGAAGGTGCAACACATTAGAAAAGAGAGTTCTATAGATCAGGCCTGGGCCAACTTGGGCCCTCCCTCCAGGTGTTCTGGACTGCCATTCCCACAATCCCTCACAGCCGGTAG
The DNA here is from genome assembly GCA_030556195.1 of Anolis apletophallus. Taxonomy (NCBI): domain Eukaryota; kingdom Metazoa; phylum Chordata; class Lepidosauria; order Squamata; family Anolidae; genus Anolis; species Anolis apletophallus. The sequence goes on from JARBWK010000005.1 coordinate 1,282,541, forward strand.
GAATTAAAAAACAACTGATAAAATCAGAACCAAAGATTTCAAGGGGGAAATGAACATAGAACATGAGAACAGTTAGGAATTGTGGGAGTTGGAAGTCCAAAACACCTGGAGGGAGGGCCCAAGTTGGCCCATACCTGAGTTACAGCATGAATGGACTGTTGATTTCTATAAGGGGAGCATTGCTTGGGGCGCACAGTGAGAAAAGAGGGCGATGCTCGGCAAAATGGGGGACCATTTGGAGATCGTCCCATTGAAGCCCAGTGAGCTTCCCCTGAATTGACCGAGGCTTTCCCTTCTTCCACATCAGGTCTCCAGAAGCAGCAGCCGCAGCAGCAACACGACCAGGTAAATATTCCTTTGGGGGCAGACCCCAGAATATTGAGTTGTGGGAGGATGCCCATCTTCCTCTGCAGGTCACAGCATGAGAAAGGGAACCCCAAGAGGGCATCTAGTCCACCCCGCTTCATGGCCAGTGCAGGGGAGAGTCACGGCCTTCTAGGCAGGCTATTCTGGAAGCAAGCCGGTCAAGGCACACCTTTGCCATCAGGTCTTGGAGGAGGAGGATGGGGGGGGGGGGTGGCAGGCGGCAGGCTGGAGTTTAATTGTATTTTGTAATTATAGTTTAGCTCTGTAGTCATGGCACAAATATTTGATTTTTGATATAAAAATAACAATTTTCTTCTTTTTAAATGGTAGTGGGTTGTGTCATGGTATTGTTAGTCAACATGAGTCCCTATGGGGAGAAAGGTGTGCCAGAATTAAAGTTGATAATAGTCATATCGACTTTGGGATAGATAGATAAAGTGGGGTATAAATAAATATCATCATTTATTATTCATTTATTTATTTACTTCATTTCTATTCTGCCCTTCTCACGCCGCGGGGGACTCAGGGCGGATTACAATGTACACATTACATTTAGACATACATACAAACACACAAGACAGACAGAGGCAATTTAACATCTGGCCACCAGGGGGAGCTGTCGCACCCCTTCATTCCTCAGCGTGTTTCCTGGAGATCTTTTTTATGGCCTCGTAGATCAGTTAAATTTAGCCTCCCCACTAAGTGGTACCTCAATTTCCTACTTGACAGATGCAACTGTCTTTCGGGTTGCAAAGATCAACAACAGGCTACGCAATAGGTCGAGAGCCCACCTCGACCCGGGCAGGCCTCGAACTCATGACCTTTTGGTCAGTAGAGATCTTATGCAGCTGACACCCAGCCAGCTGCGCCACATTCCCGGTGCTCATCTGCCTTGAGTCCCTATGGGGAGAAAGCCAAGATAGAAATAAAGATAATGATAATGAGCCTGCCTTAAGTCCCTATGAGGAGAAAGGTGGGCTAGAAATAGTTAATAATAATAATAATAATGATAATCTGCATTAAGTCCCTGTGGGGAGAAAGGTGGGATAGAAATAGTTAATAATAATAATAATAATAATCTGCCTTAAGTTCCTGTGGGGAGAAAGGTGGGATAGAAATAGTTAATAATAATAATAATAATAATCTGCCTTAAGTTCCTGTGGGGAGAAAGGTGGGATAGAAATAGTTAATAATAATAATAATAATCTGCCTTAAATTCCTGTAGGTGGGATAGAAATAGTTAATAATAATAATAATAATAATCTGCCTTAAGTTCCTGTGGGGAGAAAGGTGGGCTAGAAATAGTTAATAATAATAATAATAATAATCTGCCTTAAGTTCCTGTGGGGAGAAAGGTGGGATAGAAATAGTTAATAATAATAATAATAATAATCTGCCTTAAGTTCCTGTGGGGAGAAAGGTGGGATAGAAATAGTTAATAATAATAATAATAATAATCTGCCTTAAGTTCCTGTGGGGAGAAAGGTGGGATAGAAATAGTTAATAATAATAATAATAATAATCTGCCTTAAGTTCCTGTGGGGAGAAAGGTGGGATAGAAATAGTTAATAATAATAATAATAATAATCTGCCTTAAGTTCCTGTGGGGAGAAAGGTGGGATAGAAATAGTTAATAATAATAATAATAATAATCTGCCTTAAATTCCTGTGGGGAGAAAGGTGGGATAGAAATAGTTAATAATAATAATAATAATCTGCCTTAAGTTCCTGTGGGGAGAAAGGTGGGATAGAAATAGTTAATAATAATAATAATAATAATAATCTGCCTTAAGTTCCTGTGGGGAGAAAGGTGGGATAGAAATAGTTAATAATAATAATAATAATCTGCCTTAAGTTCCTGTGGGGAGAAAGGTGGGATAGAAATAGTTAATAATAATAATAATAATAATAATCTGCCTTAAGTTCCTGTGGGGAGAAAGCTGGGATAGTTAATAGTTAATAATAATAATTATAATCTGCCTTAAGTTCCTGTGGGGAGAAAGGTGGGATAGAAATAGTTAATAATAATAATAATAATAATAATCTGCCTTAAATTCCTGTGGGGAGAAAGGTGGGCTAGAAATAGTTAATAATAATAATAATAATAATCTGCCTTAAGTTCCTGTGGGGAGAAAGGTGGTATAGAAATAGTTAATAATAATAATAATAATATTCTGCCTTAAGTTCCTGTGGGGGAGAAAGGTGGGATAGAAATAGTTAATAATAATAATAATAATAATCTGCCTTAAGTTCCTGTGGGGAGAAAGGTGGGATAGAAATAGATAATAATAATAATAATAATAATCTGTGTTTAGTCCCTATGAGGAAAAAGGTGGGCTAGAAATAGTTAATCATCATCATCATCATCTGCCTTAAGTCCCTGTGGGGAGAAAGGTGGGATAGAAATAGTTAATAATAATAATAATAATAATAATAATCTGCCTTGAGTCCCTGTGGGGAGAAAGGTGGGATAAAAATGATGATGATGATGATGATAGCTAGCTGCCTTGAGTGTCCTTGAGAGAGAGAAAGTGGAATACAAATAACTACAAATGAAGTCATCACAAGCAACAACACCTCCGAGGGAAGGGGGATGACCACTTTCCAAAAGGCATGGAAGCAACGAAGGGTGGGGCCCTGCTCTGCTTCGGAGTATGCAACCACCCTGTGGAAAGAGTGACGTTTGGCACCGCAGTCGTTGCCACGAGCCAGTGCAGGGGATTCCTGGGGCCGGTAGTTCTGCAAGGCCTCAAGCCTTCTTTGTCCAAACCCCGACTCCCAGGATTCCAGAACATCGCTCCCTCCCTCCCCAGCATTTGAAGCGGGGTCAAACACACCCTAACTCTTAGTTTGTGCCCCCCACAGGACCCTCGAGTTCCACAGGAGATGGATGACCTGGAGGAGTGCCCCGGTCCTCCCATCCAGGAAACGCTGCTGGGGGCCAAGCCGGTGGCCCAGGAGGAGGGCAAGGAGAGCCGCCTGGCCGTCCAGGAGCAGGTCTGAGCAGCCAGGCAGGGGTCTCCCCATGCCCACCAGGAGAAAAGCCGGAGGCCCAGGCAACTTGCAGGGACTTCTCAGTGCAAAGCCCCACGGGGTGCCCATGCAACTTGCAGGGACTTCCATAGAGTGTCGGTGAACTTGCAGGGACTTCTCAGTGCAACACTCCACGAGATGCTGATGCAATTTGCAAGGTCTTCTCAGTGCAGCGCAGGTTGCTCTATGCAAGGGCCCCACACCAAAAAGGAAGCTGGAGAGGCTTCCCAACGGGCCAGGCCAACTGGACCTACTGCCCTGCCTTTGGTGTCAAGGACAAGCTCCCCAGGAAGGAGCTCCTGCCCTGTCCTTCCCGACTGGTCAAGGAGGCCTCAGTGCAGGCCAAAGGTGATGGGATCCTGCTTTTTCCTGAAGGGAAACTGGGCCCAGCAGATCCTCCCCATCCAAAGCCCTGTTGTCGCCCTTTGGAAGCCGGTCTCCTTCTCCCCCTCCCCACAGCTGGCCAAAGGGCAACTCCCCCCACATTTGGCAGAATTTGTAGCTGGACTTTGCAAAGCAGGGTTCGAATCCACACTCCGCCTTTTAATCCTGCCATTCAAAGCTATGGCGACCCCAAAGCCACTGCGTAGCTGAGAATCAGTACATCCCAAAGCATGCCCTCAGGCTTCATCCAGCCCAGCACTCTTCTGGCATGCAGGAAGACACCATCCAAGCCCTCTCGAGAGATGGCCATCTGGTCCCTGATGAAAAACCTCTGGAGAAGGAAACCCCCTGGAATCCCAGGCCATTTATATTCCACTAGAGTTGGAAGGACCCCCAAAGGCCATCCAGGCCCACCCCTTTCTTTCTGCCGGGCAGGAAGACACAACCCAAACCCTCCCGACAGATGGCCAAACGTGACCCGTTGGCCTTTTGTGTCAAATGCAACAAAGGATGAAATTTTGCAACCAACATATGACTGCCTTTGCTCCCTCCTCTGCCATTGTGTGCCATTTTCTCTCTTGTGTTGATAAATATATAAATAAACGTATATATTTTTGGTTTAACGAAGCCCTCGGGTGTGCTCTCTTTGGGGATGATGGGAGCTCTCCTCTTTCTGCGTGCCCAAAAGATGTATTACAGGTAGGCCTAGCCCTGCCGTCAGGACTTGGTGGGCAATAAGCTCCCAGCATTCCTCACCACTTGACTAGAAGGGGCTGATGGGACTTGTAGTCTCACACTATGCAGAGGAAGGCTGCCCCATTTGTCGACTTACCGAGAAGGCTGAGAATCTTTGGAGTGGAAGGGACCCCCAAAGGGCATCTAGTCCAGCCCAGCCTCCTTCTGCCGCCATAAAGGCAACAGGCGCCCATCCAGCCTCTGCTTGGAAACCTCCAGAAAAGCAAACTTAACGGGATCCCCAGGCAATCTGTTGTCTACTAGAATGGGAAGGGACCCCAACGATCTCCTTGCGGAGAGAAGAAGGTGGGTTCAAAGGAACATTATAACAACAACAACAACAACAACCGGGACTGTGATGCAGCTGGCTGGGTGTCAGCTGCATTAAAAGATCACTACTGACCGAAAGGTCATGAGTTCAAAGCCAGCCCGGGTCGGAGTGAGCTTCTGGCCAATTGTGTAGCTTGTTGTCAACCTTTGCAACCCGAAAGACAGTTGCATCTGTCAAGTAGGAAATACCACCTATGTATGGGGAGGCTAATTTAACAAAATTTATGAGGCCATAAAAAATCTCCAGCAAAAGCATGCGGGGAATGCGGGAAAAGTATTTCATCAGTGTTGCAGATGGACGGTGAAGCGACAGCTCCCCTGGTGGCCATAAGTTGGAATGTTAAATAGCCTCTGACTGTCTATATGTGTTATGTGTCTATGGCATTGAATGTTTGCCATGTTTGTGTACATTGTAATCCACCCTGAGGCCCCTGTGGGGTGAGAAAGGTGGAATATAAATACTGTAAATAAATAAATAAATAAATAATAACAATAATATTAATTAAAGGGTCATCCAGTCCACCCCCCCCCCCCATCCTTCTGCCTTACAGGAACACACAATCAAAGCCCTCCTTTCAGATGCCCATCCAGCCTCTGCTTAAAGTTCTCCAAAGAAGGAGATTCCACCAGCCAGAGACATATTCAGCTAGTTGAAAGGGAACTCCAAAGGCCATCCAGCCCAGCCCCTTCTGCAAAATCACACTAGGCACACATTAAAAACAGATTTCTATAAAAGACACATTAAAATACACAGGAAAAAAGATGAAAACTCAGGGCGTGAGTTTAGGGTCCATGGTTTAAACTGGCTGGGTTGGCTTCTTCTGCCGGAAGAGATGGACCTTCAGGTGGGCTGTGTATTCCGACACCCATTCATTGATGGGATCTCTTCCAGCGGGTCGTTCCGCAGTCTTCTTTTGGGGCAGCTGATGAAAAGGTCCTCTGGGTGAGGGTCTCCGGTAGGGTTCTGGCTGATGGAAATCAATGTCAAACTCAGAGGATTGTGTGGGAGAAGGCGATCCTGGAGGGAACCTGGACCCCAGCCATGGATGGCTTCAAAGGTCAAAACAAACCTCTTTTTCTTTGCCTGGGAATTGATTGGCAATCAATGGAGTGACTTGAGTATCATGGGTGTCAAATGCTCGTTCCTGGATGTTTCTGTGAGCTGCCTGGCTGCTGCATTTTGAACCAACCGGTGTTTCCGAACTTGGTACGAAGGTCGCCCAAAGCTAAGTGCATTGCAGAAGTTCCACCTTCAGGTACCCAATGCATGCACTACAGTCTTTAGAACCTCCAAATCTGCCCGGCTCCTGGTCCATTCCTACATTCAGATGCTTCCAGTGTCCTTCACGTGGAGCTGTGACCCCTTCTGCCCACCAGGGGGCACACTGCCCACACGCAACACCTTCCTTTTTTCCTTCCAGCCTCTCAAGCAGTATCCTTATTTGTTTACTCTTCTTGAAATCATAGGCTCCTGGAGTTGGAAGGGACACCCAAAGGCCATCCAAGCTCTGCTTCAAAACCTCCAGAGAAGGAGACCAACCACCCCCGACCCAAATCCTGGGAAGCTTTAGCCAGCCCAAGGAATGCCCATCCAGCCTCTATTTAAAGACTTCTGACGATGGTGAGGCCCTGAGAGGTGGCACCAAAGCCCTCTTGAGATATCAAAGGAGATGCCATGAAGCCAGGGAGGCCCGGAAAGCTCATTTGGGGCTTCGCTAGAAGAGAGGAAGTGGTGGGTTGAAATGTCAAGAGGTATATTACTCCTACATGGCGGAAGGGGGCTGGACTAGATGCCCTTTGGAGTCCCTTCCAGTTCAAAGATCCTGTGACCTTCTAGATTCCTCCTAAACATTAGAAAGACTTTACCTCCAAACAAGCTATTGGGCCTGGGCAATCATGGTTCTAAATGGTTCTAAAGTACTTACAAAAAAGTTCTGGTGGTGAAAACTAGGTGGCGCTGGTGCTTTGCTTCGACAGTGTTGCTAAAGTTCTGGTGGTGAACATTTCAGAACGCTAACAAAGCTTTCAAAATTTCATTATTATTTCATTATTGGAAATTTTTAAGACAGAACCAATGAGGAACTGCCATTTATAACGAAATTTTGAAAGTTTTGTTAAGAGTTCTGAAATTTTCACCACCAGAACTTTAGCAACACTGTAGAAGCAAAGCACCAGCGCCGCCTAGTGTTCACCACCAGAACTTTAGCAACTCTGTAGAAGCAAAGCACCAGCGCCACCTAGTGTTCACCACCAGAACTTTAGCAACACTGTAGAAGCAAAGCACCAGCGCCACCTAGTGTTCACCACCAGAACATTAGCAACACTGTAGAAGTAAAGCACCAGCGCCACCTAGTGTTCACCACCAGAACTTTAGCAACACTGTAGAAGTAAAGCACCAGCGCCACCTAGTGTTCACCACCAGAACTTTAGCAACACTCTAGAAGCAAAGCACCAGCGACACCTAGTGTTCACCACCAGAACTTTAGCAACACTGTAGAAGTAAAGCACCAGCGCCACCTAGTGTTCACCACCAGAACTTTAGCAACTCTGTAGAAGCAAAGCACCAGCGCCGCCTAGTGTTCACCACCAGAACTTTAGCAACACTCTAGAAGCAAAGCACCAGCGACACCTAGTTTTCACCACCAGAACTTTAGCAACACTGTAGAAGCAAAGCACCAGTGCCGCCTAGTGTTCACCACCAGAACTTTAGCAACTCTGTAGAAGCAAAGCACCAGCGCCACCTAGTGTTCACCACCAGAACATTAGCAACACTGTAGAAGTAAAGCACCAGCGCCACCTAGTGTTCACCACCAGAACTTTAGCAACACTGTAGAAGTAAAGCACCAGCGCCACCTAGTGTTCACCACCAGAACTTTAGCAACACTGTAGAAGTAAAGCACCAGCGCCACCTAGTGTTCACCACCAGAACTTTAGCAACTCTGTAGAAGCAAAGCACCAGCGCCACCTAGTGTTCACCACCAGAACTTTAGCAACACTGTAGAAGCAAAGCACCAGCGACACCTAGTTTTCACCACCAGAACTTTAGCAACACTGTAGAAGTAAAGCACCAGCGCCACCTAGTTTTCACCACCAGAACTTTAGCAACACTGTAGAAGTAAAGCACCAGCGCCACCTAGTGTTCACCACCAGAACTTTAGCAACTCTGTAGAAGCAAAGCACCAGCGCCACCTAGTGTTCACCACCAGAACTTTAGCAACACTCTAGAAGCAAAGCACCAGCGACACCTAGTTTTCACCACCAGAACTTTAGCAACACTGTAGAAGCAAAGCACCAGTGCCGCCTAGTGTTCACCACCAGAACTTTAGCAACTCTGTAGAAGCAAAGCACCAGCACCGCCTAGTGTTCACCACCAGAACTTTAGCAACTCTGTAGAAGCAAAGCACCAGCGCCACCTAGTGTTCACCACCAGAACTTTAGCAATACTCTAGAAGCAAAGCACCAGCGACACCTAGTTTTCACCACCAGAACTTTAGCAACACTGTAGAAGCAAAGCACCAGCGCCACCTAGTGTTCACCACCAGAACTTTAGCAACACTCTAGAAGCAAAGCACCAGCGACACCTAGTTTTCACCACCAGAACTTTAGTTTTGTAAGTACTTTAGAACCATGATTGCCCAGGCCTACAAGCCATTAGATGAAAATATGTGGCCTTGGAGGGTTATGAATTCTTCATCCTTATAGGTCTTCAAACAGGTAGAACAGGATCTTTCAGAAGTGTTTCCGTTGTGTGTTTCAGGCTGGAATAGATGACCTCTGGGCTTCCCTTCCAAATCTATTGGAACTTAGTGTTGGGGAATCTGAGCTGTGAGGCTCAAAATAACCCTCCGTTGGGGTGATTCCACCATAAATACAGCAGAGGACTAGAAGTAAACTTCACCACTGGCAGAAACCTATGTGTCAGGATGAGCTTCCATTGCAGAGTCACAACTTTAGGTTCAAAATACATTCATTGAAGTGAAAAATAAATCCATTCTATATAGAAAAGGGTCCTGGAGCTGACGAGCTTACTAAGCTCATCTTCTAAGGAAGATAAAGGGGTGAAATATCCAAAGTATCCATGCAGCTACATTTTGCCTGGAAGGAAGACAAAGGCAGATAGAGAGAGAGAGAGAGAGAGAGAGAGAGAGAGAGAGAGAGAGAGAGAGAGAGAGAGAGAGAGAGAGAGAGAGAGCAACAATGGAGAATGATCACATGGCCAAACCCAGGGCAATACAAAACACATTTGGAGAGGAAGTTCCCTCTTCATCCCTCACAGAGATTCCATTGCTACATAGAATCCAAGAGTTGGAACAGACCTGGCGAGCCATCCAGTCCAACCCAATTCTGCCAAGAAGCAGGACAATCACATTCAAAGCACCCCTGACAGGTGGCCACCCAGCCTCTGCCTAAAAGCCTTCAGAGAAGGCACCTCCACCATAATCCAGGTCAGAGAGTTCCGCTGCTGAACAGTTCTCGCATTTATTTATTTATTTATTTATTTATTCAATCTTATATTCCGCCCTTCCTGGCCGGCTCGGGGCGGTTCACATTTAGGAAGTTCTTCCTAATCTCTTCAAAGGGGGAAGAGATGGTGGCAAGCAAGAAGAGTAAAGAGAGAAGCATCCATAGGACTGGGGGCGTAGGAATCCCTCACTCTGATCCTATCTAGCTACTCGTTGAGAACTGGAGACTTGATGACACAAGAGACTTGTGCAGTCCAAGGATGAAACTCAACGCGGGGACTTCCTGAGAGATGGTGGAGCCTCCTTCTGTGGAGGTCTTCAAACAGAGGCTGGCCGGCCATCTGCCAGGAGTGCTTGGATGGTGCCTTCCTGGCTAGCACAATGGGGTTGGGCTGGGTGGTCTTTGGGGTTCCCTTCCAGTTCTCGGATGCTAAGACAGGAAATACTCTGGCTCCTCCCCTTTGTTTTCCAAGTCCAGGCGGGTCCAAAGCACACTCCCAGCTGTGTTGTTGCATCTCAGAATCCAACTGGGCCAATGTGATTTCCTCTGGAACTGCTGTGAGTCACACTGAGCCCACAGGATTCATTTTGCTAGAATCCATCCAAACTGGCCGCGAAGCTTCTTCATCCTGCTCCCACTCCAGCTCCTGGGTTTCTGGACCCCTTCCTCCTGGACGTGGCTGTGGTGGTGGGGAGACGTGAGGGTCCTCTATGAGGGTCACCATGGAATGTGGGCAGAACAGATTGCTGGTGGTTGCCTTTGTGCTGTGTAGGCAAATGCACACTTTCACGGGGTCTTCGGGCCTGTTCTTACCTGCCTTTCCAAACAAAGGGCCTGCGGATCAGGTGGTCCATGGAGTCCCCTTGAAAAAGGTCACAATCACGACACACAAAATAAAGCGCCAAGGAAAGAACAAGAGAGAGAGAGAATGGACACACATGCCGAGTTTTGCACGCCTTTCTTCCAGCATGCTTACATTCGCAGCTCCCAAACGAGTGTTGCTCGGAAGTCCAACACATCCAAGCAAGCTGTGAAACTTCACCAGATGCTTTGCCAATGGGCAAGGGCCCAAAGAGGTTTGATGGACGGAACCGGAATGGCACTCCCACGCAATGGAGGATGCAGAAGGCGCAGGGAGCGCATGGTGCACCGGGGAGTAGGGTTGCCATATGTCCCTTATTCTAAGGGACGTCCCTTATTTTGGCCCCAAAATTTGTGTCCCTTTTTTCAGGCCCTGTCCCTTATTTTTGACTAGCAGGACAGGACTGGGCGGGGTTGACCAGAGGAAGCTGCGCTGTGGTTTCCACGGCAATGCCTGCCCGGGATTCCCACTCGCAGGGCAGCCTGTGTCCCTGTTGGAAGGAAGAGGCGATTCAGGACTTTTTCAAAGTACAGTAGACTAATTAACCGTTACCCAAGGGGAATGTTGGATCATGTTGGATAAAGATAGTTTCTGGTTGCTTGAGAGTTACTCTTAAAATAGGCCTAGCTGTGCATCCCAATACTATACAATGCTGTGTATCCCATACTATATTATACCATTAACTATTGACATAATAATCATGAAGATGTACTGTCTTATAAAATTTATTTTATTTTAATGTTTAGACAGTGCACTTTTAAAGTCAGCAAAGTCAAGGACTAAATACAGATGGAGAAAATTAGGTAGTTCTAATCTTGTTTTTTCTGCATGACAAAGCACGCATAAACATACCATGTGCTGTTAAGAGGGTGCAAGTCAGTTTCTTTTGTGAGTTTCAATCATTATCTTATTCTGTTAATAAAAACTATTTCTACCTAATGTTTGAGTTTCAAGTTTTTTAATGAAGTGTCCCTTATTTTTGTGAAAAATCCCATAAATGTCCCTTATTTCTTATATCGAAAAGTGGCAACCCTACCTGGGAGCCACACAAACAACAACAACAATAATCATCTTTATTTATACCCTGCCACCATCTCCCCCAATGGGGACTCAGGGCGGCTTACACGGGGCCAAGCCCCAACAACAGAGTACAGCAAAATAAAAACCAAATACATGAAGCAACAAATAGCAACATCATAATTATGTAACAACACGGGAATACATTGAGCACAAAGACAATGAGCAGGCCGCATGTGCAGGCTACAAAGTTAAAAACTCAGGGGTGAGATCAGGAGGAACAGGTTATCTGTAAAGGAGAGCTCAAGGCAACGGGGCTGGAGAACCACACTTTCCCTGGGGCAGGCCCGGATTACCCATAAGGACAACGTAGGCCATGGCCTAGGGGCGCAAACCGAGGGGGGCGCAATTCACGGACCAAAAAAAAGTTATTTTTTTTAAAATACCTCCATGGCCAGCCCTTGGGAATGGCGGGAGTTGAAGCTCAAAGCTCCGGAGGGAGGGAGGGCCGAGCCTGGTCTCAAGGCAGGACACGCAGGGCGAGGAGCAGCAGCAGCAGCTGAAGTGGCTTCCCTCTCTTCCTCCCTCCTTCCCGCTACTCAGCCGGGGGCAGGGCCTCCCATGGTGACATCACTCCCTCCTCCGCCAGGCCCGCCTTCCTTGTTTGCTCCGTCGCCTCCCAGGGTGACGTCACTCCTTCCCTCCCTCCCTCCCTCCCCCCTGGGAGGCGGGGAGTGGGCGGGGCCAGGAGTGAGTCCTCCGATCTCGCCTCCTGGCCCCACCTCCCCCCTTGTGTCACCCATCGATCAAAGCTGAAGAGCGGCGGCCGGCCAATCGGGGAGCCTCCCTCCCTCCCGGGCAGGCGTGGCTCCGTGGACTCAGCCAATAGGAAGGCGAGGGCCTGCTTGGAGGCAGAAGTCCACAGAGGGGGGCTATCCCTGAGAGCCACGGATTGCAACCGAGGAGGAAGAGGAAGAGGAGCAGCGACCCTGAAGGAGACAGAGATGGGTGGGTGTCTATCTCCAGGGAGCCCCCCCCCCCAAAGGAAGGAAGGGCCCCCAGGCCTCTCCCCACTACTCTCCCTCCCTGGGGTGCGGGGATCCTAATCAGCCCCGGCAGATGGCCACCCCGCCACGGCCCCCAAGCCCCTGGGCGAGGAAGGAAGGAAGGAAAGGCAGGCGCAGCTTGGGCCCCACCCTCGCTTCCCGGATCCCAAATAACAACTTTCAGTGCCGGTAGGAGAGGGGGGCGTAATTCCAAAGTGTGGCCTAGGGTGCAAAAAGGTGTTAATCCGGGCCTGCCCTGAGGGGAGGGGGGAGGATAATCCTGGCCTGACAACAACAACAACTCTGACCAGCTCTTGTGTTCCTCCTCGACCTCTTCTCACACAAACAAAACATCCCAGCTCCCTAAGCCACTCTTCAATGGGCTTCGTGATTTGCAGACCTCTGGCCACTTGGATGGACCTTCTCTGGGCGCCGTCTGCATTGTCCATCTCCTTCTTGAAGTGCTTCGCCCAGAACTGGACACTCGGCTATTTCAGTCTGACCAAAACAGAATAGATGCGTAGTATGATTTCTCTCATACTACCAATCTATTGATAGATATCTAGTTTTGTGAGGCACCAGCTTTTGTTGGCAGGGAAGGCTAATTACCTTGGAAAACTAAGACTCCCGGGATCCCATAGCTGTGCACCGGGGCAGTTGAAGTGGAGCCAAACTGCACCAATTCCACCATGCAGATGCCATGCCCAGATTACCCATAAGGCCAACGAGGCCATGGCCTAGGGGCGCAAGCCGAGGGGAGGGGGCGCAGATCACGGACCTTTGTGTCCATCCTCAAAAATATTCAGAGATAATAGTCCAACAAAGCAGTTTTTTTACAATGTTAATCAGCCGATGCCATGTCCCTAGTCATTGTATGTAATGGGAATTGAACATCCATGGATACCAAGGGCCCACTGCACTTCCCCTTCAACAGATACTGAGGGCCTGGTTGTGGTTGTGGTTGTGTGGTGCGTGTACGGAATGCGCTTTCACAGCCTCCTTCCCTGGAGACTTTAAAGCCGAGGCTGGCTGGATATCTATCGGGAGGAGTTGCATTGTGTTTTTCCTGCCTGGCAGAAAGAACGTAGGTTGGGCTGGGTGGCCCCTGGGAGCCCCTTCTGACATTTACGATGCTGTGATTCTTTGCGGGCAAGTGGAAAAGCAAACACACCACACAGTCGATGAAGCGTCACCTTTAAAGGGCCTCCTGTGCCGAACCTGGGCTTGGCTCCAGGCCTCGGTTATTTCCGTGAAATCGGTTTTATTGGTAGCAAGGGGTTGAGCAGATGGCATTGCAACCCCCTCCGCAGGGGAACGGGGCCCTAGGAAGCAATCTCCAGTGCCAGCCCCTTGGCCAGCCGCAGGGGAAACCCCAATGCCAGGCCAATTCTTGGGGCAAGGCTAGTCACAAGGGACCTTCTTTGTGCAATTGCTACGTCTGCAAGAACCACGGGTTCAGGGCCTGGCATGTCAAGCATCTCCAGAAGGGCCAACGAGACACATAAGGCAAAACCAGAGGTTTATTCCAATGGCCGGAGAGGATGTCAGCGGGGACAGCGCTCCAAAGAAAAGGCATTTTGCAACTGGGAATACATTGCATTTTGATACCTATTCAAATTGGCCGAGCTGGCTCCTGATTGGCTCAGAAACTGTCCAGCTAGGATCCCTTGTAGTTCTGCAAGGACGATTGCCTGCTCTGCCCAAGAGGGCTGGTGCCTCGACAAACTACATCTCCCAAGACCCCATAGCATTGAGCCATGGCAGTTAAGGTGGTGCCAAACTGAATTATTTCAGCAATGTAGACACACTCCTTAATGTAGATTTGCAAGTCGTTGAGAAAGAAAACCACATGCCTATCAGAAGCTGAATTTGATATAGGTCCCCCCTTCATGGGAGGGGAAGCCATCCCATTGCAAAGCCATCAAGAAACTCCTGTTCGCTTTCACTTTGCCTTTTTCAGGTTCCAGTAATCTGCAAGTGGTAGGGAGCTATCGTTTCCGCAGTGCAGTGGGTCCCTTCCGCCAAGCAATTGGGACGTGATCAGAAAGGAATGCAACATGGCAGGTGTTCATGGGAACATTCTGGCTCCGGCGGATACAACGGGGTTAGTCCAGATAAGCAATGGGTGCTTTAGGGTGATGGCTGTCTCCATGGGTGTCTCAAGGATGGACCGGGCTTGGGGCGTAGGAGAGGAATCGTTCTCACAGGAAGCCCAGATCATATCTGGTGAAACAAGAAAAAGACCCATGCGTGTTCTCCCCAAGTTTCCCTGTTTGTTGTGAAATGATTATGGGAATCTGGGGGAATCGTTTTCTGGGGTCCTAGGTGTGGTGGGACAACATTACAAGGAAATTCACAAAGGGTTACTACAGAGCAAAACGGGAAAGACAAAATGGGCCGCATGTCCCCATAAAGCCGAATCTCATAATTCATAATTTAGGGTCTGATTTTTCAATAACACGTTTATTTATTTATTTATTTTATTTTATTTCTATTCCGCCCTTCTCACCCTGCAGGGAACTCAGGGCGGATTACAGTGCACACATTACATTTAGACACACAAACACACAAGACAGACAGAGGCAATTTAACATCTGGCCACCAGGGGGAGCTGTCGCACTCCTTCATTCGTCAGCGTGTTTTCTGGAGATCTTTTTAATGGCCTCGTAAATTAGTTAAATTTAGCCTCCCCACTAAGTGGTACCTTAATTTCCTACTTGACAGATGCAACTGTCTTTCGGGTTGCAAAGGTTGACAACAGGCTACACAATATGTCGAGAGCCCACCTCGACCCGGGCAGGCCTCGAACTCATGACCTTCTGGTCAGTAGAGATCTTATGCAGCTGACACCCAGCAATCTGCGCCACATTGAATCATATAATCCTTGAGTTAAAAGAGACCTCATAGGCCATCCAATCCAACCCCATTCTGCCAAGAAGAAAGGAAATCGCATTCAAAGCACCCCTGACAGATGGCCATGCAGCCATCTGAAGATTCTTTAGTACAGGAACAGAACCAAAGGGCCCAAGAATCGTCCATTGCTCCCCTTTCCCCAGTGAGCAATCAAGAAAGGCCCACTCCACCGCTCATTCGCAGCCTTCGTATCATCCCAACCTCAAAGTTCAAAGCAAATGCAACAAAATATCCAGCAAGGGATGCACTTATTTACATTGTCGAATGAATGCAGTTTGGCACCACCTTAACCAGTGGTCGTTGGAGGAGACACCAGCTCTCTTTGGCAAAGAAGGCTCTAGAGCAGGCACCTTCAAACTGCGGTCCTCCAACTGTTTGGGCCTCCAACTCCCAGAAGCCCTAACAAGCTTGTTCAATTGTCAGGAATTCTGGGCATTGAAGGCCCAAACAGCTGGAGGGCTGCAATTTGAGGGTGCCTTCTCAAGACCTTGCAAAACTGCATCTTCCAGGATCACATAGCCTTGATCCACGGTGGCTAAAGTGCTGTCCAACTGTATTCATTCTACAGTGTAGATCAGGCCTGGGCGAACCCCAAGTGTTTTGGACTCCATCTCCCACAATTCCTAACAGCCTCAGGCCCCTTCCTTTTCCCCCTCAGCCACTTAAATGGAAAAGGAAAGAGCCAGATGCAGAAAGTGAGATAGCAGTTAGGCTTAGAATTAGTGTAGGAAAAATATGGCATCAAAATGGAAACGATCTGTAGACTCACAGATACGGGCACCCAGCGGGGTTACATATCCGCGTTTTAAGGATCGCAGCCCCGCCTCCCCGGGACACTGTAAGAGTGTCCCAGGCAGGCCTGCAATGCCCTGCAGACCAGAATAAGGAAAGCTCATGCTTTGGGTATGTTTGAGTCAGTAAATGACACACTGTGGCTGGGTCGTCCGGGTACGGGAGAGATCCTTCGCCCATCCCCATCTGTCAAAAGCTTGGGAGTCACACTTGACTCCCAATTATCAATGGAGAAGCATATCTCCATTTTCAGCGGGGTAGCTTTCTACCATCTCCGGCAGGCAAGGAAGCTGGCTCCCTACCTGTCCTGTCATGACCTAGCCACAGTGGTCCAAGCCACGGTCATCTCAAGACTGGACTATTGTAATGCTCTCTACATCGGCCTTCCTCTGTTGGTGATCCGGAAGCTGAAGTTGGTCCAGAACGCTGCAGCTAGGTTAGTGGCAGGACTACCACCCCGCTGTCACATTACGCCTGTCCTGCGCGAACTGCACTGGCTTCCAATAGAACACCGGATCACCTTCAAAGTGCTGGTTTTGACCTTCAAGGCCTTGAATGGTCCGGGGCCAGTGTACCTATGGGACCGCCTCTCCCAATACAACCCCTCGAGACCACTGCGATCAGAATCCCGAAACCTTCTGGTGATTCCGAGTTGCCAAACCCTGCGCCTGACCACAACGCGGAGGAGGGCGTTCAGTGCCATTGCACCCGCACTGTTGAATGCTCTCCCTCCCACAGTTTGGGCTCTACCGAACCTGCTGGCCTTCCGTAAGGCCTGTAAGACTCTTCTGTTCTTGCAGGCCTTCAGTCAGTAATAACTCTTAGCCGTATAATGTACTATGTAGGCCATTAGAGTACTCGGCACATATGTATATCGTATATTTTACTGTATTAGACGTTGGCTGTTGTTGTATAGTGTTTTATAGTGTTTTACTGTGTTTTTAATGTTTTGATCCATGTAAGTCGCCCCGAGCCAATCAGGAGTGGGCGTCTAACAAGTCGAAATAAATAATAAATAAACTGTAATGCTACGGAGAGGATAAAGTTGCAATTAGAGGTACTTTTATTGGGGGATTCGTTACAATGTTAGGTTCTGGGGGGGGGGAAGCAAGTTAAGGACAGATTGTG
Source organism: Anolis apletophallus (assembly GCA_030556195.1). NCBI lineage: Eukaryota > Metazoa > Chordata > Lepidosauria > Squamata > Anolidae > Anolis > Anolis apletophallus. The sequence continues at coordinate 1,299,611 of JARBWK010000005.1, forward strand.
CTGGGACCACACTCCCGGTGATGCTGGCCCAACAGGGCATCCAGGAACTGCGGAACTCCCTGCTGCAGGTCAAAGTAACTTGAATGCAGGGGGCTCTCGCCTGCTCATCCTCAGTAGGCTGTTGGGAATTGTGAGAGTTAAAGTCCAAAACACCTGGAGGGAGGGCCAAAGTTTGCCCATGCCTGGTGCAGATGCATCCCAGGTCGTCAAGAGCCCTTTGGTGCCATTCTGCAGCTCTTAACTCTTGGCTGCGAGGTCCCAACGCATTGGAAGAACGATAGCTCCTTATGGTTTGCTGATTGCTGGAACCTTAAAATGGCAAAATGCAAGTGAACAGGAGTTTCTTTAAGACTTTGCAATGGGATCGTTCTCTCCTCCCATGAAGTGGGGCCCACCCACATCAAATTAGGATTCTGATGGACAGACGGCTTTCTTGCTGAAAGGCCTGCAAATCTACAGTAACTGGTACATCTACACTGCTGAAATAACGCAGTTTGATACCACTTTAACTGCCATGGCTCGATGCTACAGGATCCTGAGAGTTGTAGTTTATTGAGGCACCAGCACTCTTGAGCAGAGAAGGCCAAAGTCCTTGCAGAACTACAGCTTTCCCATCACCCCATAATGACTGCTTTCCTTCCCCAGCGCAATGCTCCCTGCCTCTGCCTCCCCTCCGTGCCCAAGACTTCTCAGCCAGGTTCAAAGGGGCAGTTGTGTTTGTTCCTGCACAAGAGGGAAAAGAGGCCTGGCAGCAGCGTTGGAGGCCAATTTGTTTTTCAACCCCTTCAGCCTCCCTTTTCAGGAGGCGAAAATCCACCCACCTTCCGTCAAGATGGAGTGGGCTGCAATCTTCCGTTCCTGGCGGAAGAAATTGGTGAGCCTTTAACATGTCAAAAGACACCTTTCGGCATACCTTTTCACCGCTGAAAAGGCTGCAAATTGCACACTTTATTGGGACGCCTTCGCAGTTACGCAGGGAACTCCTTGCGGAATACATAACATATTCTGGAGAGAGAACCTGGGGGAACCTATAGGCAGAGGAAGGAAAGGTCGGAGGCGGGAAGCCAGGGTCCTTGGCGGCCCCTTTTCCCATTCCAATGGGAAGTCTTTCCGTCATCAATCCTAATATGCAAACGGAGGCAATAATAATTACCTAATACAGATCTCCAAATATGGTGCCTGGGTTGTCGTAGGTTTTTCGGGCTGCCTGGCCATGTTCCCGAAGCATTCTCTCCTGACGTTTCACCTACATCTGTGGCAAGCGTCCTCAGAGGTTGTGAGGTCTGCTGGAAACTAGGAACATTGTGTTTATATATCTGTGGAAGGATGTCCAGGGTGGGAGAAAGGACCCTTGTCTGTTGGAAGAAAGGGTGAGTGCTAACCAAGGCGGCCAATTGAAACACTCACCCTTTCTTCCAACAGACAAGGGTTCTTTCTCCCACCCTGGACATCCTTCCACAGATATATAAACACAATGTTCCTAGTTTCCAGCAGACCTCACAACCTCTGAGGATGCCTGCCAGAGATGTGGGTGAAACGTCAGTAGAGCAGTCTTTCTCAACCAGTGTGCCGTGGCACACTAGTGTGCCGTGACAGACCTCCTGCTGTGCCGCGAGAAAAGCTCTCTGCCCCCTTCCTCTCCCCCTCCTGCCAAACTCCTGCTGCTTGGGGGGGAGGAAGGGCCGGCAGTGGCGAAGAAAAAGAAGATGGGACCGGGTGCCGCCTCCTTGGCCGTTTCCCCAGCCAGCCTCCAATCCGCCATGACTCCCACCATGACTCTTGCCCCTCGCTCGCTGAAACTGCGTGGAGGAGGAGCCCCGCCCACTGAAGCCCGTCCACCGCTCATGCTCTTCCTCTGTAGGAGAGCTGAAGCTGGGGGGAGGGGGCAGGGCATGGCGCGGCCTGTAGGAGAGCTGAAGCTGGGGGGAGGGGCAGGGCATGGCGCGGCCTGTAGGAGAGCTGAAGCTGGGGGGAGGGGGCAGGGCATGGCGTGGCCTGGCTCTGCCCCCTCCCCCGGCTTTGGCACTCCCAGCAGCTGCTCCAGCCTTGAGGGGACAGTGCCAATCCAGCATTGTGCTGGCTCTGACACCGCTGGCTTGGCACTGCCCCCCTCAAGGCTGGAGAAGCTGTGGGAGAGCTGAAGCCGGGGAGAGGGGGCGGGGCATGGCACAGCCTTGCTCCGCCCCCTCCCCGGCTTCGGCACTCCCAGCAGCTGCTACCAGCAGGCCACCATCCCCCAGCCGTTCTTTACTGTGATAGAGTGTCATTTTGTGTCATTTTGGTTGGTGGTGTGCCCCTGGATTTTTTTAATGTTAAAAGTGTGCCACGGCTCAAAAAAGGTTGGGAAACACTGCAGTAGAGAATGCTTCTGGAACATGGCCAGGCAGCCCGAAAAACCTACAGCAACCCAGTGATTCTGGTCATGAAAGCCTTCGACAACACAACATTGTACCTTCTTGTTGTGTGTCTTCTCATTCTTTCCCATTTATGGCAACCCTCTGGTGGGCTTTCCCAGCCCTGCTTCTTGCCACTGCGGCCTCCCCCTTTCCCCAATCCCCCGTCCATCCGTCCATCAATCAGTGTGGATTGTGTTGGCCAAAGGCCACCAGAAAGAGCTAGAAAAGGTACCGAGCATTGGAGGTAAAGCGGGCAGGGCCGGAGCGCAATCTCCAAAGGTTACTACCTGGCTCCGATAACGAATCACAACATTTCAAGGTACAGGTACATCTGCTAACATGAAAATGAAATTAATACTCGGAGTCTCCATGGCAATTTGTGGCCATTTTCTCCGTCTCTTTTGTCAAAGCGGTACATTTCCCGCACTGCAAATAGACTCGCACAAAAGATATTCCAGCAGTCAGTAAGTCTTCAGATCTAGATCGGTGCCCTTCGTGCCCTGAATGAATTGCCAAGCGCCGGTTTGTCTTAATGGGACGTCCAAGCGCTGGGACTGGGAGCCCAGTTAAAAGTGCCGTGGGTCCCGGGGTGCATCTGCACTGCGGAATTAAGGCAGCTTGACACCACAAACCGCCTTGGCTCCATACCATGGAATCCTGGGAATTGTAGTTTCACGAGCCTTACCAAACTACAATTCCCAGTCTTCCATACTACTGAATTAATCCAGTCAACATGGCCTCCATAGGGCCAATACCATATCTGTGGTGCTCCTGTGAGCTCTGAAGCCACATATTTCTGTACTTCCGAATAAAAATCAATGTAGGGAAGAAAAAAGAACAAGCAGCCGACGAAATGCCTTGCGGTTGGCGTGCCAAGAGGAGGAGGAGAAAGAAGAAGAAAGAGGAAGGGAGAGGAAAAGAAGAGGAAGAGGACTGAGAGACGAACAGGGGAGGAGGACGAATAAGAAGAGAGAAGTTCATGTTTCTCATAAACATTTCATTCACAGCTAACGATGTGCACACCTGAAATGAAACCACTGAGTCAAGTAAGCCAGTGTTTCCCAACCTTTTTTGAGCCGTGGCACACTTTTAACATTAAAAAAATCCGGGGGCACACCACCAACCAAAATGACACAAAATGACACTCTAACACAGTAAAGGACGGCTGGGGATGGTGGCCTGCTGGGAGCAGCTGCTGGGAGTGCCGAAGCGGGGAGGGGCGGAGCAAGGCTGTGCCATGCCGCCCCTCTCCCGGCTTCAGCTCTCCCACAGCTTCTCCAGCCTTGAGGGGGCAGTGCCAAGCCAGCGGTGTCAGAGCCAACACAATGCTGGATTGGCACTGTCCCTCAAGGCTGGATCAGCTGCTGGGAGTGCCAAAGCCGGGGGAGGGGGCAGAGCCAGGCCGCGCCATGCCCTGCCCCCCCCTCCCCCCAGCTTCAGCTCTCCTACAGACTGCGCCATGCCCTGCCCCCTCCCCCCAGCTTCAGCTCTCCTACAGAGGAAGAGCATGAGCAGTGGACAGGCTTCAGTGGGCGGGGCTCCTCCTCCACGCAGCTTCAGCGAGCGAGGGGCGAGAGTCATGGTGGGAGTCATGGCGGATTGGAGGCTGGCTGGGGAAACGGCCGAAGGAGGTGGCACCCGGTCCCATCTTCTTTTTCTTCGCCACTGCCCGGCCCTTCCTCCTCCCCCAAGCAGCAGGAGTTTGGCAGGAGGGGGGGAGGAAGGGGGCAGAGAGCTTTTCTCGCGGCACAGCAGGAGGTCCGTCACGGCACACTAGTGTGCCACGGCACACTGGTTGAGAAAGACTGAAGTAAGCCAAAGTTCCTCACTTCAGTTTTATTGGAAGGTTTATGTGGAGTCGAGCCAAACAGGTTCTGACTAAGAACCCTGCAGCAGAGAGTTCCACTGGTCTTCTGCTACCATTTGGGCCAGGTTGCTTAAGGTAGTGTTTCCCAACCAGTGTGCCGGGGCACACTAGTGTGCCGTGAGCCATCATCAGGTGTGCCGTGGGAAATTGGAACCTCCAGGAGGGGAGGGGGGAGAGTCTAGTGTGTTGAAGTATAAAAACCCTAAGAAACCTACCTCGATAAAGGCACAAAATTACAAACACCCCCCCTCCCCACCCGTTGTCTACTTGGTCTCTCCCTCTCCGTGCATTGGGAAGGCCCGCCTCCCTTTCCGCAAGTAGAGACCTCCTCTTGCCTCCTGGGGGTTCTGTGTGGGAAGTTTGGCCCAGTTCTATCATTGGTGGGGTTCAGAATGCTCTTTGATTGTAGGGGAACTATAAATCACAGAAACTAAAACTCCCAAATGGCAAGGTCTATTTCCCCTGAACTCCATCTGCGTTCATATTTGGGCCTATTGAGTATTCATGCCAAGTTTGGTCCTGATCCAACATTGTTTGAGTCCACAGTGCTCTCTGGATATAGGTGAACTACAACTCCAAAACTCAAGGTCAATGCCCACCAAACTCTTATAGCATTTTCTCTTGGTTATGGGAGTTCTGTGTGGGAAGTTTGTGTCTTTCTGCCATTCCTTCATCGAAACAGGCCCAGGTTTCACACTGAGTGTATAAATACATTTAAAAACATATTAACTATATGTATTACTGTGTTAGAGTGTCATTTTGTGTCGTTTTGGTTGGTGGTGTGCCCCAGGATTTTGCAAATGTAAAAAGTGTGCCGTGGCTCAAAAAAGGTTGGGAAGACACTGGCTTAAGGAGTGGGGACAGCAAGATAGCCTCCCCCCCCCCTCTTCTCACATCTGCCTCCTGACACATTGTAGCCACTGCAACCACAGTAAGCACCCATTTCCTGTAGCAACATCCATTTTCCCCTGCGGGCACACATGCACCCCTCCCCTTCACACTTGCTCAAAACACATAAAACAACCCATGCTTTCTATGGCGATTCCAGCAAACCTGAGCCCAGGAGGGTATTGTCTGAAGGGATACATAGTTTCCCAAAGGACCAACTTGGGAATTCTAGTTTGCAAAGCACCAAGGACCCATTTTCTCTGTTTCCCATTGCTTTTGATCCATTTCTGACTCTCCCTGGCTGGTTACAGCTAAAAGGCCATGCTCCATCATTGGAACTTGGGACCCTGGAGGGCCCCCTCATCGGCAGACCGGCTATGTGGATGTCCCAAGGGGTTTCTGCCACATTTGGGGACCTCAAGTGCCGCGGATCCACCTGGCTTAGGGTGAGCAGTACCCCACTGGATCAACATGGACCCTTTTCATTTCCCTGGACTTTCTTGCTCTTCCCTGCATTCAGCTGGCCCTGCACCAAAGGGGCAGCTATGGACTCTCCTCCTTCGATGGACTCTTGCTATTGCTGTATGGACTTTCTAGACGGAGATCCTGTGGCCTGGTCGGCCTGGCCTGGGTGGGTGCCGGTTGCCTACCCTGGATGGCGAGCGGCTTAACCCATCGCCATCGGTTAAGAGCTTGGGGGTTGTGTTGGACTCCTCGCTGACCATGGAGGCTCAGGTCTCCGTGGTCAGCAGGACGTCTTTCTTTCACCTCCGGCAGGCTAGGCGACTGGCGCCCTACCTGTCCAGGGACGACCTGGCCACGGTAATCCAAGCGACGGTCATCTCGAGATTAGACTACTGTAATGCCCTCTATGTTGGCCTTCCCTTGTTGACAATCCGGAAACTCAAGCTGGTGCAGAATGCCGCTGCTCGCTTGCTGGCGGGAACGCCAGTGAGGGAGCACATTACACCTATCCTCCGGCAACTGCACTGGCTTCCTATTGAGTACCGGATCGCCTTCAAGGTGTTGGTCTTGACCTTCAAGGCCTTGCACGGCCTAGGGCCTGCGTACCTGAGGGACCGCCTTACCCCGTACTTTCCCCCAAGATCACTGCGTTCAGATGAACAGAATCTGTTGTCAGTGCCATCAATCCGCTCCTGCCATCTATCGACGACTAGACAAAGAACTTTTTCCGTTGCGGCGCCGGTGCTCTGGAACGCCCTCCCGGACAGTACCCGAGCGATCTCGGAACTGGCCCCTTTTCGGAGGGCTTGTAAGACGGTCCTTTTTGGCCTAGCCTTCAATTAGATACACCGGACTACGAACTATGTCGCATGTCCCTCTATACCTGTGTGGTGATGCAATGTGTTTTAATGTGTTTTATGTTTTATGCTTTTAATGTAGGGCTACATGCCGACATGTGGTGACATGTTGCCCGTTATATTTGTTGTTATCCGCCCCGAGCCTGCTGGGAGGAGCGGAATATAAAAATGAACAATAAATAAATAAATAAATAGTTTCCCCAAGGACAAAGGACCTTTTCAGTAAGCCAGACCACCGGCTCTCCCCACATGAACTTCAAGACCCCATCCCCACTGTTTCCCACTGTTCTTCGGACTTATGGCGCCTCAGAGAAGATAAAACATTTGTTTGTTTGTCTTTGTATGATCTTATTCTCTGTATGGGCTGCATGGGGAACAAATGTGTGGTTGCAGAAGGTTACCCTGTTATCCCAATGTCTTGTATAAGTTTTCCTCTTGGCCTTTCCCTCATTGTTGCTTAGTGTTTAGAAAAAAACCTTCTGAATCCCAGCAGAGAATCAGGAGGGCCGCAGTGCGACCTAGCCGTCTCATTTTTACCAGCCACTATATTGCTCTTGCATAACAATATGTAGGTAGGTGCCAGTTCCATCTCAGGATCTGTCATCCCTGAAACCCCACACTGGACCCTGCCTGCCTATGAGTTATTCATCCCTGAGGCTTTATTTATTTGTCATTTATTTGTCACGTTTCTATACCGCCCCTCTCAGCCCCAAGGCGACTCGGGACGGTTTACACAGGCAGTCTCTGCCCTCAATACAACACAGCAACAAGGCAACCTCCCCCCCTAAAACCATATGATAACAAATTAACAATTAAAAACATACAATTGCAGTCTCAGCGTCATGTTGAAATCAGTTTCCATCGCATCGTCGTCATTCCATATATCCAATTAAGCCTTATATTTCATCTTGCGAAATGTCAGGAGGGAGGGGGCCAATCTGATGTCTCTAGGGAGAGCGTTCCAAAGCCGAGGAGCCAACACTGAAAAGGCCCTGTCTCTCGTCCTCGCCAGTCGCGCCTGCGAAAAAGGCGGGACCGAGAGCAGGGCCTCTCCAGATGATCTTAAACATCTCGATGGTTCATAGGGAGAGATGCGTTCGGACAGGTAAGTTGGACCCGAACCGTTTAGGGCTTTAAAGGCTAAAGCCAGCACTTTGAATTGTGCCCGGTAGCAAACTGGCAGCCAGTGGAGCTGGCACAACAAGGGAGTTGTACGCTCTCTGAATGCCGCTCCTGTTATCAACCTGGCTGCTGTCCATTGGACTAGTTGCAGCTTCCAAACAGTCTTCAAAGGCAGTCCCACGTAGAGAGCGTTGCAGTAATCTATACGGGATGTAACCAGAGCATGGACCACCGTGGCCAAGTCAGACTTCCCAAGGTACGGGCGCAGCTGGCGCACAAGTTTTTACTGTGCTAATGCTCCCCTGGTCACCGCTTTGTCTGTTAATAAGTCATAAGCTTTGGCACACCATAGTCGTATTTTCATAACTATGACTATTTGCCATGGGAGTCGGATCCCCATGCCTAGTCTCCATAGAACACATTTTAAAGGGCATTTTAACAGAGAAACCATGCTTCCGCTTGACCGAAATTCACCACAACAAAGGAGGTATCGGTCTAGGACAAAAGCCGTTTATTTTCAAATGTAAACAATAAGCCAGGTAGACTTGAGCACCCAAATGGAGCTCGTCTGCCCTTAGGACATTTCCTAACCACACAGAAATTTCACCACACCAGCCTGTTTCCTTTGTTTTGGCCGCTTCGTCTTGCCTCCGGTCCTCATTGGCTGATTCATAAGGTGCGCTAGCCTGTGAATGGCCAGGGTGCCGGCCTGCTTTCTGGCACTCAGCTGTTGCTGACGTTCCAACCTATCAGCGGAGAGCGCGGGAAGCTTGGGCGGGCACCAAATTTAAATATGAATGGATTTGAGTGTATAAACATGCTTGTCACTTTGCAAATAAACATGTTAGCCTTGCGGAAACTTCAGGACTCGTGGCTCCCATCCTTTTCCAGCTGGTAGAGACTTTTCTCTCGGTTTGCGCACTTCCGGATCTGGGTGAGACGAACTGAATTGGGTTTTGGTAGGGAAAACTAGTGCTTCTAAAAAGGTCCGCTCTGATTTTATTTTGGGATCCTCGCTCTTAGAGGCGGTCTGGGCTTTGACCCTATCTGGGCAGAGCCCCCTTAAATTGTGCTCGACTTCATATGGACACAGAAAACTATTTGAGAACACAGAAATGCTGGACCACTCTCACAACCACCATGCCAGGCTGCACAGAGAAGCCATTGAAATCCATAAGCATGTGGACAATTTCAACAGAAAGGAGGAAACCATGAAACCACAGCTGGACTTGATCCCTTCCAGTCCGGCTTCCGTATCGGGCATGGGACGGAGACCGTGCTTGTCGCCATTACAGACCAACTTGGACCAGGGTGGATCAGCCCTGCTTGTGTTGTTAGATCTAACAGCAGCGTTTGATACAGTAGACCACACATTGTTGACCCACCATTTAGCCGTGACTGGGGTTAGGGGGACTGCCCTTAAATGGGTGGCCTCCTTCCTCCAGGCTCGGGGACAACATGTGGAGAGGGGAGGGGAGGTCTCTGGGAGGCTCCCATTAAGTTGTGGGGTCCCCCAGGGGGCCATCCTCTCCCCTTTATTATTCAACATCTATATGCGCCCCCTGGCCCAGCTGGCCCGCGACTTTGGTCTGGAGTGTTATCAGTACGCTGACGACACCCAGCTGCTGCTGAGAATGGATGGCAGGCCGGACACCGTACCCGATTGTTTCCAACAATGCCTTGAAGCTGTGACTGGATGGCTGCGTTCCAGCCGGCTGAAGGTGAATCCATCGAAGATTCTGTGGCCTGGTCGCCCTGGGCTGGATGAGTGCCGGTTGCCTACCCTGGATGGTGAGCAACTTAGCCCGTCATCCCTGGTAAAGAGTTTGGGAGTCCAATTGGACCCTTTGCTGTCCATGGAGACTCAGGTCTCCATGGTCAGCAAAACATCATTTTTCCATCTACGACAGGCTAGGTGACTGACGCCCTACCTGTCCAGGGATGACCTGGCCACGGTGATCCAAGCGACGGTCATCTCGAGGCTGGACTACTGTAACGCCCTATACGTCGGCCTTCCCTTGTCGACAATCCGGAAACTCAAGCTAGTGCAGAATGCTGCTGCTGACGTACTGGTGGGAGCACCGGTGAGGGAGCACATCACTCCCATCTTACGGCAACTGCACTGGCTTCCAATCGAGTACGAATTGTCTTCAAGGTGCTGGTTTTAACCTTTAAGGCCTTGCACGGTCTAGGGCCTGTGTACCTGAGGGACCGCCTTACCCCGTACGTTCCCCCGAGATCGCTACGCTCAGAGGAGCAGAACTTGTTAGTTATTCCATCGATCCGCTCCTGCCACTTGTCCGCAACAAGGCAACGAGCCTTCTCTGCTGTAGCTCCTGAATTATGGAATAGACTTCCAGTTGACACCCGTGCGATATCAGAGCTTATCCCCTTCCGGAGGGCATGCAAGGCCGCCCTTTTTAGACTTGCTTTTAGTTTTAAACCTTGTTGTAAATGTACTCTGCCTGATCATTGTCTTATGAGTTTTAAGGAATCTGTAATTCCTAATATTTTTAACGCTTGTTGTATTTTGGTATTTTTATGTTATGTTATGTGATCCGCCCCGAGCCTGCAGGGAGGAGCGGAACATAAAATTGAATAAATAAATAAATAAAATGAACAAAATCTGGCTACCTATATGGAAAAAACAACACTCAAGCTCAGGGGAACTCCAGACAGGAAATAATCAGGAAAAGCTCATCACTTCTCAACAAAGGATTTCCCCAGTCAGTAACAAGCCACACCTCAAAACTGTCAGGCCATCCAATGCTAATCAAGGTGGCCAATGGAAACAGTCACACCTCCCTCCAACAGACAAGACTTCTTTCTCCCACCCTGGACATCACTCCACAGATATATAAACCCAGAATGCTTCTGGAATATAGCCATATAGCCCGAAAAACCTACAACAACAGCAACAACAACAACAACAACAAAGACAACACAGACAGACTTTAACGGCCAGGTAATACATTGCTTTGTTTACTATTATCCATGCCATGATCATTTGTTGGAGTGATGCTGTGGAGCTAAAAGTGCACAAAAATTGTCACAACGACATCTCCTTTCAATTCCTGTCCCAGCGCAGGCCTCTCTAATCCACCCCCAATGGGGCCCGGCAAACCCCCCTCAAAGGAGGAGGGGCCAGGAAGCAGGTGCTGAGGAGCGGGCCCTCGTTGCCATGACGGCAGGCGGGTGCCACCATTAAGGGGGCCTTGCTTGACCTGGGCGCCATTACAGCCGGCTGCGGCCTCCCCATCAGGCGTTCCCCCTGAACCCTCCTGGAAAGGTAGAAAGGGCTACGATGCCATTGGTTTGCGGCCGCTTGCCGGGGCGAAACCCTCACTTTGGAATACAATAAGTAATCGGCTCGTTAATAATAACAACGTTCAATGCATAAATCATTAACGTAACAGCTGGAACAGTAAATGAGGCACGGGCGGCGTTTAAGAGACGGCACTCTAGAATTACCCAGGCGCATGCAGCACAGGAAGGGCGCCCGGAGACCCCCAAGAGATCAGCAAAGAAGGGCCGAGGTGCCCCAGGGAGGAGCAGGTGGGGACCCCAAAGCAACGAGGTGAACTGTAGTCCTCCCGCCTCCTAAAAGAGGGCCATGGAAAATGAGGCAGAGTTTGGGCTGCAAGTGAACATAAGAACATAAGAACATAAGAAGAGCCATGCTGAATCGGGCCTCAGCCCATGTAGTCCAGCATTCTGTGTCACACAGTGGCCCGCCAGTTGTACACAGGGATCTCTAGCAGAAAGGAGGGCAAAACCCTGACCTGCTCCCGACCCCCCACAACCAGTACACGGGGAAATCCTGCCTACCTCAACCAACTCCGAGGTGGCACTTGGATGTCCTTTTCAGTAACTACCGATACACTTGGTATCCATGAATCTGTCTCATCCTGCCTTGAAGCTGTCCAGGCTGACAGCTGTCACAACCTCCTCTGGAAGTGAGTTCCATAACCCAATGACCCTCTGGGTGAAGAAATATTTCCCTTTATTAGTCCTAACTTTCCTACCTTGGAGCTTCAGGGAGTGCCCTCTAGTCCTAGTGTTGGGTGACAGAGAAAATATTTTTTCTTTATTCACCTTTTCTATCCCATGCATGATTTTATACACTTCGATCAAGTCACCTCTTAGACGCCGTCTTTCAAGGCTGAAAAGACCAAGGCGTTGCAACCTGGTTTCGTAAGGGAGCCGCTCCATCCCTTGGATCATTCTTGTTGCCCTTTTCTGTACCTTTTCCAGTTCCGTTATATCCTTCTTGAGGTGCGGAGACCAGAATTGTACACAGTACTCCAGATGTGGCCTCACCATAGATTTGTAGAGAGGCAATACAACATTTGCCGACCTATTTTCGATTCCCTTCCTGATCATGCCAAGCATAGAATTTGCTTTTTTCACTGCTGCTGCGCACTGGGTTGACATCTTCATTGGCTCAGTGATGAGTCCTTTATTACCTTCCTCCCGAGGCGGTACTTATTGATCTACTAACATTTGCATGTTTTCAAACTGCTAGGTTGAACAGCGGGAACTCACCCTGACCCATGGCTTCAAACCGCCTTCCTTCCAGTCAGCAGTTCAGTTCAGCAGAGCAAGGGTTTAACCTATTGCCGTGCCAATGTCGCAAGTCGATGTTTCAAAGGGGGAGGCATTTGTTCTGCCGGGCACTTGGGGCGGGGGGCACCCCTTCCACGCTCTGGCCTTGCTTGGCTCCTCAGTGCCAAAGGACAGCGAGGAGGGAGGGGCCTTGGGAATCTGTGTGTGTGTGTGTGTGTGTGTGTGTTTGTGTTCCTCTCCAGGCGGAGAGCGCAAGGCCCTCAGGAAGATGGGCAGCCACTCAGCTTCTGCAAACAGAGGCGACAGCGGCACAGAATCCTCAATGAAGGAAGCAAGGAAGGAAGGAAGGAAGGCCAAGGCAGCACACCGTGGGGGGGATATGGCAGTGAGGATGGGTTGGGAGCAGAAGCCCCCTCTCTAGGGGTGGAATGGCAGGAGGACCCTTGCCTTCCTGTCGCCCTCCAGGTGTTTGGACTTCCGCTCTTCCCATTCCTAACAGGCCAGGCCTGCTGCAGCCGACTTGACCCCTTCCCAAGCAACAGGAGGAGGGGTCCTTGCAAGGCCAAGGGGAGCCCCCAGAGGGCTGGCTAGATGCCCTTCAAGGCTCCCTCAAAAGGAAAACTCTTCTGCGGCCCCTTTGCCCTTGAACAAGACTCTTCAATTTCACCCCAAGTGCCCTATATCTACCTTTTTGGGGAGCAGCGCTTCAAGGACACCTTGGGCCTGTCGGGGGCGGGCATTTGGGCATGGCCTGCTCCCCCCAAAACAGACAACCTGGAATCCCAGGAAAGGGTGGGGTGACCTCGGTGACCCTCCCTGGGAGGGGAAGCAGAGGAGAGGAAAGAAGAATGGAAGGAAGGAAGGAAGGAAGGCAAAAAGGAGGGAAGGCTCTGCTGAGCTGCTCCAACTGAGCCCGCATTATGTCCCGCTCAATGCCATCTTCTTTATCCCACGCAGGGCAGGATAATGGCGCATAACTGTCCCCATTGTCAGGTCTGGAAGCAAGCGGAGGGACGGACCCTCGGGCTGACCAAGAGCATGTGTGCAATGCATGATGAGGGCCAAGGAGGGGGGTGGAATGACCCTGAAAAACCCTTCAAAGCCTCACCGAGATGCAGGAAAGTTTGGGGAAAGGAGAAGGGGGTGCAGATTCCAGGTGGGGAGGATGGCACCATTCAGCCGCAATGGAGACCTGATTCCATGGTTTGGGGGTGGGGTCTGCCCACTTTCTGCCCACTGACTAGTAAGGCTAGAATCATAACATTCTAGAGTGGGGAGGGTCACTGAAGGGTGGACTTGGCACCATTCAATCCCTCTTGACAGATGGCCGTCCAGCTGTGATGAATAAAAAGATGAATGTTTTGACTTAAATTGTATGAGAGGTGTATGGTTGGGACCTAGAGAGGCTAGAGATCTCATCCTCAGAAATGAGTAGCATTCTCTCCTGACGCTTTGCCCGCATTTGTGGCAGGCATCCTCAGAGGTTTCTTCACACCGCTGAAAAAACCTCTGAGGGTGCCATTAGCCGCAGATGCAGGCAAAACGTCAGGAGAGAATGCTACTGGGACATGGTCCTATAGCCTGTGTTGAGAGTTCCCGCCTTTTGGGACACGTTCTGCCTCTTTTCAACTCTGGAACATGTGCAGAGCTCCGTGCCTCTCCCTGCTTGGAAAAGAGGCAGAAGTGTCCTCTCAGGCAGGGGGAAAGGTCTCCATGGGATATTGAGGTCAATGGCCCGAGTTCTCTCCTTTCAGGACACTTCGGCCTCTTTCCAGCCTCGGAGGGCGATGTGCGCAGCCGGAAAGAGTTGAACTCACGTGATGAGTTCCATGCCACTCCATGCTTGAAAAGAGGCTGAAGTGTCCTACGACTGGAAAATGTCTCCATGTGGCAAGAGGGCTCCCAAGCCCCCTTCCCATGGGCTGCTTTCAGCTCACTCCTTCCTCAAGGGGACACCCCATGTCGCCCTGTCCCTCCGGTCTTCTCCGAGCTCCACATCCCCTGCAGCTCCCTCGGGCAGCCACTTGCCCATTGGTGTCTCCGGGCTGAGCCAGGCTCCTTCTTTCTGGTTCAGGAGACCCCTCCTCCTTCCATGGGGTCTCTGCTGCACCGCACACCAAGGCAGGTGCCCCCCGGGCCCCTCTGCCCCACCTGCGAGGAGGCCCTCCCAGGGATGCTCCTTTGGGGGCCAGGGGGGGGGGGAAATGTGGCAGAATCCTAGAATCCTAGACTTGGAAGAGGCCTGGTGGGCCATCACCCGGTCCAACCTCATTCTGCTGAGAAGCAGGACAATTGCATTCAAAGCACCCCCAATAGATGGCCATCCAGCCTCTGTTTAAAAGCCTCCAAAGTAGGAGCTTGCACCACACCCTGGGGCAGAGAGTTCCACTGCTGAACAACTTTCACAGTTAGGAAGTTCTTCCTAATGTTCAGGTGGAATCTCCTTTTGTAGTCGAGCCAGGAAACCCCAAATCTAGAAGGTCAAACCGCAGAGAGTCCCCAGTATTCCTTTTGGCCCATGGCCTAAGTTGCACCAGTACCAGACCCTTTTGTTTTTCCCCTTCCCTTCTGCCTCACTCAGTCCCATACATCACACTGCACCAACTTCGTCCCTCCCAGTACACCCAACCACCGTTGCCTCCCATTGCCCCATCTACACAACGATTGCACAGCCAATAGCACATGAAAGACACCTCAGCAAACATCAAACAGCACTTTAGCAATAAACCAAACACTCTGCCATTTCTCCCACCGTTTCCCTCTCCTTCCTTCCTCTCTTCCTATCCTTTTTCCAGCCTGAGGAAGCATGTCCTAGCACAAAGCGCCAGCTTTTGGGGCAGTTTGGCCCGAAGAGATCTCTTCAGGGGTGGGTGAGGGCCTCAGACCGATGCTACGGAAGATCTAGTTCTCTCAAGTACTGTGACCCCATTTGCCCCTTTCTGATCGTTTTTTCCTCCTGGACTGGCCTTTATCAGCGGATTCCAGCATGTGCCCTTGATGGACAACAAAGGGACTCTCTGTCTGGGCAAACCGTGTCCGATGCTTTCCCGGTGGGTTTTGCCCAGATTGCAAGGGGACTGGAAGAGAACCCAGGCCCTTTGGGCTTTGGGAGAAGCAGTTCACCAAGGACACTTCCCAGTTGGATAAACCAGCCTTTCCCCTCTCGGCCACATGGACTTTGTGACTCTCTGCCACTCTATTTGCATTCAGAAGCAATTCTGCCCCTCAGGGCTCTATAGTTTCAAGGACAGTAATTACATCAAGGAGAACTACAACTCCCAGAAGGAAGGCAGCCCTGCGTTGTCTGTTTTAAAGATCATAACTCTGGGAGCAAGAACTGTATGGGAATGCACTGGGAAATTGCTGGGGATCTCCTGTATGTACAGTGTGGCTTCATAAGTTTTCCTTTGACCCCTTGTAACCCCTTCCCTTCCCCCTCTTTCCCATGTAAAGAAGGATTGCCTGTATTTTCGCTATTGTGTCAGCTGAAAGGGAGTAACTGGATTCCCATCCTAAGCCTTTTATGGATCACCATTGTTCAACATTGCATGAGCTATCCTGGCAGAAGTCTTGTTATGGATCACCCCGTGCCCTAGCCGCGGGCCCACATTCTGCCAGCCTAAAGAGAGTATTAATTATCGGAGTTTAGACCAATTAATCCTGTCTTTGGAATCGGACATCAAATATTTGTCTTTACAGCGGGAATGTGGCTAGCCTCGGAACCTAGTCAACATCTCACAATAGGCCCCCTGTCACACAAAAGCTTGAGTGAGTTTCTGTCATCAAGTTTTCTTCCTCCCTTTCCCATTCATCCTCAAATCCATTAATCCCATCACTTCCAGGATGTCATTTCAGGTCGTTTACCTGGCTAGGATTCTTTTGTTTAATTCATATGCTATATTGACAGTGATTCCTGTCCAAGCCTTCCTTCCTGGAACTCCATATATGGCCACAGGCCTCTGATTGGCCGAAGCCGGCAAATGGGAATGAGCGCTGATAGGCTCCCTGGAACTGACCGGCCTCCCACCCATCAGCTGGTCCGACCAATCATCAGCCGATCAGCCAAGAGGAAGTGGGCGGGAAATTCAATTGTTTTGACAGTTCAGTAACCTTTAAAAACCAATGTTTTGAATGTATATGCATGCGTTCCTTGCGGGAATCAGGGTATTGCGGTTCGCATCCTCTCAGCTGAGCAGAATAAACAATTTCGTGGCACCTACCTTGCAGATTGGTGAGCATAATTGGGATCAAGGGAGGTGGGTAGACTACGAGGGCCTAACCGCTCCTGGCTCGCCAGGTTAACTGAACCCTCGCGGGCTCTGCTCCGTGGTCGGTCCACGGGGCTTGTCCGGTTGTCAGACAGCCGGCCTGGGGGATTGGCAGCTGTTCGACAACACTTTCTTGTAGCTTGAAGCAATTGTTCCATGTCCTGGTCTCCAGGGCAGCAGAAAACAAGCCTGCTCCCCCCTCCCTAGGACTTCCTCTCACGTATTTATACATGGCCCTCATCATGTCTCCTCTCAACCTTCTCTTCTTCAGGCTCAACATGCCCAACTCTTTAAGCCGCTCCTCATGGGGCTTGTTCTCCGGGCCCTTGATCCTTTGAGTTGCCCTCTTCCTCTGGACACATTTCAGCTTGTCAACATCTCCCTTCAATTGTGGTGCCCAGAATGGGACACCGTGTGATTCCAGGTAAAGTGGTCTGACCAAGGCGGACTAGAGCATGGGGAGCATGACCTCCCTGGACCTAGGCACGAGGCTCCTGTTGATGCCGGCCAACCTCCCATTGGCTTCTTGTCCTCCCTCTCTTCCCATCCCTCATTCCTCTTCCTTCTCTTTCCTCAGGAGTCCTCCTGCGCCGCCTGCCTCTGGGCCTATTGGCATGTAAATACTCTTTCAATCTGCCTTTTCCTTTGGCTCAAACAGGCAGTTCAATTCACATCCCCCTTTTATTGAAGCCACTGGGGAGTTCTCAGGAGTTGAGGTGCATACCAATATGGGGAATCCAGAGCAGAAGGAGAGAAGGGGAAGGAGGGATGGCGGAGGGAGGGAGGGAGGGAGGGAAGGGCTGGGCCCCAGGCAGGGAGGCAGGCGCTTTCCACCCGGCTTCTTGGCTGGTCCTTCCTGGGAAGGAAGAGGGACACTGTCCCCCAAAGGAGGCCCCTGCCTTGGCCCCAAGGTCGCCTCTCCTTCTGCCCCCACATTCCCAGCACGGTTGTGGCTTAACGGTTCCAAAGGAGCATTTGGAAATACACAGTTCGTGGTCCAAAGAAGAGGACGGCCAGGCAAAGCATTAATTTATTCATTAATGATCTGGACGTAGGAGTGAATTCTGAGGTAGCAAAGTTTGCAGACGACACTAAATTGTTCAGGGTAGTTAAAAATGAAACTGACTGTAAAGAGCTCCAGAAAGATCTCTCGAAATTGAGTGAATGGGCAACAAAGTGGCAAATGCATTTTAACCTAAACAAGTGTAAAGTCATGCACATCGGGGCAAAGAACCCCAAATACACCTACCAATTGATGGGGTCAAAGCTTTCTGAGACAAACCAGGAAAGGGATCTTGGGGTTTTGGTGGACAGCTCAATGAAGATGTCAACCCAGTGCGCAGCAGCAGCGAAAAAAGCAAATTCTATGCTTGGCATGATCAGGCAGGGAATCGAAAATAGGTCGGCAAATGTTGTATTACCTCTCTACAAATCTATGGTGAGGCCACATCTGGAGTACTGTGTACAATTCTGGTCTCCGCACCTTAAGAAGGATATAACGGAACTGGAAAAGGTACAGAAAAGGACAACAAGAATGATCCAAGGGATGGAGCGGCTCCCTTACGAAACCAGGTTGCAAGGCCTTGGTCTTTTCAGCCTTGAAAGACGGCGTTTAAGAGGTGACTTGATCGAAGTGTATAAAATCATGCATGGGATAGAAAAGGTGAATAAAGAAAAAACTATTTTCTCTGTCACACAACACTAGGACTAGGGGGCACTCCTGAAGCTCCAAGGTAGGAAAGTTAGGACTAATAAGGGGAAATATTTCTTCACCCAGAGGGTCATTGGGTTATGGAACTCACTTCCAGAGGAGGTTGTGACAGCGGTCAGCCTGGACAGCTTCAAGGCAGGATTAGACAGATTCATGGATACCAAGTGTATCGGTAGTTACTGAAAAGGACATTCAAGTGCCACCTCGGAGTGGTTGAGGTAGGCAGGATTTCCCTGGGTACTGGTTGTGGGGGGTCGGGAGCAGGTCAGGGTTTTGCCCTCCCTTCTGCTCGAGATCCCCGTGTACAACTGGTGGGCCACTGTGTGATACAGAATGCTGGACTAGATGGGCTGAGGTCCGATTCAGCATGGCTCTTCTTAGGTTCTTATGTTCTTAAAGCAATGCCGGGAGAAGGCAGACAGGAGAGCTGTAGGTTCCCAGGCCCATGAGGACTGAAGGAAAGGTTCCTCAGGCCCAGCTTAATGCCGCATTTTGGCTCCTCTTCCCAGGAACTCCAGTTCTGTGGCTGTCCACTCTCTGGTCACTCCTTGCAGACTGCCTAGAGTGAGGCCATCTTTGTGCTGGTGGACTGAGTCCCATAATCAGCATCCCTCTGCTTGATGGGACATGCAGTTCAGCAGGACCTTTTCAGAATGGCTTGACCGCCACGCCGGGTGGATCCGCACTGGCCACCTCTGGCTTCCAGGCCTAGTTCGAAGGCAGGCCCTTGCATTGAAACAGCCCTTTCTCCATTGGACATGGCCTCTTGCAGTCCTTGCAGGGCGATGATGATGCTCCCCCTGTTTGATTGCAAGCTGCCCATGTGCTTCAGCCTCCTGAGCATTGAATGCAGCCTATGCTCCGAACAGCCCTGCACTGCAAAAGAACTCATCTTTTGGGGATGCCTTTCTTGAAGGTGGGATGGTGAACCCCCAACCTCACTCCACCTCTCGTTCGGGAGTCTCTCCCCCAAAGACAATACTGATTGGCTGGACAGTGTCCAGAGAAAGGGAAGCCAAGCGGCCAAAGGACGGGAAGCCTAGCTCTCTGAGGAGCCAAGGAGACCTTCAGCTTGGAGAAGAGAAAGTTGAGATACTTGGAAGCACATCCTGTTGAGAAGAGAACAAGCTTCTTTTCTGCTTTTCCAGGGTCTGGGACACCATGAAGTGCAGTAGCTGGAGCAGATTCAATGCTAGCTGCAGGAAATCTGCTGACCTGAGAGTTAGCAGTTTGGAGCCTCGAATCAGGGTGAGCTCTTGACTGTCAGCCCTAGCTTCTGCTAACCTAGCAGTTCGAAAGCATGCAATGCAGGTAGACAAATAGGTACCTCCTTGGCGGGAAGGTAAAAGGGTGTCCCATGCAGGCATGCAAGCAACACAATCGGAGATGATCTATGGCAGGCCTGCCCAACAGGCGGCCCGCGGGCCACACACGGCCCGCCAGCCCCTTGGATCCGGCCCCCCTACCCTCCTGCAATAAATTTTTTAAAGAAAAATTCCCCCCAAAATAATTTTTTTAAAGTGTGCAAGCGCGCAGTGGCGCAAGCACCATTCATGGCCGCCGCGAGGAAGGAGCCAAGGGGAGCTTCCCTTGGCTTCGCCCTCCCTCCTACAGCGTCACGGCCGGGCACCAGAAGCGGCAAAATCGCCCGCTTCTGACGCCCGAGAGTGACGCTGTAGAAGGGAGGGAGGAGCCAAGGGGAGCTTGCCTTGGCTTTGCCCTCCCTTACAGCGTCACGGCCGGGCGCCAGAAGCAGCGAAATCAACCCCCCGTGATCGGTCCCGCCCCCGCGACCCCCCCACGGCTCCCCAGGTGATAAGTCACCGGAATTCTGGCCCCATGGCCGGTAGAAGTTGGCCAGCCCTGATCTATGGACAACAGGCTCATCGGCATGGAAAAATGGCACAAGAGCACCTCCCAGTGGTCGGAGTTGAGCATCGCCTCCAGGCGCCAGAGATGAATAACGGAGAAGGCCTTTATCTGTGTCAGTCTCTGTATTGTGTGTCATTGTTCGCTGTGTAAAAGGCATTGAGTCTTTGCCTGAGGTGTGTATACGGTCTTCAGCTCTGAGTCCTTCCAGGGAGATAAAGGGGAATATAAATAAAGTGTATGGACGCGATGGCTTCAAACGGCAGGAAAAGAGTCTCCACCTAAACATGAAAAAGCACTTCCTGAGAGTCAGGCGGCATCCCAAGGATATGAAATAGGCACAAAACCCAAACATTTGGTGATAATAAACCAGCATTTGTGAGGCTTGCTAAACAGGACGGTTTCCTTTTTGTAGAGTACAGCAGGAGCATTTTCTGCAGCGTCGTCCACTATAAACACTGCGCATTGCTGCTCACAGATTCATGTAAATGTCCAGTTGGCATTCGGAAACCTTTGACTGCTGCTTCCAATCTTTTCAGGACCCTAACCCTGAGCCAAGGGGACCTCATTTGCGTTCGGGACCCACTGTTTAAAAAGCATTGCCTTCGAGTTTAGGCTGCAAATGCCAGGAGAGTGCTTGAAAAGGCGCATAAAAAGGCTGCACAACCTAAGATTCTTCCAAACCTAAGAGTCTAAGGGCCCTTCCACACAGCCCTATGTCCCAGGATATCAAGGCGGAAAATCCCACCATATCTGCTTTGAACCGGGTTCAAATCTGAGTCCACACTGCCATATATTCCAGTTCAAAGCAGATATTGTGGGGTTTTATGCCTTGATATCCTGGGACATAGGGCTGTGTGGAAGGGCCCTAAGGTTCCATGATCCCCTTGCTAGAGCATTGAGAGCAAGGTGTATGTATGTGGGATGCATTAGAGCAGTGTTTCCCAACCGCTGTGACGCGGCACAGTAGTGTGCCGTGACGGACCTCCTGCTGTGCCGCGACAAAAGCTCTCTGCCCCCCTTCCTTCCCCCCTCCTCCTGCCGAACTCCTGCTGCTTGGGGGAGAAGGACGAAGGGCCGGGCAGCGGCGAAGAAAAAGAAGGGGCCGGGGCGCTGCCTCCTTCGGCCGTTTCCCCAGCCAGCCTCCAATCCGCCGTGACTCCTGCCCCTCACTCGCTGAAGCCGCGCGGAGGAGCCCCGCCCACTGAAGCCCGTCCACCGCTCATCCTCCTCCTCCTCGGCTTCAGCGAGCGAGGGGCGGGAGTCATGGCGGAGAGTGGCGCCGGGGATGGGGTCCATGACTCCCGCCCCTTGCTCGCACTGCCCCCTCAAGGCTGGAGAAGCTGTGAAGGAGCTGAAGCAGGGGGGAGGGGTGGGGCATGGCGCGGCCTGGCTCCTCCTCCCCCCCGGCTTTGGCACTCCCAGCAGCTGCTCCCAGCAGGCCACCAACCCCCAGCCGTTCTTTACTGTGTTAGAGTGTCATTTTGTGTCATTTTGGTTGGCGGTGTGCCCCCGGATTTTTTTAATGTTAAAAGTGTGCGACGGCTCAAAAAATGTTGGAAAACACTGCATTAGAGCAGTCTTTCTCAACCAGTGTGCCGTGGCACACTAGTGTGCCGTAACGGACCTCCTGCTGTGCCGCGAGAAAAGCTCTCTTCCCCCCTTCCTCCCCTCTCCTGCGAACTCCTGCTGCTTGGGGGATGGGGAAGGGCCAGGCAGTGGCGAAGAAAAAGAAGGGACCGGGGCGCCGCCTCCTTCGGCCGTTTCCCCAGCCAGCCTCCAATCCACCATGAATCCCACCATGACTCTCGCCCCTCGCTCGCTGAAGCCGCTTGGAGGAGCCCCGCCCACTGAAGCCCGTCCACCGCTCATGCTCCTCTGTAGGAGAGCTGAAACTGGGGGGAGGCGGCGGGGCATGGCGCGGCCTGGCTCTGCCCCCTACCCTGGCTTCGGCACTCCCAGCAGCTGCTCCAGCCTTGAGGGGACAGTGCCAAGCCAGCATTGTGCTGGCTCTGGCACCGCTGGCTTGGCACTGCCCCCTCAAGGCTGGAGCAGCTGCTGGGGAGGTGAAGCTGGGGGTAGGGGCGGGGCATGGCGCAGCCTGGCTCCACCTACCCCCTGGCTTTGGCACTCCCAGCAGCTGCTCCCAGCAGGCCACCATCCCCAGCTGTTCTTTACTGTGTTAGAGTGTCATTTTGTGTCATTTTGGTTGGCGGTGTGCCCCCGGATTTTTTTAATGCTAAAAGTGTGCCACGGCTCAAAAAACGTTGGAAAACACTGCATTAGAGGAAAGGGGAAAGGCATGTGCCACCGTTTGGCATTGGGACGGAGAGTTGGAAGGAGACCGGCTGCTGCTCTGAGAGAATATTAAGGGTTAACCAGCCACAGACAGGCTGCAGTCCAGATCTGCGCATGTTTATGTCCAATTTCCATGTGGTGGATTTCAGCAGAATTACTTTCAATTAAGCACACATATTAGCCTGACTCCCAGGTCGTTCGAGAGGTCCAAGGCTTCGATATTACATGCCAAAGAACTTGACTAAGCTTCCAACACTTGCTCTAAAATGAGTGAGGAGAAGCCTGTGGCAGTTTGTGCACACACAGCATTCCTCTTTTCTTCCTTCATGGCATGTGTGTGTGTGTGAGGAGGGGGGGTGCATGGGTAGCAGGAACGAATACACAAGCCTTGCGTGGACTTTCATTTTTCTAAAGCTGTCTCTCATAGAGTCCTAGAGTTGGAAGGGACCCTCAAGGGCCATCTAGTCCTACCCCCAAGTCCTACCTCCTGCCATGCAGCAAAAGCACACTCAAAGCACTCCTGGCAGATGGCCACCCAGCCTCTGTTTATATTTATGTTTTCTTGTTTTGTATGTGTTGGCTCCAACATTAAAGCAATGGGGATGGGAGTGGGCAGAAAAGGGTGCATGCATGCTCCCTTGAGGGGCATCTTATGTGTGCACACACATGGGCCTGTGGTACCGCGGCAGTTAAAATTGCTGGCTGCAGGAAAAGCTGCTGACCTGAGGGTTGGCAGTTTGAAGCCGCAATTCAGGGTGGGCTCTTACCGTTAGCCCTTCTGCCAACCTAGCAGCCCTTCTGCCAACCGTTCTGCCAACCTAGCAGTTCAAAAGCATGCAATGCGAGTAGATCAATAGGTACCACCTGAGCAGGAAGGTAAAAGGGCGCCCTATGCCGACATGCAGGCAAAACATGATTGGAGACGTCTATGGACAGCAGACTCCTCAGTATGGAAAAATTGAACAAGAGCACCCCCCCCATGGCCAGAGTTGAGTATCACCTCCAGACGTCGGAGATGAAAAGGGGAAGACTTTTACCTTGTCTGTGTATTGTATGTCATTTTATTTATTTATTTATTTATTTATTTATTTATTTACAGTATTTACAGTATATTCCACCCTTCTCGCCCCGCAGGGGATTCACGGTGGATCACAATGCACACATACATGGCAAACATTCAATGCCACAGACACACAACATATACAGAGACACAGAGGCTATTTAACTTTCCAGCTTCATGAGGGCATGCTTTTTGAATTCCAGCCACCGGGGGAGCTGTCGCTTCACCATCCACTTGTGACAACGATGGAGTACTTCCTCATTTTTTTGCACAACCTTCTGATGTGACTGATGCACAGGCATGAGCAAAGGAGAGCTGGACTGGCGGTTTTTTCCTTTCCCCTGCGTTGGGGGGGGGGTGTCAATTCATCCAGTTGTTTTTGAGTTATATTAATCCCACAAACAAACATGGCATTTTTATTTATTTATTTATTTATTTATTTATTTATTTATTCAATCTTATATTCCGCCCCTCCCGGCCGGCTCGGTGTGGTTTACATACATGTTAAAATGCACTGTAAAACAGTGATACATCATAAAAACGACACAAATAAAAGTTGCAAATGATGCAACAACAGTAAAAGCAGACAGTTACAATCTTCAGGGGCATCAATCAAAGGCAATTCTGAACAATACAGTTTTGCAAGCCCTCCGGAATGGGATAAGCTCCGCCATAGCCCGGACATCATCTGGCAATACATTCCAGAGCATTGGGGCAGCGACTGAAAAGGCTCGTTGCCTTGTGCTGGAGAGATGGCAGGAGCAGACAGAGCGCAGTGATCTCAGGGGAACATACGGGGTGAGGCGGTCCCTCAGATACACTGGCCCCAGACCATGTAAGGCCTTGAAGGTCAGAACCAACACCTTGAAGACAATTCGGTACTCAATTGGAAGCCAGTGCAATTGCTGTAGAATGGGCGTGATGTGCTCTCTTGCTGGCGCTCCCGCCAGCAAGCGAGCTGCAGCATTTTGCACCAGCTTGAGTTTCCGAATCGTCGACAAGGGAAGGCTTATGTAGAGGCCGTTACAGTAGTCTAACCTCGAGATGACCATCGCTTGGATTACCGTGGCAAGGTCGTCCCTGGACAGGTAGGGGGCCAGATTTATTTATTTCTGTGCACCCAGGACCAAAACAGGAGAGCCAGGTCCTCCTGCAGAACGCAATGGGTGGAGGGGATGCGTGCGTGGGCTTTGCTGATTCCCGGGTAGAGGATTGTAGGCCCAGCGAAGCAAGCCCTGGCTCTGGGTGGGCCGTAAGTGGGGTGCCATGCAGGCATGGGGCAGCCCTGGGTTTGGGTCCTTCCTTGTGGGCGATCCCTGCTTTCTCCCAGCAGGAGGCCCAGTTGCCATGTGGATGAAAGGGAAGGGAGGAAGGAAGGCAGCGAAAGAGGAAGCCGAGCATTAAAGGAGGATTCAGGGAAAACAAACACCTCCTGTAGGGGAACCAGCCCTGAATTAGAAACAGCTCAACAGCATTTGCAAAGGTAACAAAGGAGAAGGAAAGAGGGGGCACCCTCCCTCCCTCCTTCCCCAGCAAACAGCCAACGCAGGCAGAAGCTGTCTGGATACAGATGTGCACAAAACAGACTTCTGCCTTGCTTTGCCCAGAACTGGACCCAGGATTATTAATCCAGGTGACATGGAACCACAGCAGAGAGCTTTGGTCCAACTTCGATTTGAACACTATAGGCCAAGCATGGGCCAACTTGGGCCCTCCAGGAGTTTTGGACTGCAACTCCTACCATTCCTAACAGCCTACTAATTCCTCAAAATTCCTCAAAATGATTATCCTGCTCCATGAGGGCCAGCGCGGTCAAGTCAGATACGGCCATGCTCTCTCGGAGCCCTTTCTCATAACTCATGGAGTGAAACAAGGTTGTGTTCTTGCACCAACCCTATTCACAATCTTCTTCATCATGATGCTCCAAAGGGCTACGGCAGACCTCAAAGAAGAAGAAGAAGAAGGCATATATATACGCTATCGTACTGATGGCAGCTTGTTCGACTTAAGCCGTCTGAGGCTCGCACTAAGACTCTAAACTATCTAGTCCGTGAGCTGCTTTTTGCAGACGATCCTGCCCTTGTCACCCATTCAGAAGCAGCCCTGCAGTGCCTGACATCTTGCTTTGCAGCAGCTGCAGAGCCGTTTGGGCTGGAAGTCATCCTCAAGAAAACAGAAGTCCTCTACCAGCCCGCACCACAGGAAGAACACCATCATCCCCACGTCAGCATAGGATGCTCTTTGATTGTGTGCTTACGTCCATTCAGCAGTTCACCTACCTGGGAAGCATCATCTCTTCAGATCCCAAGATTGATAAAGACAGAGATCACAGATTAGCAAAGGCATTTGGTGCATTCAGAAGGCTTCACAAAAGAGTCTGGAGCAACAAGCACCTGCGGCAAAGCACCAAAATCAGTGTGTACAGAGCTATCGTACTGTCTATCCTCCTCTATGGGTCTGAAACATGGGTCACCTATCGCCAACACCTACGACTCCTCGAACGCTTTCATCAGCGCTGTCTTTGCACAATCCGAAATATACACTGGACTGACTATGTGACGAATGTTGCTGTCCTTGAGCAAGTAGGGATCACCAGTGTTGAGGCCACGCTATTGAGAACACAACTGCGCTGGGCAGGGCACATCTTTAGGATGAAGGACCACTGTCTCCCAAAGATACTACTCTATGGTGAACTCGCCAAGGGTCAGCGCAAGAGAGGCGCCCCCAAAAAGAGATACAAGGACTCCCTGAAACAACATCTCAGGCTCGGCCAGATTGATCACCAACAATGGTCCACCCTGGCCTCACTTCGGGAGGCATGGAGACGTACTATCCACAATGCTGGGGCCTCTTTCGAGAAGACACGCCGAATGGGTCTCGAAGAGAAATGACAACGCAGAAAGAACCGCAACTTGGAAACAACATCAAACAAGGAGACTTTCTGCTGTGCTTTCTGAAACCGAACTTGCCTATCTTGGATTGGCCTTTTTAGTCATCAACGGGCTTGTAAAAAGCGTGGAATGAGTCCTTCCTAAGAATATTCATTCGCGAAGTAATGCCGAGAGAGACTAATGCGTTCAATCAAGAAACAGCTTTCTAAGAACTACAGAGATACTCGCAGGAACACCCCAGCAAGCAAAAGTCCAAAAGTGGCAGGCTGAAACCCAGCACCTCAAGCCATGGCTGAGACCGGATGGGAGACTCCCTCCTGGGCACACAGAAGATGGGGCGACCTGGAAGGCGCTGAACAGGCTGCGCTCTGGCACCACGGGGTGCGGAGCCAACCTTCAGAAATGGGGCCACAAAGTGGAGTCCACGACATGTGAGTGCGGAGAAGAGCAAACCGCTGACCACTGACTACAATGCAGCCTGAGCCCTGCCACGTGCACAATGGAGGATCTTCTCACAGTCACACCGGCGGCACTCCAAGTGGCCAGTTTCCGGTCAAAGAACATTGAGCATCAGGCCAAGTTTTCAACTTCCTTTGTGTTTCTAAATGCATGACAACTGTTCCCTCAATGTGCTTTTGACACAATACAAAATGCCAGGGAGGAAAGGGGCGCAGCTGGATGACCTCCTCAAGCCCCCTTTTGTGGCCTTTGGGCCTGTGGGTGAGCAGGGCCAGTGGAAGTCATGTGTCCTGGGAGCCTCCCAAAGTGAAGCAGAGGCAACATGGGTCCCTGGAATGTGGGGCGAGTGCCCAGAAATGGGCCCAAGACTTAATTGAATGCCGCTAATTATTCACTTGGCGGCGAAGGCTGTGTTCAGGCGGGAGGGCAGAATTCCTCACTGCGAGGCGGCAGGGAAAACAAATAGACGGGGATCTCTCTGCAGCGCTTCCCGCACTCCCCGGAATACCAATTACTGGCTAAAGTGATTGGATAAATCTTTGCGGAGCGAACGAACTGTACCAGTCACTTACTTCTGTCCGGCTGTTAATAGGAAGCCATGAAAAATTACTCCTCCGCTCCGGCGCTGCTCCGCACGGCTGGGCCGCGGCCCCCGCTTTCCCTTCTCTGCCTCTCTCCCCCACCACCACCCCATCACTGCCCCAGTGCCAGGACTGGTGGAACTGGGACCGCCAGCAAGGCAATCCCAGCAATTGAGAGGTGGAATCCAAGGCAGATGGGCGGCCAAGCAGGCTCCGATGGCGGTCCAGATGTCAACCATTGTCTGCAGAAATAAACATCAACATACGAATACCTCATGTGCATGCGCGCTGTATTCTTACGTGCACGTAAATATAAATAATTATCTGCTGCATTCTTCCCCATTGGCAAGAATGCACAAGACCAAAGAGGGGGCTGGCTGCAGTTTGCTTTTGCCTCCCCCAACTGGGAAATGCAAGGTTAATTGAAATGTGAACTGAACACAAGCAAATGTAGCATACCTGGGTTTCAGGAAGGCCTTCCTTCGACAAGGTCCCCCGTGACCTCCTGGCAAGGACAGCACTCCCATGTGGGCTTGGCAAAACGACAGTTAGCTGGATCTGGTGAAGTGAACAAATGGTAGAATAAAGGGGGTTGGATTAGATGGCACATGGAGTCCCTTCCAACTCTGTCTCTGGCTTTACTTCGCAAACGAAGATACAAATTCAGGAAGGACTCACCCCACACTTTCAACAAGCGCGTTGATGACTAAAAAAGCCAATCCGAGACAGGCAAGTCCAGTTGCAGAAAGCACAGCAGAAAGTTTCCTTGGGTGATGATGTTTCCAAGTTGCGGTTCTTTCTGCGTTGTCGTTTCTCTTCAAGACTCGTTCGGCGTGTCTTTTTGAAAGAGGCCGCAGCATCATGGATAGTGCGTCTCCACGCCTCCCGATGTGAGGCCAGGGTGGACCATTGTTGGTGATCAATCTGGCCGAGCCTGAGATGTTGTTTCTCTTTTGGGGGCACCTCTCTTGCGCTGACCCGTGGCAAGTTCACCGTAGAGTAGTATCTTTGGGAGGTGGTGGTCCTCCATCCTAGAGACGTGCCCTGCCCAGCGCAGTTGTGTTCTCAATAGCATGGCCTCAATGCTGGTGACCCCTGCTTGCTCAAGGACAGCAACATTCGTCACATAGTGTGTATTTCGGATTGTGCGAAGACAGCGCTGATGAAAGCGTTCGAGGAGTCGTAGGTGTTGGCAATAGGTGAGCCATGTTTCAGACCCATAAAGGACAGTACGATAGCTCTGTACACACTGATTTTGGTGCTTTATCTCAGGTGGTTGTTGCTCCAGACTCTTTTGCGAAGCCTTCCGAATGCACTCTATGCCTTTGCTAATCTGTGATCTATCTCTTTGTCAATCTTGGCGTCTGAAGAGATGATGCTTCCCAGGGAGGTGAACTGCTGAACGGACTTAAGCACAGTTTTGCCTATGCTGACGTGGGGATGATGGTGTTCTTCCTGTGGTGTGGGCTGGTAGAGGACTTCCGTTTCCTTCAGGCTGACTTCCAGCTCAAATAGCTCTGCAGCTGCTGCAAAGCAGGATGTGAGGTGCTGCAGAGCTGCTTCTGAATGGGCAACATTACATAAGCAATATAACCCACAAGTGCATCGGTCTAGACCAGGCCTGGGCAAACTTCAGACCTCCAGGCGTTTTGGACTTCAACTCCCACAACTTCTAAGAGCTGACTGGCTGTTAGGATTTTGTGGGAGTTGAAGTTCAAAATGCCTGGAGGACTCAAGTTTGCTCAGGCCTGGTGTAGACTAGGGTTCATGTTTAGAATTTCATGCACACAGACACACCCTACGGAAGGACGTCATTGAGCCAGGGCCCATCGCACTGGGAAGACCAGCTTGTCTTTGGACTGGGGTTGCCAGGAAGGCCCCTTGGGGCCAGTGGACGAAGAGCCTGGGGGCCGACAAAGAAGAGGCCCACTCTTGTCATGGAATCATAGAGTTGGAGGAGACCCCCAAAGTCCATTGAGCCCAACCCTTTCTGCCATGCAGGAGTGCACCATCAAAGCATCCCTGACAGGTGGCCGCCCATCACCCTTCTGATGACATCCTTAATGATGGGGCAGTACATAGAACCCTAGAATCACAGAGTTGGAAGAGACTTGGTGGGCCATCATCCAGTCCAACCCCCTTCTACCAAGAAGCACGAAAATCACATTCAAAGCACCTCCAACAGATGGCCTCTGCTTCAAAGCCTTCAAAGAAGGGGCCTCCACCACACTCCAGGGTAGAGAGTTCCACTGCTGAACATCCCAGGCCACAACCTAACCCTGGGTTGGGCTCAAGGCGGGAGGGTCAGCTTGGCATTGTTGTTAAGCATAACGTAGTCAATGTTAAATGTAGTTTCAAACATGAATCCAAGCCCAGGGCCCAAAACAACGACATCAGTGGCAGAAGACAACATTTTTCCTTTCAGAGTGGTGCGAGGAGCCCCCTTGTTCTGGCAGGACTGAAGACAGACAGGTTGGAGGTTCAAACCCAGGGAGAGTGTGGATGAGCTCCCTCTGTCAGCTCCAGCTCCCCATGCAGGGACATGAAAGAAGACTCCCACAAGGATGGTTGAACATCAAAAACATCTGGGGAACGTCCCCTGGGCAATGTCCTTGCAGACGGCCAATTCTCTTACACCAGAAGCGACTTGCAGTTTCTAAAGTCCCTCCTGGAAAAAAAGGTGGTGCTTTGGATCTGAGATCCCCATCAACCTTTTGGCCTCGCCAAAGGTCCATCTCCTCAGTGTCAGAATGAGATCCAGTTGTGTTTTGGGGGGGGGGGGGTGGAGTCCTTGAAGTTGGGGGAAGGGCCCTGTCAAGCCCTTGGAGTCTGGCCAAGAAAGAAATTGGTTGCAGGCAATCAGCAGGACTCGTCTGCTATGTTTGCACCATTTCCTCCCGGTTAATAGCCCGGCCATCAAATCCAGCAGATGCATGATGCTGCCCGCTCTGAACCCTCTTGAAACAGCATGGGGATCACTATTGGGCCCAGAGGCAAAGACCCCTTGTCGCTGCACAAGAGAAGGCCCACGGAGAGGCTCCCGGGAATGCGCACAGGAGAAGGAGGAGGCGGTGGAGGCAGCCCTGGGTCTTGGCTGGGAAGGAAACGGATGGCTCTCCCTATCGATCTGGGGTTTGCTATTGATGCCTAATTTACTGTTGTATTGATGCATTACTTACTACCCAGTGTAATACATTTCCATGTATTCTTTATTTATTCCAGGCGTTGGCTGCTTGCCTCTGTGCAGCAGGCAAAGGCAAACAAGAGAAGCAAACATTCCGAAAAACAGGCGGCGCACGGAGGAACCTGTTGGGGCCAAACGAGGACACGGTGGAGGGCCTGCGAGAAGAACAGCAGCGCCGAGCACAGAACGGGGAAAGGGTGGCATTGAGAATTGGGGTGTGTGTGATGAAATGCCACACATTTGCCACAAGGAAGGGAAGGGGGCAAAGCAAAGGTAGATGATGGAGGGCGCATCACCTCCTCGCTCCCCACCTGCCACACACCTGTGAGGACGAGTACCCAAGGGCCCCCTGCCTTCAAGCTAATCTGACCTGCAGCAGGGAGTTCTGCAGTTCCTGGATGCCCCATTGGGCTAACTTCACTGGGAGTGTGGCTACAGCAGCAGCTCAAAACAAGCAACCTTCTGACCCTAACATTGTAACGAATCCCTCAATAAAAGATCATTCTATTGCAACGTTTTCCTTTCCATAGTGATACATTGTGTCCTTTCCTGTCTCCAATTCTCCCAAAGCATGAACATTTACTTTCCCGAGCCACAGAGCACTGCCGGCTCACGCGGGATGCTCTTATAGCATCCCGGGGAGGCCGAAACTGCGTTTCACTGAACCGCGGATACGGAAACCCCTCAGGCCACGTTCATGGAGAGAAACAGCAACTCCAACACAAACCTTCTCGTAATCGTACAGTCACAGTTCCTGTGGAGCAGGCACCCTCAAACTGCGGCCCTCCAGCTGTTTGGGCCTTCAACTCCCAGAATTCCTGACAATGGAACAAGCTCATTAGGGGTTCTGGGAGTTGGAGGCCCAAACAGCTGGAGGGCCACAGTGTTACATTGTGTCCTTTACTGTCACCAACTCACTCTGAGCATGAACCTATCCTTTCCCGAGCCACAGATCACTGCTGGCTCGCTCAGGATGCTCTTACAGCATCCCAGGGAGGCCGAAACTGCGTTCCTTTGAACCATGGATACTGAAACCCATTGGGCCCCCATATCCACGGGTCAACGATCACCTCCATTTTAGTGCCATATCTTTCCCAGACTAATAATAACACTAACTGCTAACACTAACAATAGCAGTGGACACAGTCCTTCAAATCTCGGAGCAGGTCTATTTGAAAGGAATTTTTTGTCCCTTAAGAAGAACATAAGAACATAAGAAGAGCCATGCTGAATCGGGCCTCAGCCCATCTAGTCCAGCATTCTGTTTCACACAGTGGCCCACTAGTTGTACACGGGGATCTCTAGCAGAAAGGAGGGCAAAACCCTCACCTGCTCCCGACCCCCCACAACCAGTACCCGGGGAAATCCTGCCTGCCTCCATCAACACAGAGGTGGCACTTGGATGTCCATTTCAGTAGCTACTGATTCCCTTGGTATCCATGAATCTGTCTAATCCTGCCTTGAAGCTGTCCAGGCTGACCGCTGTCACAACCTCCTCTGGAAGTGAGTTCCATGACCCAATGACCCTTTCTCTGGGTGAAGAAATATTTCCCTTTATTAGTCCTAATTTTCCTACCTTGGAGCTTCAGGGAGTGCCCTCTAGTCCTAGTGTTGGGTGACAGAGAAAATATTTTTTCTCTATTCACCTTTTCTATCCCATGCATGATTTTATACACTTTGATCAAGTCACCTCTTAAACGCCGTCTTTCAAGGCTGAAAAGACCAAGGCGTTGCAACCTGGTTTCATAAGGGAGCCGCTCCATCCCTTGGATCATTTTTGTTGCCCTTCTTTGTACCTTTTCCAGTTCCGTTATATCCTTCTTAAGGTGTGGAGACCAGAATTGTACACAGTACTCCAAATGTGGCCTCACCATAGATTTGTAGAGAGGCAATACAACATTTGCTGACCTATTTTGATTCCCTTCCTGATCATGCCAAGCATAGAATTTGCTTTTTTCACTGCTGCAGCGCACTGGGTAGACATCTTCATTGAGCTGTCCACCAAAACCCCAAGATCCCTTTCCTGGTTTGTCTCGGAAAGCTTTGACCCCATCAATTTGTAGGTGTATTTGGGGTTCTTTGCCCCGATGTGCATGACTTTACACTTGTTTAGGTTAAAATGCATTTGCCACTTTGTTGCCCATTCACTCAATTTCGAGAGATCTTTCTGGAGCTCTTTACAGTCAGTTTCATTTTTAACTACCCTGAACAATTTAGTGTCGTCTGCAAACTTTGCTACCTCAGAATTCACTCCTACATCCAGGTCATTAATGAATAAATTAAAAAGTAACGGACCCAAAACTGAACCTTGGGGTACGCCACTTCTCACCTCTTTCCACCCAGAGAAATGTCCGTTTATTACCACCCTTTGTTTCCTACAGTTTAGCCAGGTTCCAATCCAGGACAAGACCTGTCCCTGTATTCCATGGCTGAAGAGCTTATTTAGGAGCCTTTGGTGAGGGACTTGGTCAAAAGCCTTTTGAAAGTCAAGGTAAACAATATCGACTGGGTCCCCTTTATCTATGTGTTTATTTACTGTGCCTCTTCAGACCTCGGAGTTTTGACCATCTGGAGGGCTTGCCCCTGGTGATTTCGCCATTCATCATGAAAAGAAACTTCCTGCCTTCAAAAAGCTTTGGGTGTCCCAACCTGCCTCCCCCGTTGTTTCCATTCCCCCTGGCCGAGACTCAGGACAAGATACAATCAACAAACCCATATCCCGGCTTAAGGAGAACTGGAGTCTGGGCATCCGCACCAGACCAAAAATGTTTATGTCTTCATTTGGGACAATACAGAAGTTAGCTTGCGGACTCTTTTGAGTAATTGCCGATGCTTGGACAACTATTAGTCAATTGATCCACTCATCTTTTCCTCCGGTTCATTGTTTCCTGCTTGTACTGCCTCCTTCGCTCTCATTGGCCGAGAGCTCGAAGCGGTGCTGGCTTTTTGATTGGCTGAGGCGCGGCTAAGCTGGCTGCACCTCCCAGCCAGCTGATGACTCCAACCAATCAGAGCAGAGCTGGCTGAGGGGCGGGGGCGGGAAATTTGAACTTGGACAGCTCTGTTTCTCTTTTAAAATGTAACGTTTTGCCTTGCGCTTTATGTCAACTTTGGGCAAATGATTGCGGCTTGACATCCGCTCCAGCTGGAACGAAACTTGGATGAGATTTATTTGGGGAATCAGGGAAATCTTTGAATTGGGCGCTTCTTTCTCGCCAGAGTATGGGATTCTCTTTGTTGGGTCTGTTGAGCGTTCAGCTTCTCTAGGCAAGCCCCTTTGAATTTCCTGCTCAACATCAAATGCACCACTGGGAGGCGTGCTGGCCTGGGCACCTTCGGCAGTGGTCTGCGCACCTGGGGGAGAGCTCTGTGCATGCTCAGGGGAACAAGGGCAGCAGCAGCAGCAGTGCAGATGTTCCCAAGCCCTTTGCTTTCCTGGCTCCTTGGGCTACTTGGAAGGCTTCTTCCAGAGACATAGGGAGGCACCACTTGCACGGAGGGTGCCCTCAACTGAGAGCTGGGCCCAAACTAACTAAGGCCCTGTTTTGTCAAAGGCTTCACAACCTTCTGAGGATGCTGTTAGCCACAGATGCAGGCAAAACGTCAGGAGAGAATCCTTCTAGAACATGGCCATACAGCATGAAAAACCTACATTGCACCGGGAATGTGGCGCAGCTGGATGGGTGTCAGCTGCATAAGATCTCTACTGACCAGAAGATCATGAGCTCTCAACCTATTGTGTAGCCTGTTGTCGACCTTTGCAACCCGAACGACAGTTGCATCTGTCAAGTAGGAAATTAAGGTACCACTTAGTGGGAGGCTAAATTTAACTGATTTACGAGGCCATAAAAAGATCTCCAGGAAACACGCTGAGGAATGAAAGAGTGCGACAGCTCCCCCTGGTGGCCAGATGTTAAATTGCCTCTGTCTGTCTTGTGTGTTTGTCTGTCTAAATGTAATGTGTACATTGTAATCCGCCCTGAGTCCCCTGCGGGGTGGTGAGAAGGGCGGAATATAAATGAAGTAAATAAATAAATAATACAACAACCCAGTCACCAAGGCCCCTTCTACACTGCCATATTATATCCTGACTATCTGCTTTAAACCGGATTATATGGCCGAGTAGAAGGGGCCGCAATCAACTTCAACACAGGGAGAAATGAGAGAGACAACACTTAGGCAACAGAAATGAAACGCACACATGGGGGGCACCTGACTTGGAAACACAATCCATGTGAAATGGATAGAGGCGTCTTAGGCCCCTTCTACACTGCCATTCAATCCAGTTCAAAGCAGATAGGTTAGGTAAAGGTATTCCCCTGACATGAAGTCTAGTCGTGTCTGACTCTGGGACTCTGGTGCTCATCTCCATTTCTAAGCCAAAGAGCTGGCATTGTCCGTAGACACCTCCAAGGTCATGTGGCCACTGTCATGACTGCATGGAGCACCCTTACCTTCCCGCCAGAGCAGTATCTATTGATCTACTCACATTTGCATGTTTTTTAACTAGGTTGGCAGGAGCTGGGTCTAACAGCAGGAGCTCACCCCACTCACCGGATTTGAACCTGTGTTGAAGAGACAGCAGCTCAGCGCCACCGAGGGCCCTTCAAAGCAGATCATCTATATTTCATATGGCAGCGTAGAAGGGGCCTTAGTAGACCCCAAGATAGACATGAGTCAACGATGTGATACAGCAGCTTAAAAGGCCAATGCAATTCGAGGCTGCATTCATAGAAATCTAGTGTCGCAACTGAGGGAAGTCCGAGTCCCACTCTGGCTCCTTCCATGCAGTTGTATGCAATCCACATTGAACTGGATTATATGATAGTGTCGACTCAGATAACCCAGTTCAAAGCAGATATTGTGGATCATCTGACTTGATATCCTGGGTTATATGGCTGTGTGGAAGGGCCCTCTGTTTTCCGCTTTGGCCAGGCCTTGCCTGGAATGACCCCGTGTCCAGTTTGGACAGAGCAATTCCAGAAGGGGATGGGGAAGCTGGAAAGTGCCCAGAGAAGAGGGACCAAATAAGAACATAAGAACATAAGAAGAGCCATGCTGAATCGGGCCTCAGCCCATCTAGTCCAGCATTCTGTATCACACAGTGGCCCACCAGTTGTACACAGGGATCTCGAGCAGAAGGGAGGGCAAAACCCTGACCTGCTCCCGACCCCCCACAACCAGTACCCAGGGAAATCCTGCCTACCTCAACCAACTCCGAGGTGGCACTTGAATGTCCTTTTCAGTAGCTACCGATACACTTGGTGTCCATGAATCTGTCTACTCCTGCCTTGAAGCTGTCCAGGCTGACCGCTGTCACAACCTCCTCTGGAAGTGAGTTCCATAACCCAATGACCCTCTGGGTGAAGAAATATTTCCCTTTATTAGTCCTGACTTTCCTACCTTGGAGCTTCAGGGAGTGCCCCCTAGTCCTAGTGTTTTGTGACAAAGAAAATATTTTTTCTTTATTCACCTTTTCGATCCCATGCATGATTTTATACACTTCGATCAAGGCACCTCTTAGACGCCGTCTTTCAAGGCTGAAAAGACCAAGGCGTTGCAACCTGGTTTCATAAGGGGGCCGCTCCATCCCTTGGATCATTCTTGTTGCCCTTTTCTGTACCTTTTCCAGTCCCGTTATATCCTTCTTAAGGTGCGGAGACCAGAATTGTACACAGTACTCCAAATGTGGCCTTACCATAGATTTGTAGAGAGGCAATACAACATTTGCCGACCTATTTTCGATTCCCTTCCTGATCATGCCAAGCATAGAATTTGCTTTTTCACTGCTGCTGCGCACTGGGTTGACATCTTCATTGAGCTGTCCACCAAAACCCCAAGATCCCTTTCCTGGTTTGTCTCGGAAAGCTTTGACCCCATCAATTGGTAGGTGTAGTTGGGGTTCTTTGCCCCGATGTGCATGACTTTACACTTGTTTAGGTTAAAATGCATTTGCCACTTTGTTGCCCATTCACTCAATTTCGAGAGATCTTTCTGGAGCTCTTTACAATCAGTTTCATTTTTAACTACCCTGAACAGTTTAGTGTCGTCTGCAAACTTTGCTACCTCAGAATTCACTCCTACATCCAGGTCATTAATGAATAAATTAAAAAGTAACGGACCCATAACTGAACCTTGGGGTACGCCACTTCTCACCTCTTTCCACCCAGAGAAGTGTCCGTTTATTACCACCCTTTGTTTCCTACAGTTTAGCCAGGTTCCAATCCAGGACAAGACCTGTCCCCTGATTCCATGGCTGAAGAGCCTATTTAGGAGCCTTTGGTGAGGGACTTGGTCAAAAGCCTTTTGAAAGTCAAGGTAAACAATATCGACTGGGTCCCCTTTATCTATGTGTTTATTTACACCCTCAAAGAATTCTATCGAGTTAGTAAGACATGATTTGCCTTTGCAGAAACCATGTTGATTTTCCTTCAGCAATGCCTGTTCTTCTTTGCCTAGTAATATTTTCTTTAATAATGGTTTCCATCACTTTGCCTGGAACTGAGGTTAAACTGACTGGTCTATAAGTTCCTGGATCACCTCTGGATCCTTTCTTGAAGATCGGTGTTACATTTGCCTCCCTCCAGTCCTCGGGTACAGTGCCTGATCTTAGAGAAAGGTTGTATATCTTAGCTAGAAGTTCAGCAATTTCACACTTGAGTTCCTTAAGCACTCTGGGGTGGATGCCGTCTGGACCTGGTGATTTGTTGACATTTAGTTTAGTAAGGCATATGAGAACATCCTCCTTGTTTATCCCTATCTGTTTTAATTCTTTTAATTCCCTCCCTGAAAAAACTGACTCAGCTGCAGGCATATGTTGTCTGTCTTCCTGTGTGAAAACGGAGGCAAAGAAGTCATTTAGCCGCTCAGCAATCTCCTTGTCTTCACTGATTTTCCCTTTCTGGCCATTGTCGTCGAGTGGCCCAACTGCTTTTCTAGTTGGGTTCCTGCTTCTGATGTACTTAAAGAAGTTTTTGTTTGTTTTTTTTAATATTCTTTGCTATATGTGCCTCAAAATCTCTCTTGGCTTTCCTGACGGTTGCTTTGCATTTAGTTTGCCAGAGCTTGTGTTCCTTTCTGTTCTCCTCGGTAGGAAGAGCCTTCCATTTCTTAAATGATCCAAGGAGTCCCGTGGAGTCTCCTTCTCTGGAGGTTTTGAAACAGAGGCTGGATGGCATCTATCAGGAGGGCATGGCAGTCAAGAGCCCGTCTGGGTGGCCCTTGGAGACCTCTTCCAACTCTAGGATACTATGAACTTCATTACATTGAACCAGTGGCCTCATCACACTAGAGAAAAAATCCACTGAAAATCCGGTTTCTGCCTCCTGCAGAATTCTGGGGTTTGTAGTTTAGGAAGGCTCCTTTCACAGCTTCACTAAATCACAGCTTATTCAAATTATTCAAGATTCAATATGGCGGCAGCTGTAGAGCTCCCTTTGGGTGAGGTCCGGCCTAGCTTGCCTAAATCCACTGCTATGACCTGCCAGTACCGCAAACCATACTCAGGAGTGTCCGCGTTTGATCCCAGATCACAAGGAGTGGTTTTAGGCGATCCGCAGACCCCGAATAGTCTGATCTGGCTGGGGAAACAGCATCTCTGCCCCAGAGTCTTCGGAGTCCCTGCGGGAAGGCAACCCAGCCATTCAAGCGAGGACCCGCAACGGGAGAAGAGGAGGGAGAATAACCAGACCGGTGGGTCATCCGCCCGGTGACGGCCACCACGGCCTATATATTAAGATCACTTGGCAGGAGATGCCCAACAAGATCAACCCCCATGAGAGGGCCGAACCCAACTGACATAGAACTGCACCCGGCAGAAGCCTTCGAGAACCGGAGAAGCAGCCCTCCGCCGAGGTCTCAAGGTACACAAGGCATACATTTTGATCAACCCGATCCCCTGATGATCAAAGAGTTGATGAATGAATATAGGAAACTTATGGACCGTTTTAATAAGTTTGGTGGCCTCTTAAGAAGCATGGGCATTCTCGCACCTCGGGACCCTTCTTTGGAGACCTGTGACTACGGACAATCTCCACTGTGACTCCCCTGAGGCTCCAGACCTCGACTGGGACAAGTCCTGGGACTTCCCAGCGGGCGACCTTGGGCTGGCTCTGGAGAGACCAGAACCCAGGGTAGACAATGAACTAGCTGCTGCCGAGGACGGCATGGAGAGTCCGACCGAGAAAGTCGCCGCCGGACTGACCATGACCAAGAGGCTGGAGGGGACGGACGAGCCGCTGCCCACCCACCTACCTCTGTCGGATGGACTGGGTCCGGGCCAAGCTAGGCTGGACGTCTTCACCTCGGGAGGAGAGGAGAGCCAGAAATGACCCTCACCGGAAGTCCCTGCCCCTGGAGGACTGGAGACCCGAAACAGCTTGCAACGGAAGTTGCGTAGCGGCCGGAGAACACGGAAGTGGCACCGTGGGATGAAGAGACGCCAGTACTCAACATCTGGCCCCCTCGTGGAGGCATTGGAGGAGACCAGCATCCCGCCCCAATGACAGAACCCTGGATACTATCAAGTCTCTGGCTGACTTACCAAAGGAGAAAAGGCCCAGAACATTCAAGTCTAGGAGGACCTTCCAGTCCAGGACTTTTTGGAATACGAGCTCTAGGCCACATGAGTCCCCCTGGGCGTGCCCCAAGCCCAAGAAGGAAGGGGTACCAACAGGCAGGAGTTCTTCTTGCAGACTGTTGCTTGGTGGGAGAGATGCCCCCCCCCCGCTAACAAACAGTTTTGAGACATTCTCTTAGGAGCCCCCAAGCTGCCCCCCTTTGACTACAGGGTGAAGTATCAGGTCAAGTGTTTGGCAGAGGAGAGTTCGGTCATACTCCGTTTTGAAATGAAACGGAAACTTTTTGACTCGGCTGCCTTTGGCTTTTGCTTCTCTTCCTGGGCCATGCATGCCAGGAGGCACATGGAAGGCGCCACTGCCATCATCCTTCAAAGGGGAGCGTCGTCTCAACTGCGTGGAAAGGAGAGTCCCACCAGTGCCATACGCAGGTGCCATGGAGCCGGTGGCGCACCTTGCATGCAAAGCAGGGTGGCCTTTGTTTGGTTGCCATCTCGGCCCCATTTTGGCTGTAGCCTCCCTGTGCCTGGCGCAGCGCTGCCGCCATCACCGCTGGTTGCTGCCGTCGCCGCTTTGGGCCGGGACAATGGCTCCATTGTTGCCCGCTTTTTCTGCCGCCACCGCATTTGAGTCCCCGTTTCCTGCGCTCTGGCGCGGCGGCGATAGCATCGCCGGCATCATAAGTTATAACATGTGCAGCCGCGCCGGCTCATTCTTTGCTTATTGGCTTTCTTCTGTTTATCTGTAAATAATTGCAGGGACACAAAAGGCTTTTAGGGCCGCTGAAGAGTTAGTAACTGAATTGCCACCTTATCTGCCTGCAGGAAGGCTGCGAGAGGGGAGCGGGAGGAGGGGCGGGGGGGAACAGAGAGAAATATTTACTGCTGGGGATATTTGTCATCAGCAAATTACAGCTGCCTCTAATCCTTGCCTCGGCGAGAAAGAGTGAGAGAGCGAGAGAACGAAGAAGGAAAAGCATTGGGCGAGAAAACGAGGGGATGCGGGAGAGCGAGAGGCCCAGAAGCAGCCGACCCAGATCGGCCCGGGAATAATAATCATAATAATCATAATAATCATAATCATAATAATTGATAATAATAAAGAGCAAATGCTGTAAAAATACAATGCAGAGCAGAAGAGAAAACTGGCCAAAGAAGGCCCCCCCCCCTCTCTCTCTCTCTCTCTCTCTCTCTCTCTCTCTCTCTCTCTCTCTCTCTCCGTGGACAGTTCCTGGGAAACATTGAGAGCCAAATGGACGAGGACAAGCCATTAGAACCAAGGCCACCCGAGCCAGAACTGAAACGTTGACGGCAGATCCCAAGTGCAGCCTCTGCAAGGAAGCAGGTGACACGATGGATCCCATCCTCAGCTGCTGCAAGAAGATCCTGCAGACAGACAACAAGCAGAGGCACAACACCCTTGCTCAGGTGACCCATTGGAACCTGTGCCAGAAATACCATCTGCCTCCAGGGCGAGACCCCCAAATTCGTGTTTGCTATCAGTTCCATGCAGCTTCTCCACCCCCCTACCCATCCATCCCAGGCCTCACTCCAGGATTATAGAGCTGGAAGGGCCCCCAAAGGTCACCTAGTTGGGCCTGCTTCCACATTTTTGCATAAAGGCTTTGCAAGGTACAGTCACCTGACATCTCTCCAAAGATGAGTGAGAGACCACCACCATCTAGGGGGGGGGGGTGTCCATATTATTAAGGTACATGGCTAAGTTCCTTCGGGATGACTACTGTGTGTGTGTGTGTGTGTGTGTGTGTGAAGTCAAAAAGACCCACCCTAGTTGATTACAATCCACAGGCTGAGTAAGTAAAGGTAAAGGTTTCCCCTAAGTCTAGTCGTGTCCGACTTTGGGATTCTGATGCTCATCTCCATTTCTAAGGCAAAGAGCTGGCATTGTTCAAAGAAGCCTCCAGGTCATGTGGCCACAGGAATGACTGCATGGAGCGCCATTACCTTCCTGCAGAAGCGGTACCTATTGATCTGCTCACATTTGCATGTTTTTGAACTGCTAGGTTGGCAGTAGCTGGGCCTCACACCAGGAGCTCACCCTGTTCCCCGGATTCAAGCCACCAACATTTTGGTCAGCAGTTCAGTGGTTTAACCCGTTGCACCACCACAGGCTGAATAATTGGGGTAATTAAGGTCAACAAGTTTTGGGCCACTCCCAAAGGGGCATAACTGGGGAGAGTTTGTTGCATGTCTTTGGGCTTACCGAATGTTTGTCTCTGAGCTTACTCGGCATAGGCTCCCGGCTTGCAGCCTGTTTGACACTGGCAAGATTGCCTTCTAAGCTCGTCTCCATGAACAAGAAATGAAGTCTGGGATCAGACAGAGTTAGTTACTGATGGGAAGCATTGCAGGAATTAAATGCAAAGACCATAACTTTTAATTGTAACTTTTTCCTTTCCATAGTGATACATTGTGTCCTTTACTGTCCCCAACTCTCCCAAAGCATGAACTTTTCCTTTACCAAGCCGCAGATCACTGCCGGCTCACGCGGGGTGCTTTTACGGCATCCCGGGGAGGCCAAAACTGTGTTCCCCTGAACCGCGGATACAGAAACCCCTCAGGCCACGTTCATGGAGAGAATCAGCAACTCCAACACAAAATTTCTAGTAATAGTATAGTCACAGTTCCTGTGGAGCAGGCACCCTCAGATTGTGGCCCTCCTGCTGTTTGGGCCTCCAACTCCCA
The DNA here is from genome assembly GCA_030556195.1 of Anolis apletophallus. NCBI lineage: Eukaryota > Metazoa > Chordata > Lepidosauria > Squamata > Anolidae > Anolis > Anolis apletophallus. The sequence goes on from JARBWK010000005.1 coordinate 1,341,374, forward strand.
GAAGCCCTAATGAGCTTGTTCAATTGTCAAGAATTCTGGGAGTTGAAGGCCCAAACAGCTGGAGGGCCGCAGCTTGAGGGTACCTGCTCCACAGGAACTGTGACTGTACTATTACTAGAAGGTTTGTGTTGAAGTTGCTGTTCCCCGTGGCCTGAGGGGTTTCCGTATCCGCGGTTCAGAGGAACACAGTTTCGGCCTCCCCGGGACGCTGTAAGAGCATCCCGCGTGAGCCGGCAGTGATCTGTGGCTCGGGAAAGGAAAAGTTCATGCTTTGGGAGAGTTGGAGGCAGTAAAGGACACAATGTATCACGATGGAAAGGAAAAAGTTACAATTAAATTATTCTTTATTAGGGGATTTGTTACACTGTTAGGGTCAGGGGAAAAAAGCAAAGTAAAAAAGATTTCTTGTCGAAGCTGCTTCTGTAGCCACACTCCCCAGCGATGCTGGCCCAAAGGGGCATCCAGGAACTGCGGAACTCCCTGCTGGCAGGTCAGATTAACTTGAATGCAGGGGGCCCTTGGTTGTTCGCCCTCAAACACTGCTGCACAAGAGTAACATTTTAAGTTTTGCATTTATTCTACTTGTGTTACTCTTTTTGAATATGCAAAGGGCTAATCTCCTGCTGGTCTGCATGCACCATCAAACCACAACACGTATTGCACCCCAATCCCTCTGGCTCTACAAAGACTGGGTTGTTGAAGGTTTTTGGGCTGTATGGCCATGTTCTAGAAGTATTCTTTCCTGACGTTTCGCCTGCATCTATGGCAAGCATCCCCAGAAGTTGCGAGGTTTGTTGGAAACTAGGAAAATTGGGCATGTGCACCACTGAACATTCACACTTGCCTCCAACAGACAAGAGTCCTTTCGCTCACCCTGGACCAGGGGTGCTCAGAACAGTGATCGCGATCACCAGGGTGATCTTCGGGCCTCATCCTGGTGATCTTCAGGCCCCTGACCAGGTATTTTGCTGTTGGTCCTCTTCACGCGCCCCTGCACGCTGCGAATAAGTCCTCCGTCGTTGCTCCTCCCCGCTCCCTGCTCGTGCGGCGCCTCCAAAAGCTCCAGAGTCCAAGAGGCAGAATGGGCCCCCTCTTTTGGATTCCTCCTCCTCCCTCCGTCCTTCTCCAGCCACTCAGAGTCGTAGGAGACCAAAGGGGGCGGGCCTGGATGACGCGAAGCGCCCATTCTGCCTCTCGGACTTCTCGTGAGCTCTTGGAGGCGGCATGCATGCTGGCGGCGTGGAAATAGGAGCAACGATGGAGGAGAAGAAGGAGGATGCTTTGGGGTCATTTCCTTACCGCATCTCAAAGGTCGGTCTTTTTACTTTGGGGTGGGTGCTTGATTGTTCTGTGGCATGTCTCTTTGTTTATTTTTAATGTTTAAAAATGGCCTTTCAGCTCCAAAGCCTCTCTGCTTGCTTTGTTCCTTGAGAAATATATGTTGGGGAATATGGAAATGTGGGAGAAATGGGGTGGTTGGATGTATTTTTGCATGCCCCTTTGTTTACCTTGCTGAGTATTAAATGGCCTTGCAGTTCAAAAGCCTCTCTTCTTACTTTCTGGCTGATAATATGTTGGGGAATGTGGCAGTGTGGGAGAAATGGGGTGGTTGGATGTATTTTATGCTCTGTTTTATATTGTTGTTATTAAATTGAAATGTTGATGTTTTATAACCCTGGGGAGAGACCCTCGGCTGTGGCTGAGGCGGCAGCGGAGGCCCTATGGGATCCATGGCAGAGCCACCGGAGGGCGCCGGGGCACGCCTCCCCCCTCAGCTACGAGGGACTGGTGGCAACCGAGGCCCACAAGATGGCGACTGCCTCGGCTTGCTCGGCGTTCTCCGCTCCGCCCTCCCTGCAGCAAGAGGAGGCCCCCGCAGAGATGGAGGAGGAATCCCCGGAGGAGAGCCTGGATGGGGAGGCCGCCAAAGAGCCAGTGGAGGCGATGGCCCTCCCATGGTGGAGTCCTTGGAGGGCCTTGGGCTATCGAGCCTGCCCGCCCCAGGAGGAAAGGGCGCTGGCAGCAAGCCCCAACATGGCGCCGAGCTTGCCTGACTCGGCGTCCTCAGCTCCGCCCTCCCTGCCGATGTCACCAGCCGTAGCCACTCCCACCCCTGTCCATCAGCCAGAGCTGCTGGAATCCTCCACCCTGAAGTTAGCAGCACTAAACATCTCTGAGATCTTGGCGAAGGCTCCTGAGGGCCGGCCTGGGCGCCGAGCCGGCCGGCTCCCCATTGGCCTACCAGCTCTGATCAATTCCCACCATCTTCCCCTGCCAGGAAGGAACCAGGGGAAGCCTAGGAGAAACCGTCCAGGCCAAGCGAGACGGAGGCGATTGAGGGAGAAGCGAGGACGGGCAGACAAGCAGTTACCCCAACCACCTCCACCTACGACCAGCCCAGCAACAAGCAGACGGAGCGCCCTCCAGAGCCTACGGGAAGACCTGAACCATCGGATCCCGTCGTGAGAGGGGCACCACAAGAAAAGGCCAGCGGCTCACAAAAGGAGACGATCAGGCGGATCAAACAAAGTACCAACATCTTGAGGGGACAAAATAACCCCAGGGAGCTCCCGGTCAGAAAACCCGGTCGTCTCAGGACCAGAACTTTCTGGGCCAGAAAGGCCAGGGCTTCCACCAGTCTCCCCACGGCACAGTTACCGCACGGTTCCCAGTCTACCATCGGTTCGGTCCCACTGGTCCGCGACCAAAAACAGACCCCCCCAACATCCCCTTTTCGGGGGACGTGCCGCAAACTCAGCGCCCCGATCTCCAGCGTCAGCGTCCGAGCGCTCTCGCGTGCCCCATCCCAGTGATTGGGGGACAGGGGAGGGGGAGGACCAGCAACCCACCCCCCATCAATCAGGGCCGCAGACTCTCTTCAACTTGGCTGCGACCCATAACCTGCCATGACCGTCATCAAACACCAACCACTCTCTGGTCTTCACTCCTGCTCCTCAATGCGAGGTCAATTTGTAATAAGCTGGCCACGCTGCGAGATTTCATCGCAGAGCAGGACGTAGATGTCACCTGCGTCACAGAGACGTGGACCCAGGACGGTGACTGTGTCCTTCTTCAGGAGATAGCCCCCCCAGGCTTTCGAGCCTTCCACCAGCCAAGATCTACCGGCCGGGGCGGAGGAGTGGGCCTGGTTGTAAAAGACACTGTTACTACCTCGGTCCTCCAGACACCAGAGATGACCGGCATAGAGTGCCTGGGAGCAACCCTAGGAATGGGAGAAAAGACGGGGATTCTGGTGGTCTACTGAGCCCCTGGGGCCCAAAAGGAGGCCACGTCTGTTTTACTGGACTTGATTGCGGACTGGGCCCTGAGATTCCCCCGGCTCATCGTACTGGGTGACTTTAACATCCACCCGGACACTGACCCACTCACACCTTGCACAAGGGAGCTCCTCCTACACATGGATGCCCTAGATCTCCCCAGGACCGTAACGGGCCCCACACACCAAGCCGGCCACGCGCTGGACCTGATCTTTAGCCATGGTCTAGCCATAAAACACCGAGAGTCCAGAACAGTGCCTTGGTCGGACCACCTGACCGTGAGGGCAGATATTGACATTCTTCTCACAGAAAGGTCGGAGCCAAAGACCATCTTAGTCCGCCAAAGGAGTTTGATGACCCCGAGGGCATTCACGGCTGCTCTGGAACCTTTGGAGGTCCCCGGAGGATCGCTGGCAAACCTGGTTGCCAGGTGGAACAGCGCCCCTCCTCGAGGGCCATCGACCAGGTGGCACCGAGGCGCCCCCTTCGCCCCCGGAAAACCCGCTCACCGTGGTTCACGACGAACCTAAAGCAGACGAAACGCCGGAGGAAACAACTGGAGAGTGTTTGGAGACGAAAACCCAGCGGGGCAAATAGAGCGGCTTATAGAGAACAGCATAGGCGGTATGAACGTGAGATCAAGGAGGCTAAGAAATCCTACAATGCCGCCCAGATTACAGCTGCTGGCTCCCGTACAGCACAGATCTTTAAAGTAGTCCGGAGCCTTCTAGCGCCCCCACGGAGTGACCCTAAAAACTCTGTGGTAACAGCAGAGGACCTCCAAGAGTACTTCATCGGAAAATCACGGCACGTCGGCGTGACCTGCCGCCCATTCCGGAGGAAGAGAGCGAGAGGATCCGGTGTCCAACTCAGACCAATGGGCTCTGCCTCACCGAATTCAGGCCCCTAACTTCGGAAGAGGTGAAAAGGTTGGTGACCGTGGCAAGGGCGACGACCTGCCCCATGGACCCTTGTCCATCGCACTTAATCAAGTCCTGCATTGACACCATATCGGAGGCTCTGAGGGACCTGGTGAACCTTTCCCTGGACACATGCACTTTCCCTGAGTCCCTGAAGGAGGCCAGAGTTAGCCCTCTCCTGAAAAAGGCGAGCCTTGATCCCGACGAACCGGCGAACTACCGCTCTGTTGCCAATCTGCCCTTCCTGGGTAAGCTACTGGAGCGGGCGGTGGAAAACCAGCTGCGTGATTTCTTAAACCGATCCGGGGGTCTGGACCCGTCCCAGTCAGGATTCCGTGCGGGCCACGGAGTGGAATCCGGCCCTGGTAGCGATTACGGACGACATCCGCCGCCAGTTGGACGGAGGGGGCTCGGCAGTCCTGGTCCTCTTAGATCTAACCGCGGCCTTCGACACCGTCGACCATGACCTGCTACTCCGCCGCCTGGCTGCCTCTGGGATCCAGGACAAGGCTCTGACCTGGCTAGGATCGTTCCTGCGGGGTCGCTCGCAGTGGGTCGAGTGGCAGGGCCAGGTCTCCAGGAAATGCGGGTTGGAGTGTGGGGTCCCTCAGGGTGCCATCTTGTCTCCCACCCTTTTAACATCTATGTCCAGCCTCTGGCCAGTATTGCAAGGAGCCATGGTTTCAGCTGCTACCAATATGCCGGCGACACACAGCTGCTGTTGAAGCTTGATCCAGGGATGTCGTCGGTGCCTGAAAGCTTTAGTCAGGGGCTGAGGGCGGTGACTAGCTGGCTCAGAGCACACAGGCTAAAAATCAATCCGGCAAAAACGGAGATCCTCTGGCCTGGCCGACCCGACCCTCACTCACCACTACCACTCTTTGAAGGCGAGCCCTTGTCCGCGGCCCCGGCGGTGAAGAGCCTGGGAGTGATTCTGGACGAGAGACTGACGATGGAAGCCCAGATCCAAGCCGCAGCCAAGGGTGCATTCTTCCACCTTCGCAGGGCCCGTCGGCTGGCCCCCTACCTACCATCAGAGGCGCTGAAGACTGTGATACATGCCACCGTGGTCTCTCGACTTGACTATTGCAATGCCCTGTATGCGGGCCTTCCGTTGTCCACGACTCGGAGGTTGAGACTCGTCCAGAACGCAGCGGCCAGACTCATTTCTGGGGCATCGGCTAGGAACCATATCTCACCAATCTTAAAAGATCTTCATTGGCTGCCCACAGAGTTCAGAGTGATCTACAAACTCATGGAGCTAACCTTTAAAGCACGGCAAAGAATCGGACCTGCCTATTTGGGCGACCGGCTGATAGACCAACGCAGCGAAAGACCAGTGCGTGCAATAAATGGTGACCGTATAGCCATCCCAGGGGTGAGAGAGGCCCGGCTGACAGAGACCCGACGGAGAGCCTTCTCTGTGGTGGCTCCTTTGATCTGGAACACGCTTCCGCCTGCTCTCAGGGCCACATTGGCCCCAACCAGATTCCTGTCTGACCTGAAAACCTGGCTTTTCTGCCAGGCGTTTGGGGATTGACTGGATGGTCTGGAGGCTGAGCCTTTTATGGCTCTCTGTACCTGTGTTTTTTAATTGTTGTACTTGTGGTTTTTAAATAATTGTAAGTCGCCCGGAGCACCAGCGGTGGAGGGCGACTCACAAGAAATAAAGTTATTATTATTATTATTATTTTATGTAAACTGCCCCGAGCCTGCTGGAAGGAGCGGTACATAAAAATGAATAATAAATATAAATAAATAAATAAGAAAATAGTTATACGTTTTACATTTCTGGGTAGGTGATCTTTGGGACTTGGTTTTTTAATCAGTAGCTCCCATGCTGAAAAAGTGTTAGCACCCCTGCCCTGGACGTTCCACAGATATATAATAAACCCCATTTTCCTAGTTTCCAGCAGACCTCCCAACCTCTGAGGATGCCTGCCACAGATGCAGGCAAAACGTCAGGAGAGAATGCTTCTGGGACATGCCCATACAGCCTGAAAAACCTACAACAACCCGGTGATCCCAGTTATGAAAGCCTTCGACAATATATTCTCCAAAGACTCCTGGATGACTATAGAGCAGGCATGGGAAAACGTTGGCCCTTAGACCACAGAATGGAAGGTCTGGTTCACTTTGGTGGCCTGGATCCCCCTTTTTCCTTTTGGGAGAGAACCCCCCCCCCCAGAGCCATCCAGTCTGACCCCTTTCTACCAGGAAGGATGGCACAATCAAAGCCCTCCTGACAGATGGCCATCCATCCTGTTGTAAACTTCCACACACACACACACACCCAACCCATCCATCCCAGGCCTCACTCCAGGTGACTGTAGGATTATAGAGCTGGACGGGACCCCAAAGGTCATCTAGTCGGGCCTACTTCCACATTTTTGCGTAAAGGTCTTATAAAATACAGTCACCTGATCTCTCTCCAAAGAAGAGTGAGAGACCGCCACACGGCTAAGTTCCTGTTTGGTGTCCTGGATCCCCCTTTTTCCTTTTGGGAGAGACCTCCAGGTCCATCCAGGATGGAAGGCACAATCAAAGCCCTCCTGAGAGATGGCCATCCATCCTGTTGAAAACCTCCAGCTTGTTCAATGGCCAGGAATTCTGGCAATCGGAGGCCCAAACAGCTGGAGGGCCACAGTTGGAGGAGGCCTTCCCTGCAATAGAAAGACACAGCATTGACTTAGGCACAACATCGCCTGAAGAAGAGAAGGCTGAGAGGAGACATGATGAGGGCCATGGATCAGGAGGTGAGGGGAATATGTCCTAGGGAGGAGGAGGGAGCAGGCTTCCTTTCTGCTGCCCTGGAGAGACTGGGACGCGATGGAGCCACAGCTTCAATCTACAGGAAAGGAAGGAGATTCCACCTGAACATGAGGAAGAACTTCCTGACTGTGAGAGCTGTTCAGCAGTGGAACTCTCTGCCTCAGTGTGGTGGAGGCTCCTTCTTTGGAGGCTTTGAAACAGAGGCTGGGGGGCCATCTGTCAGGAGTGCTTTGAATGCAATTTTCCTTCTTCTTGGCCAAATGGGGTTGGGCTGGATGCTCACAGTCCACCAGGTCTCTTCCAACTCTAGGATTCGATGATTCTAGCTGGAGCTCCTGCCGCCTGAGCTCCGTTTTTCCGGTTTGTGAAGCAGAACGTTATTTTCTTTCCATCCCCATGCGCACGCTGCGAACAAATACTTTTATAACAGAGTAGGCTCTTGGTTAATGCTTGGCACCCATGGGTTTGGTAGATGCCAGATCAATGTAGTTTCTGGTTGCTCAGGAGTGACTATTCAGCATAGGCCTAACACTATATCCGTGGGTCTCCACCTGTGGGTCGCCAGGTGTTTTGGCCTACAACTCCCAGAAATCCCAGCCAGTTGGCCAGCTTTGAGGATTTCTGGGAGTTGAAGGTCAAAACACCTGGGGAGGGGCCCTCAGGTTGGGAACCACTGCACAATATTATCTCCTATGCAACAAAGTCAGACACACTTCTGCTAAAACTGGTTTTAGGGTATTTCTATTTGGAGTAGGATTTCTTCAGGGGGGTTTTGGCGGGTTGCTTCAACCGACAGGAAAGGAGATTCCACATGAACGTGAGGAAAAACTTCCTGACTGTGTGTGAGAGAGCGCTGTTCAGCAGTGGAACTCTCTGCCCCAGAGGGAGTATGGTGGAGGCTCCTTCTTGGATGTTTTTAAACAGAGGCTGGGTGACCATCTGTTGGGGGTGCTTTGAATGCCATTTTTCTGCTTCTGGACACAATGGGGTTGGACGGGATGGCCCATGAGCTCTCTTTCAACTCTAGGATTCTCTGATTCCATGATTGAGAATTCTGTTTAACTGAGAGTGTCGTGTACTCTGCCAAAGTTTGGCCCTTTTGGCCCTTGCTTGTGTGACTCCAGCAAGGCGGCAGTCTTGCCTTCCCCACTTCTGGCTCTCTCCCCGCTCTCCTCCGCTGCAAAGGTCAGCTTAGTGGGGTGTCCTGGCCTGGCCTGGCCTGCTCGCCTTCCATGTGGCACAGGCCGGAGGGAGGAAGAGGGAGGGAGGGAAGGCACCCCTTCCAGCCACATTGCCATCATCCATCCGGGGTCACTGCTTCCCCCTCTGGGAAGGACACTTCCCTGCCTCCCTTCAAGAGGCTCCGGTGGCACTTCTCCACCACAGTTGGAGACTAGCATGCCTTTGCCAAAAGGGGGAGAGAGAGAGAGAGAGAGGAGAGAATGAAAGAAAGAACGAAGAAAAGGTCATGCAACGATACAGAGAGAAAGATGGTGAAAGCAAGGGAAAGAAAGGGAACGAAGGAGTCCTGTAGTCACAGAAAGAGAGAGACCGAAGGAAGAAAGCCTGGGAGGAAATGGAAAGGATCATGTACCATATTTTCTGGCATATAAGACTACTTTTTAACCCAAGAAAACCTTCTCAAAAGTCAGGGGTCGTCTTATAGAGTGGGTGATAAGACTTCCAATCTGGATTGGAGAATCTGTGGTTGCCGCTTTAGTGTGTGTGTGTTTGGGGGGGGGGGCGCTCAAAAATGGCAGTGGTTGCACCCCTGCCGTATGCAGCGACAGTATGAAAGCATTAAAGGCGACGCTGTACAAGTACAGTAGAAGAAAATCCATTCATCGGGATCTGTGGACTTAATGCGGTCCCGATGGTGAGGTGAAGGGGCGCCTCACCGGGAAGGTGTACGTGAAGGGCGGAGGGAGCTGCAGGTGTCCAGGGCGCCTGGGGTATGGAAAAAGGAGATAGAGTGGCTCTGGGCCCAGAAAAACACACCTCTCTTACCTGCCTGGCCCGCCCTTGTATCCTATTACCGTCCCTCCTCCTCTGCCTCTCAGATCTCGCTCCTGAAGACTGCAGTGAAGCGGTGCAGGTGCGCAGGTGCGAGACCTGAGAGGCAGAGAAGGAGGTACGACATTAGGAAAATTACCACATTGAAATCAAATCTGACGCTTTTAAATTTTTTATTTGGTGTGCATTGGAAGAGGGGTCATCTTATACAGCAATTATATCCCAAACTCTATACCTTAACTAGAAAATTTATTTATTTATTTACAGTAATTATATTCCGCCCTTCTCCTCACCCTGCAGGGGACTCAGGGTGGATTACAATGTACACATACATGGCAAACATTCAATGCCATATAGACACACAACATATATAGACAGACAGTCAGAGGCTATTCAACATTCCAACTTCTGGCCACCAGGGGAGCTGTTGCTTCACCGTCCATCTGCGACACAGATGAAGTACTTTCCGCATTCCTCGCATGCTTTTGCTGGAGATTTTTTATGGCCTCATAAATTTTATTAAATTAGCCTCCCCACACATAGGTGGTACCAAAATTTCCTACTTGACAGATGCAACTGTCTTTCAGGTTGCAAAGGTCGACAACAAGCTACACAATTGGCCGGACGCTCACTCCGAGCCGGGCTGGCTTTGAACTCTTGACCTTTCAGTCAGTAGTGATCTGACACCCAGCTAATGCAGCTGACACCCAGCCAGCTGCGCCACAGTCCCGGAAAAGCTGGGTTGTCTTATACGCTGGAAAATACTGTAATCATGGGTGGAAGGAAGGGAGGGAGGGTCATGTACTGGTACATAGAGAGAGATGGAGAAACCAAAAGAAAGAAAGAAGGGAAGGAAGGAAGGAATACTGTACTCACAGAATGAGATAGACCAAAGGGAGGGAGGAGAGGGAAGGGAAGGGAAGGGAAGGGGAAGAAGGAAGGAAGGAAGGAAGGAAGGAAGGAAGGAAGGAAGGAAGGAAGGAAGGAAGGAAGGAGATGGGGGTGGTGGGAGGAAATGGAAAATATCATGTAGTCATAGAAAGAAGGGAGGGAGGGAGGGTCATGTAGTTGTACAGAGAAAGAGATGGAGAAACCAAAAGGAAGGAAGGAAGGAAAATGTAAGGCCATGTAGTGGTAGAGAGAGAGAGCGATGGAGAAACTAAAGAAGAAGAACGAAGGAATCATGTAGTGACAGAAAGAGAGAGGAGGAAAGAAAGAAGAGAGGAAGAAAGAAAGAAAGAAAGAAAGAAAGAGGGAGGGGAAAGGAAAGATGCAGTTGCAGAGACAGAGAGAGACCGAAACAAGAAGGAAAGAGCAAGGGAGAGAGAAAGGAAAGGAGATCATGTCCCCACAGAAAGAAAGAGAGAGGGAGGGTCCTAAAGAAGAAAGAAAGGGAAGGAGAGAGAGGAAGGAAAGGGGATGGGGAAGGAAGGAAGGAAGGAGGAAGCCCCGCCAGCTCCTGCTTTGGGCCCCTACTTCCTCCACTCAATATGAACCCAGCCAGGGCCCTGCTGCAAGGGACCAGAGGCCCGCGAAAGGATCAGGCGACCAGGCGGTGCTTCAGGAGAGCAGGCCCAGAAGCTGAATGGGGTGGGGGGAGTGCCTCACCAACTGACCCCTGGGCTGCAATGGGCAGGATCGGAACAGGGGTCGGGGGCAAAGAGAGACACCACCGGTCGAAAAAGAGCTTGCAGCCCTCACTCTGAGAAGGTTTTCTCTGACCGCCTTCCCCTGAGGCTGAGAGAGTGTGCACCCAATGGGCTTCCATCAGGGGCTGAGTGAGTGGAGGAGAGTCAGGCCAGGTCTCCCTGAACGGCAGCAAGGCTTCTCCAGCCACGGCACCACTTTGGCTGCTTGAGATTCTCCGCTGGGCCTGCAAAAGAAGCCCCCCACCCCCCCCCAAGCAGAGAAGCCCATGCTTTCGCCTTCATCTGGGGGGGGGGGGGAGCCCCACATTTTCCTATTAAGATGGTGCCTGATCCAGTTATGCCTGGAACCTCTTCCGCTCGTGCCGAACGGAGCAGCTAATCTGCGCGCCTTGTAGATTTAAAAGCAATTTCATTTCTCTCCTGCCTTGGAGTCCGTAAGTGCCGGAGCCCAAATCCGTACAGCAGAGTGCAAAGGGGGAAATGGGGGGTGTCTCAGGGTCCCAAAGGCATAAATCATTCCAGTCGCTGGCCAGCCAATTCCCTGGGGCAATTCCCATCGGCTTCTCCAATTAAACCAAGCAGAATCAGCAGAGAGTGACTTAACCCAGGCCTCTGCCCCAAATGACTGCTTTCCCATTCACAGGTGCATCCTGGGGCACACATGTGTTTTTTTTTTACTGTGTCACTAGTGACTTGAGAAACTTCAATTTGCTTCTGGTGCGAGAGAATTGGCCATCTCCAAGGATGTCGTCGAGGAGTTACCCAGGTGTGTTACCATCCTGTGGGAGGCTTCTCTCATGTCCACACATGGGAAGCTGGGGCTGACAGACGGGAGCTCACCCTGCTCTTTGGATTCAAACCGCTGACCATTTGGTCAGCAGTCCTTCCTGCACAGGGGTTTAACCCATGGCACCACTGGGGGCTCCACAAATAATGGTGAGAGCCAGGGAATGGAGCCATTGTTTGTGCCCTGGGTCAATGTGTTTAAGGTCAGCTGAAGGCACTGGACCACCCAAAGGTCACATACTCCCCTTCCACACAGACAACACATTATAGTAGTGGGTGCTGATCAGGGGCGGTCTAAGGTAATTTTACATGGTAAGCAAACATTATTTTGGCGCCCCCAAAACATTATTTCCCCCCACACACACACAGCCCCCCCGCGCATGCCCAGAAGCTCTTTTCCACGCCCGGAAAGAACTCCCCAAAGTTGCCGCCACAGTTCGAGGTGCGCGCCTCCGCCTCATGCACTTCTCACCGAGGAGGAGGCCCCCTCCCCCGAGCTGCCCGGGAGGGGGAGGAGAGTTGTGGCGTCGCCTTCTGCTTCTGCTGCTGACTGAGCGGGGAAAGCCTCCCGGCACCAATTTCAAAGACCCCTCCTCTCGCTCTCCCGGGCTCCCGCTGCCGGCTCCTCCCACGGGGCATTGCAGAGGGCAAGGAAGAGCGCTCCCCCGCCCTCTGCAATGCCCCGTGGGAGGAGCCGGCAGCGGGAACCAGGAAGCACGAAGAGGAGCCTTCGAAGGCCGAGGAGCCTTCGAGACCGCCAAGGAGGAGGCTCGGTAGGCAAAGGACCCCTGGCGGGCGGGCGGGGGAATGTGCCCTTTTCCCAGATGGCGCCCCACGCGGCCGTGTCCTTTGCCTACCGGTAGGACCGCCCCTGGTGCTGATGCATGTGGCCATATGAAGAGGTCCTCTCCTCCTCCTCTTCTCCTCCTATAACATACAAAGCAGTTCGTAGGATCTAGGAGGCTTAGTAGACCACAACATGAGCCCACAATGTGATGCAGCAGCTCAAAAGGCCAACGCCATCCCAGGCTGCATCCATAGGAGCCTAATAGCAAGATCAAGAAAAGTCATCGTTCTGCTTTGGTGAGACCTCTTCACCTGGAATCACAGGTTGAGAAGGAGATGGACCAGATGGACGGTGTCCAGAGGTGGGAACCAAAATGGCCAAAGATCTGGAAGCCCGAGGAGCGGCTTAGGGAGTTGGGGGTGCTTAGCTTGGGGGGCAGGGCACATGATGGCTCTGTCTAAAAATCCGAGGGGATGTCACCCTGAGGAAGGGCAAACTGGCTTTCCGCTGCTCTGGAGCCTGGGACCCAACGGAGACGATGGATTCCAACTTCAGCTCAAGGGACTCCACGGAAAGCTTAGGAAGAATCTCCCGACAGTCGGAGCTGTTTGGCTGTGGAAGAGGCTTCATTTTGGGAGCCTCTTTCTTTCTCTGGGGGCTGTTAAGCCAAGGTCAGATGACCATCTGTTGGGGAGGCTTAGACCGAACCCTCATGCCTGTCAAAAGGGGGTTGGACCTTACTGTCCCTTCCAATTCTCTTGCAGGAATGTCGTCATGCGCACTGGTGCACCTGCCCCTACCTGCTTAGTCCAGAGAGAGGCGCATGCCCTACTTCTCCCCTGTGAGATGCCCAAAGGTTGCTCTGTATGCATCCCTAGGGGTGTCCACCAGGGCCAACCTGGGCCCCACCTGCAGCCCTTCCCCAGGATGCCTTTGGGGAGCAAACCCCCAAACCCAGGACCGCATTGCAGGGGAAGAAGCGCTGGAGGAGCTGGTCATGCAAAGTAGTCAGCGCAACAGCCAGAACCTGGGAAAAGAAGCGCTGGCTGCCAGTGCTGCCTGGGAGCAAACTCAGGTGCGCTTGCAGAACACACAGAATGTGGTGCTTAAAATGGCATTTCATTATCTATGAAACTAATGCCATTAAATCATAGTGCAGGGCATAAAACCCGAGCTGGATTCACGAAGAAGCCCAAAGGCATAGAATAATAGGATCCTAGAGTAGGAAGAGGTGCCCAAGGGCCATCCAGTCCAATGCCTGCTTCTGCCATGTGGGAAGGCACCATTCAAGCCCTCCCGACAGATGGCCATCCCGCCATCTAGAGAAGGGGGCTCCCAATGCACTTCCTCAGCTACAAGGGAGGACACCATCCTGGCTCATGCTGCATGTGTCCAGAGGCAGCAGTTGAGTCCAAATGGGCTTCCTCCAATGTGGAAATGTTCCCTTAATGTGCTCCCCAGAGCAAACCAACTGCCTCGCGCTTTGGCATGACAAGGAGGGAACCGTAACATTTGGGGCCAGCGTGGGCTTTCCTTTCCTATAAAGGACTGCCTGACCATGACTGACCCATCCAATGGCCTGCCCTGCCCTGCCCTTTGAGCCACTGAAAAGGGGCCTTGCCTACTGTCCCTTCATGGAACTCCTTTCTGGTGCCAAGTCAGGTGAGAGTTGGCATCCCATCTGACAGCAAAAGGATCACAAACTGGACATTAAGCCTTTTTGAACTGCTAGGTTGGCAGGAGCTGGGGCTCAGCAATACCTATTGATCTACTCACATTTGTATGTTTTCGAACCGCTAGGTTGGCAGGAGCAGGGGCTCAGCAATACCTATTGATCTACTCACATTGCATGTTTTCAAACAGCTAGGTTGGCAGGAGCTGGGGCTCAGCAATACCTATTGATCTACTCACATTTGCATGCTTTTGAATCGCTAGGTTGGCAGGAGCTGGGGTTAACAGTGGAAACTCAACCCTCTCTCCACATTCGTACTGGTGTTCAGCAAGTTCAGCAGCTCACCGGTTTAACCCGCTGCACCAGCAGGGGACCCAAACTGGGCATACAATCTTGAAATGGCTGGTGTTTCTGTTTGCACAGAACTGGACGTGACCCCAAAGCCCAGCCTTTCAGCCAGAGATGGTGCCGCCAGCCTGTTTCTGGTCCTGAGACCAGGACTCGAGCTGCCACCTATTTCCCGTGGATGGAGCAGCCCTGTATCCCAGTCTCCACCCTCACCACAAGGCCTTGAGCCCTACGCTTTTGCTGACTTTGGGGGTGCATGTGTGAATCCTTCTCCCCCCTTTCTGCGGTTAATGAGTCTCCAGGTGTGGAGGTGGCCCTGCAGACGCCGTGCAGCGGAGAGGAGCGAGATCCGCCGCGGCGGCGTTTCCACCTGAGGAGCCAGCCCAGGCCTCTGCCAGGAGCGTTTAGGAAAGCCTTGGGGACCCAATTTATTTCTCCAAAATGTGCATGCTCCATTTGAGCCCCTTAAGCTTTCATTAACGTGGAGGTTGCTAGATAGATACCTTTTCCTCCCGCCTGGGTTGCTTTACGACCTGAAATCGGGAACGGGTGGGACTGGTTGGCCTGGTTTGGCTTGTAGGCTGCCCAGGGATTGCACGGGGAAAGCTGGGAAACACACGCATGTGTGCGCACATACATGGAGGGGTGGGGGGAGGGAGGAAGCTCTCCAGCATTAGAAAGCATTAGCAAGCAGCAAAAATCGTACTGCTGGAAAGGACCCCCAAAGACCACCCGGTCCAACCCTCTTCTACCAGGAAGGAAGGCGCCATCTCAGCCAGGCATTGAGCAAACTTGGGCCCTCCCTCCCTCCCACCATTCCTATCAGCCTCAGGTGTTTGTTTTTGGACTTCCACAATTGAAGCTCATTCACCCAGCCTAGGGCAGGCAGGGCAAACCCTCCCTCCAGGTGTTTTGGACTTCCACAATTCCTCGCAGCCTCAGGCCCCTTCCTCCCCCCCCCCCCCCCGCCACTTAAGCAGTCCTGCCCTGATCTTGTTCTTTGCTACCCTGCAGCCCTTGTTTGGGGGGGGGGGGGGCAGCCTTTGAAAATTTTGTTGGGTTTCATCCCTGGACAGCACAAGTCTCCAGTCCTCAATGAGTAGCTAGACTTAGATATAGGATGAGAGTAAGGGATTCCTCTCCCCACATTCCTAGGCATGCTTTTCCCGGAAGGGCCCTTTGTCTTTCCCCTTCTTGCTTGCCACTACCTCCTCCCCCTTTGAAGAGGTAGCAATGGGATCTCTGTGAGGGGTGAGGTCACTTCCTCTGTAAAGGTATTTTTATTGCCCTGGCTTTTGGCCATGTGGTCATTCTCTATTGTTGCTCTCTCTCTCTCTCTGCCTTTGTCTTCCTTCCAGTGAGGACGCATTTTGCCTTTCTCCAGGCAAAATGTAGCTGCATGCAGGGGCGGACCTACCTGTTTCCGGGGAGTATGCGGGGAAAAAATTGCGCCCCAGTTGCTCCCGAGGGGAGCCCAGTGCGCATGCGCCAATCTATGCGCACGCGCAATGACTCCAGAGCACGCCTCCCGCTTTGGAGGCCAGTGCGCATGCGCGAAACTGCACGCACGTGCACTGGCTCCAAAGCAGGAGGCGCACTCTGGAGTCAGTGCGCATGCGCAGAGCTTTTTCACGCATGCGGAGGTGCGACTGGCCTAATAAAGGCCCGGCCGGTGCGGTGCAGGCCACAGAGCCAGCTGCGGAGGCCTGGCCGGCACGGTGGCGCAGCGCCGGCCGCGGAGCCGGCTGCGGAGGCCTGGCCGGCGCAATGGAGGGCAGGGCAGCGCGTGGCGTGGGTGGCGGGCGGGCAGAGCCGGGGCGGCGGCCCTCCCAGGTGGCGACGCCCCTCCTGGGTGACCTCGCCCTACGCGCCTGCGTAGTCCACCTAATGAACGAACCGGCCCTGGCTGCATGGATACTTTGAATATTTTACCTTCCTTTTTATCTAGAATGGATTTCTTTTCACTTCAATAAATATATTTTGAAACGAAAATCCTGCCTCTGCAATCCTGATCCATCCTGTTCAATGGGAGCTAATCCTGACTCACTACACGTCAGTTGCCGCCGCCTATGAAGTCTGTTTCTAGCACTCTGCTATATTTATGGTGGAATCACCCCAAGTGGACCGAACAGCTCTGATTCTCAACCATGCATTATGGGCCCAACAAGTTTGAAAACCTGTTTTCGTGCCATTTGGTTACCCTAGTAATGCGATGACTGTAATGCGTATTTTGGATTTGGCTACATTTTTCTGTGTAGCCAACATGAATAACCCAGGTGTATTGGCTGAAAATTACGAAATCCAAAAGTGTCTACCTGAATGGCTGAGAGAGTAACCCATTTGCTCTCTGATAATGAGGGAGAACAATGGAAAGCCCCCTGCATTCAAGCTGATCTGACCTGCAGCAGGGAGTTCCGCAGTTCCGGGATGCCCTATTGGGCAGGCATCAATGGGAGTGTGGCTACAGCAGCAGCTTCAACAAGTAGTCTTTCTTTACTTTGCTTTCTTCCCCTGACCCTAACATTTTAACAAATCCCCAATAAAGAATCATTAATTGTAACTTTTCCCTCTCCATAGTAATACATTGTGTCCTTCACTATCTCCAATCTCTCCAAGCATGAACCTTTCCTTTCCTGAGCTGTGGATCACTGCCGGCTCACCCAGGATGCTCTTCTGGGGAGGCAGAAACTGCGTTCCTCTGAACCGCGGATATGGAAACCCATCGGGCCCCCATATCCACAGGTCAACGGATCGCCTCCATTTTGGTGCCATATTTTTCCTAGATTAAATATAAGACTAACTGCTACCTCACTTTTGCTCTTTGGGCCCTTACGTCCCGGGAATAACCTCTTTTTAATAATAAAGAAATATACTTTAAACGGAAACCAGCTGATTGTCATCCATGACTCCTCACTGCAACGACCGATCCTGCTGCCTTCCTCTGGATGTCCAGAAGTCCGTGACCTGGAGAGCTTGCTGTGGTCACCCCATGGGACCCCTGGGAAGCAAGCAGGCCACTCTGGCCCCATGGCGAGGCAGGATTTGTGGCTCTCTTCTCCCAAATGGACAGGCCTCAATCTCCCTGCATCTGCAGGGAACCCCAGAGTGGATCACATGGGCTCACCAAGTCATTTCCTCTTACACTGGCTTCCTGATTGGCTGAGGCACAGCAAAGCCAGCTGATGTCTCTAACCAATCAGTTTGAAGCTGGCAAAGGGGCGTGGAGCGGGAAGTTTGAACTTTGACAGCTCTGTATTTCTATAAAAACGTAATGCTTTGCCTTGCGCGTTTATGTCGACTTTGGGCAAACAATTGCCGTTTGACATCCGCTCCAGCTGGAATGAAATAAACAACTCGGTGGCGTTTCTTCAACTTGGTGAGATTCTTATTTGAGGAAATTCAGGGAAATTGTATTGGCTGCTTCCTTTCGCGCCAGGCAGGGCCGTCGCCAGGATTGTTATTCCGGGGGGGGGGGGAGTTTGGTGCGGGGGGCCGAGACTGAGTGGAAGAGGGTCTACTCTAGCAAACCTTTTGTATTGTTATCCCAATAACCCCATTAATGTGGGATATAATGAGCATGGTGATTAGATCATGATATGAATAAACATAACAGTTTAAATAATGTACCAGTAAGGCCTTTTCGCGGACCACCCTGAGAATTTCGGGGGGGGGGGGAGCTGAAGCCCCCTTAGCCCCCCACCTGGCTACATGCCTGGCGCCAGGGCTATATCGGATCCTCTTTGGTGGGTCTGACTGGTCTGCCTTCATGGCAGGACCCCCAAATTCTGCTCGATATCAAATGTTCCATGGGCAGAAACTCTGTTCCATGCACAAAAATGGTATTGAAATATGATGTCAAAATCCAAAGTATGAGGCCATTCTAAACCCCCTCCTCCCATTTCTTTAGCCTCCTGGAGGCATAATGAAGGACTTTCTAGCAGGACCCCTCCTCAAATTTCCTCCCCTCAGTCTTTGCATCCTGCCAAAGGAGCTCCCAGAGGAGGCCATTTCAGCCCTTTGGCTTGAGCCAGAGATGAAATGGGAAGGGAGGAAAGACCCTCTGCATCACCCACCCACCCACAGCTTTGCCCCTTCCTTCTGCAGAGAGGGGGAAGTGGGGAGGGGGGAGTAGAAGCACCGGAGCAGACCCAAAGGCGCTTTCTCCCAGTCAGAGGGAGGCCCATCCGTTCCTGCCTGGCCCTGAACTGCCATGCAAAGAGCAGAAGGCAATTCATCAATGGCAGCAGGGAAACTGCAAGCAAAGGGGCAGCCAGCCGGGGCCCTCTAGATCTATGGGGAGGGGGCATCTCAAGGCCACCTTTCCTCCCCCGCGTGCTCTCTTTCTGCTGCAAACAGAAAGCAGCAGCAGCTTCGAATGAGAAAGAGATTCCACCCAAACCAGAAGAAGGCGACCTCAAGCCACGCTCATCCACAGTGCCATAGGTCTGGGCCTCTTTGGGCCTGGGATGTGGGGCGCCTCGCCTGCAGGCGCCTGGAATGGCAGGGGCTGGACTAGATGGCCTTTGGGGTCCCTTCCCACTCCGCAGTGCTAAGATGCTCTGCTTCTCAGTGGTGCAAAGCAGCCATCTTTTAAACACCTGAAGGGATGTCATGCGGAAACAGGAGCCCACTTATGGTTTTTTTTCCTCCCGCTGCTCCAGAAAGTAGGACACAAACCAATGGATTCAAATTGCAGGGACAGACAGCCGCCCGAACAATGGGAAGCGCCTCTCGACTGTGAGAGCGTGTTTGGGAGTGGAATGGCCTCTCCATCTCTGGGGGGTTTTCAGCACAATCAGGGGAGGGGGCTCTCAATGGCCCTTGTGGTGCCTTCCCAGCCTCTGAGTCTCTGGATTCATTTTGGAGGGGTGTATGCAGCAGGGCCCCCTCCCATTTTTAATAAGCAGCCACTGCCTGGGTCCCTCCCTGGGACGCCTGGGCCCAGCCAGGCTTTGCGCCAGATGCGCCTCCTTCTTCCTGGAAGAGCCCTTGGCGGAGCGGATGCCACCACCAGGCCCTGCTTGATTTGCGACTGACATCAAAGGATTGGAAGGAAGGGGAGGGGGCCAAGGACGGGCAGGGCCCACCCCACCCTTGTTCTCATTGGGACACCCCCTCCCTCCCCCAATAAATAAATACAGCTCTTCTGCGTAAACAAATCCAAGAACCAGACTTTGGAAAGTGGAAGATGAGGTCGCACGCAGAATCCTAGAATCCCCGAGTTGGAAGAGACCTGGTGGCCCATCATCCAGTCCAACCCCATTCTGCCAAGAAGCAGGACAATTGCATGCAAAGCACCCTCGACAGATGGCCACCCAGCCTCTGTTTCAAAGCCTCCAAAGTAGGAGCTTCCACCACACTTCAGAGAGTTCCACTGCTGAACAGCTCTCCTCACAGTCAGGAAGTTCTTCCTCATGTTCAGGTGGAATCTCCTTTCTTGTAGTTTGAAGCCATGGCTCCACTGCGTCCTAGTCTCCTGGGCAGCAGAAAACAAGCTTGGGGGGGGGGGGAGGTGTCTGAGGCCAGAAATGGTGGGAGTTGAAGCTCAAAACACCTGGAGGGAAGGCCCAATTTTGCCCATGCCTGGTCCAAATGGAGGAAAGCCCTTGCCCCTCTCTTCTGCCTCACCTGGAACCTTCATCCCTCTGTGCCCAGGTGTCCTTCTTTCTCCCTCGAACGAGGCAACTATTCCCAGTCAACACAGAAAGCAAAGCACACTTGCCCCAGAAACACAGCCTTGGTGCCAAGGTGGCCTCGAGGCAGAAGGACACTCTTTTGCCCAACACAGGCACTCATGTTGCTGGTCTTGAACCCAGGTCCTCCAGAGAGGAGGATGTTCAATGTGACAGCGCTAAGCCACGGAAGCAGGGGGGGGGGGGGAGAGAGGCCTTTTGGTTGCCTGACTATGGAACCCATTACCCAGAGAGAGAGAGAGAGAGAGAGAGAGAGAGATTTGGGGGTCTCCATGGTCAGCCCCCTTCTACTGGGGAAGCTCTAGTTGGAGATACTGCATTGAGAAGAGGGTCTGTTGGGGAGGGGGTGCCTCAGTGTAAAATTACCTGCCTTGGAGGTGGAGCAATGGCGGCGGGGGGTGTCAATATAGCAATGGGGGAGTCAACAAAGGGCAAGGGTCCCCTTTCCTCCCTTCAGTCCCCTTTGCTTTCCTCAAGGCGTCCTGTTTTTGCGATGAGTGTGACGGTCTCACTGCTGCTGCTGCTGCTGCTTGTGTGCTGCCCTTGCTGCCCAGAGATGTTCTATTTCGGACACTTTGCATCATTCATTGGCAGGGATGCCATCCTCCTCCTCTCTGGATCCAGAGGGCAGCGGAGTGTGTCCAAGGAGAGGGCAGGAGAGACCTTTCGCTCCCCAGAATGGCCAATGAGCCAGGCCTGTGGCTGGCATGAAAATGCCTGGCGGGAGACAGAGACCCTCCTTGACCGCTGCATCAAGAGGAGGACAGTGTCCAGATCGAGGAAAGGCCTCACCCAGTGTTTCTCAACCTGGAAGTCGGTTCTTCTCTTCCTTTTTGGTGTTGGCAAACTACAACTCCCAGAATTCAAAAACACCCCCCCCCCCCCCAACCCTACCAATATTCAATGTGCCAAGTTTGGTGCAGATCAATTATGGGCTGAGTTCAGAATACTCTTTGATTGTAGGTAAACTATAAATCCCAGCAACTACAGCTCCCAAATGTCAATGTCTGTTTTTCCCAAACTCCACCAGTCTTCACATTTGGGCACATTAAGTGTTTGTGCCAAGTTTGGTCCAGATCTATCACTGTTTAAGTACACAGTGCTCTCTGGATGAAGGTGAACTAGAACTCCCAAACTCAATGTCAATGCCCACCAAACTCTTCCAGTATTTTCAGATGGTCATGGGAGGCCTGTGTGCCAAGTTTGGTTCAATTCCATCGTTGGTGGAGTTCAGAACGCTCTTTGATGGTAGGTGAACTATAAATCCCAGCAACTATCTGGGCGTATTGGGCATTTGTGCCAAATGGGCATTTGTGCCTGCAGATCAGATATTTACATGACAATTCATAACAGTCGCAAAATGACAGTTGTGAAGTAGCCACAAAAATAATGTTATGGTTGGGGGGGGGGAGGTCACTGCTGTATGAAGGGGTCTGTACGAAGGGGTCGCAGCATTAGGAAGATTGAGAACCATTGTCCTATCCCCACTCTCTTCTTCTGCTTTGGCCAGACCTCCTCACCTGGAATAATGACCCAGTTCTGGGCAAAGCAGGTCAAGAAGGAGAGGATGGACAAGAGGGGAAGGCGTCCAGAGCAGGGAGGCCCAAGGGGTCAAAGGTTTGGAAGCAATGGCTCCCTCTTAGGAAGCTGGGGATGTTGACCCTGGAGAAGGAGAGCCATGCTGGAAGGGGTGCAAGGAGGGCCAAGCGGATTCTCTGCTGCTCTAAAGATCGGAACACAAGGAAGCCAGCCAGGGATTCAAACTGCAGGAAGGGCTTCCTGGCAGTACGAGCCTCTCAAGGGGGGAAGATGCTGCTGCTGCTGCCGCCTGTGAGTCCAATGGACTCCTTCCTTCTCTGAAGAAGAGGCTGCATGGATATCCATCCAGTCTATATTCCCATTTTGTCCACAATCTAAGCCCTCCCAGCAGGTGGCCATGTAAGTGTCGACACCTCCCGAGAAGGAAACTCCATTAGGCTTCAGGGCAGGGCCGTAGCCAGGATTTTTATTCGGGAGGGGCTGAGTTTGATTACGGGGGGGGGGGGCTGAATCTG
The DNA here is from genome assembly GCA_030556195.1 of Anolis apletophallus. Taxonomy (NCBI): domain Eukaryota; kingdom Metazoa; phylum Chordata; class Lepidosauria; order Squamata; family Anolidae; genus Anolis; species Anolis apletophallus. The sequence goes on from JARBWK010000005.1 coordinate 1,363,346, forward strand.
AGTGAGAGATGATCTACCCTAGCAAACCTTTTGTATTGTTATCCCAATAACACCCCCATCATGCATATGGGATATATTGAGCATGGTGATCAGATCATGCTATGAATACTCATAACAGTTTAAATAATGTACCAGTAAGGCCTTCTCGCGGACCACCCTGAGAATTGGGGGGCTGAAGCACCCCAAGCCCCCCGGCTACATGCCTGCTTCAGGGCAATCTATATTGTGCTAGAGTTGGGAGGGAATTCCAAAAGCCATCCAGTCTATCCCCAGTTCTTCCCGGAAGGAAGGCACAATCAAAGCCCTCCTGACAGATGGCCAGCAAACTGTATGCAAACACCTCCCAAGAAGGAAATTCCATTAAGCTTCAAGGCAATCTATATCAGTGTTTCCCAACCAGTGTGCCGTGAGCCATCATCAGGTGTGCCATGGGAAATGGGAACCTCCAAGACCCTTTCTTCCCCCTCCTGCCGAACACTTTTTCTTCTCCACTCGGGCTCCCTTCTTCCCAGCCTCGCTCTGCTCGCTTTGCTCACGCTGCCGCTTCTGCCGCCATTTTGATCCGAGGGGGCAGCGTGAGTGTGTTCAGGAGGGGAGGGGGGAGGGAGGAAGACGTGACCCGTGTGGGCGCTACTGCGCAGACTCGCCCCAGAGCAAAGAAGGAAACTCCATTAGGCTTCGAGGCAATCTATATTGTGCTAGAGTTGGGAGGGACCTCCAAAGGCCATCCAGTCTAGCCCCATTTCTTCCAGGCAGGAGGACATAATCATCTAGCTTCTATTTAAAGACCTCCAGAGTAAGAAACTTAAAAAAATTAGAAACATGATGTACACATTGCACGGCATTAAATTAGAGCCCCGATCTCACCGGGTGCAAAGAGAGGCAAGGGCTGCTGCCTGGGAGCAATGGAGGGAACCCCCTGCCCAGGCCAAGATGGCAGCGCTCCCTGCACTTTGCATGTGGCCGAAGGAGGGAGACTGACCGCCCGCCTCTCCTGCTTCAGGGACTCTGCTGGTCCAGGCCAGAAGAAGGAGGAGAAGAAGGGAGCGCCATTGCAATGGCAGCTCCAGCAGCAGCAAATTTATGGTGCCGGCTCCGAATCCCCAATCCCATCGCAGGCCAATCTGTCTTCCTGGCGCTCAGGATGGAATTAAATTATTGTAAAATAAATCTGTAAAAATGATGGAAAGAGTGTCGGGCAGCAGTGCGGGGCTGACAGATGGACCAGCCGCCTCATCAAGCGCCAGGGCCTCCGGTGGCACCCTGGCACACTGGGAGGGGGGGGAGAGGAAGAAGAGGGAGAGGAAAAGTGAGGAGGGGAAGAAGAAGAAGGGGGAGGAAGAAGAGGAAAAGGAGGTGGGGAAGGGGAAGAAGAGGAGGAAAAGGGGGAGGAAAAGGAGGAGAGGGAAGAGGAAGAAGAAAAGGCAGGGAAAAGGAGGAGGAGGAAGAGGAGGGGGAAAGAAGAAGAGGTTCATAGAATCCTAGAGTTGGAAGACACTACGTGGGACATCTAGTCCAACCCCATTCTACCATGCGGAAAAGCACCATCAAAGTACATGTGACAGATGGCTACCCTGCTCTGTTCAAAAGGAGGAGTGAAGGGGAAAGGAGGAAGATGAGAAGAGGAAGATTAAGAAAAGGAGGAGGAAGAAAAGGGGGTGGAAAAGGGGGAGGAAAAGAGGGGGAGGAAGAAGATGAGAAGAAGAGGAAGATTCAGAAGAAGAGGTGGGGGAAGAGGAAGAGGGAGATACAAAGGTCGAGGGGATAACTACCACCTGGGCTGCGTGTGTGCAGGTGCACATGGGGGCATCCGACTTCTGGCCAGGTCTATTTCCCTGGCACCTGCCTGCCCCACCCTCCTTGGCGGTGCCCAGAGGCAGGCAACCCCCAGACCTCTGGCCCCTTCTCCTCCAACTGGCCTGGGATTGGGGCCTGGCCTGCCCAGGCGTGCAAGCAGGGCGCCCAAGAGAGGCGCATTGGCCAGGACCCGTTGCAGGGCCAGGCTTGTGGGCCCGTCCCAGACATTCTGGGATGCCTGCAGGCCCCAGGCCAGAGACCTCTCTGTCTCCCCCCCCCCCAACCAGGCCAGAAGGGGGCCCAAAGCGCGGCCTCCCAGGGAGCGAATGAGCGAGCGGCCAAAAGAGCGGCCTATCGATCCGCCCGGCTGTTAAGCTGATGATTACCAGCCTGGCAGCAGGCCTTGCTAAGCACCGCCAGGCCGCCTGCCAGGGGAGAAGCTGATCAATCACGGCCCTCGGACTGATGGACAGACGGCTTTCCAGCCAGGATCCCTCTGGAGGGCCAGCCAAGGGAGGGAAGGGGGGGCAAAGGGCCAGGAGTGGCCCACAGGTCCAAGGGGGCAGGAAGGGTCCAGGAGGGGCCAAAGAGCAGCACCCTCACCATTCTGTGTGGAAGCAGCACCTGCAGGGAGTTAAAGGGACCCCAAAGGCCATCTAGACCAACCCCTTTCTTTCTGACAGGCATGGCAGCCGCCCGCCCAACGCCTCCTTCAAGAACGATAGTCCATAGTCCACCTTCCAAGAGCTGCATGCAAGCCCAGAGTTGGAAGGGACCCCCAAGGCCACCGAGCCCAACCCTCTTCTTCCTACCAGGCAGGAAGACCCAGAGAAAGCCCCCCAGCCAAGGCTTCAAAGGCCCCCCTTCCACCCACAGCTCCAGCCATGACCAGGTCCTTCCTCATGTTTAGGGGGAGCCTCTTTCCTTGCCACCTGAATGCAAGGGGGTTGTGTTGGTGTCCTGGCACATTTGCGTAATGTTGACATATCGGAAAGGAAGACCCATTGAGGAAGAGGAGGAGGAGAAGGAGGAAGAGGCCAGCTTGTTTTCTGCTGCTCCAGAAACCCGGGACACAATGCAGCAGCCACGGCTTCCTTCCCAGGGCAGGAAAAGAGAGCCCAGCCAAGGGTTCAGAAGGCCTCTCTGCTGGGGTGAAGAGCCCTTCCAAAGGGGATGATGATCCTCTGCTGCGGAGTCTCCTTCTCTGGAGGGCTTTCAGCAGGGGCTGCCTGGCTGGAGGCCTTGGATTGGGCCTTCCTTCCTTCCTTCCTTTCTTCCTCCCTCCCTCCCTCATTTCCTCCCTCCTTCCCTTCCTCCCTCCCCTCTTCCCTTTATTCCTCACTTCCCTCCTCCCTCCCTTCCTTCTTCCCTTCCACCCTTCCTTATTTCCTTGCTCCCTTCCATCCTTCCTGCCTTATTTCCTTGCTCACTTCCTCCCTTCCTCCCTTCCTTCCTTTATTCCTCACTTCCTTGCTCACTTCCTTCCATCCTTCCTTCCTCACTTCCTTCCATCCTTCCTGCCTTATTTCCTTGCTCACTTCCTTCCCCCTTCCCTTCCTCACTTCCTTCCGTCCTTCCTTTATTCCTCACTTCCTTCTTTCCTCCTTCCCCTCCTCACTTCCTTTCTGCTGTTCTTCCTCACTGCCTTCCTTATTTCCTCCCTCACTTCCTTCCTTTATTCCTCACTTCCTTCCTTCCTTTATTCCTCACTTCCTTTCTTCCTTTTTCCCTTCCTCACTTCCTTCCATCCTTCCTTCCTCACTTCCATCCTTCCTGCCTTATTTCCTTCCTCACTTCCTTCCTTCCCCTTCCCTTCCTCTGGCCGCTCTGAGTCCCCCCTTGGGAGTTGAGAAGAGTGGGGTAAAAATGCTGGAAATAATTCCTCACTTCCTTTATTCCTTCCTTCTTCCCTTCCTCACTTCCTTCATTATTTCCTCCCTCACTTCCTTTATTCCTCACTTCCCTCTTCACTTTTTTCGTGCCTGCTTTCCTTCCTACCTCCCTCCCGTATTTCTTTTCTCCCCCTTTCACTTCCTCCCTCACTTCCTTCTTCACTCTCTTCCTCACTTCCTCCCTCCGTCCCTCCCCCTTTTTCCCTTGCCTATTTCCTTCCAAAAGAGGGCTGGGCTGGATGTCCTCTGGGGCCCCCTTCCAATTCTAGGAGCCTTCCTTCCTTCCTTCCGTCCTTCCTCCCTTCTTCCCTTCCTTCCTTCCCCGGTTCTCCACTGACCTCTCCCTTCGGCTCTGATCCTCGCAGCAGCTCTAGGGTCAGCTGCCCCCCTTCCTCTTCCCTGCCCCCTTTCTGCATGGGGGGTGGGGAGGGGGCGTCAAGGCGGCCGGAGCCAAGCCCCCCGTTCTCCGCTCGGCTGAGTGAGCTCCAAGCGCCCCTCCCACACCTCCCAGCCTGGTTTAAAAATACACCTCCCCCCCCCCCCCGCCCCCGCCCCAATCGATGGCGGCGATTTCACGCTCGGCGGGGCCACACCGTTTAGCGGCGGAGGCAGAGGGGAGGGGCGCCTGGGGAGCCCAGCCGAGGACAGGGAACGCGGGAGGGAGGGAGGGGCGGGGGTCCCAGATTCCCTCCTCCTAGGCATGAAGCCCCCTCCCCTTTCCTCCCCTTTCCCTTCCCTTCTCAGCACAGAGCGTCTTGCATTGCTTTTGGTGGCAATGGGCAGGAGGCGGCGGGACCCCCCCCCCCCAACATACACACAGTTTGCCCATGCCCAGGAATTATTATTATTATTATTATTATTATGTACACCCTGCTTGATTTCCCCCAAAGAGGCTCCAAAGAGGCTTGCCATAAGAGCATTCGTATGCAATGTATGGAACATATACAGACATGGAAACAGAAATCAACCCAAACAGCACCCCAACCTCCTCCAGAGTCCCACCCCATCATCCCAACAGACCCTGAGTGAAGAGCTCCTCTGCAGGAAGTGAGGAGGGGGACACTGGCATGGAGGGGTCAGAGGAGAACCCTGGGCCTGGAAGGGGCACCGGAGGTCATCTAGTCCACCCAGCCCCTTCCGTGTATGGAAAGGCTGGCTTCCAGGCCCCTTCTCCTCTCAGCCTTCTCTTCTCCAAGCTCAACTTCCCCGAGAGGGATTCGTAGGACTATCCAGACCTTTGGGCACTTGGGTCACCTTCCTCCGGACCTCTTCCCTCTCGTCCATCTCCAGATCCAGAATGGCTTTGCCCAGAACTGGACACAGGGTTATTGTTATTATTATTATTATTATTCCAGGTGAGGAGGTCAACACAGACTAGAGTGGGGCTGGGACTGAACACACCTGTTGGGAGGAAGGCCGTCTCGCACACATTTCTGAACACACCTGTCCTGTTTGCCCCTGCGTGCTGTCCTGCGACCTCTTCGCCTTCCAAAGTTTGATTGCACCTGATTTGAATACTCAGGTAAGTTAATGACTTGACCACCATTCGAAATATGTTGTAGGTCACGTAAGCCACCTGAGCACATGTTTGGAAGGAGATCTAAAGGGGATGTATTCCTTTGTCGTCGTCATCCCGTCCCCCCGTCCCCCCTTGCCCTATTTTGCTTCTTTGTCCCTCTGCTACCTTTGGAGTCTTGGTTTTTGGCGAAGATGTCACCTTTGGAGGAGAGGCGGCCTGCTCACCACCTTAAGGCCTGATTCATTCCTCCGATTGTGTTATTTATTTCTTTATTCCGGGCTTTTCTATCCCGTCCTACCTCAACCTCCGCAGAGGGACTCAGGACGGATGTGTTACCTATATGGCATTTACATCCTGCAAGCCTTTCTTTTGTAAGTAAAGGTCTTTTATCTTTAACTCTGTGTCTGAGCTGGTTATTTGCACGCGCATTTCTTGAAAGGTAAGAAAGCGGGTGGCTGTGTACTTTTGTTCGTCTTGAGGTCAAACCTCCAGGAGCACCCTGCATTCAAGCTGATCTGACCTGCAGCAGGGAGTTCCACAGTTCCTGGATGCCCTGTTGGGCCAACATCGCTGGAAGTGTGGTCACAGCAGCAGCTTCAACAAGCCATCTGTCTTTACCTTGCTTTCTTCCCCCTGAACCTAACATTGTAACAAATTCCCCAATAAAGAATCATTTAATTGTAACTTTCCCTCTCCATAGTGATACTGTCAGGCCACTCTAACTTCGAAGAAGCACCACACAGCAGACGGCCGGTAAATCCATCTTCTTTATTAAAGGATCAAGAAGCTTAATGCCAAGAACGCCCGTGCAAGGCCGAGCCTGGCTTTTATACCCACACCCAGTCTGATGCAACCACATGCAACAGCCCAGCTATAGCCACGCCCAGTCTGATGCAACCACATGCAACAACCCAGCTAGAGCTTCCCCCCAAGTGTAGCTCCCCCAAGGTCAGCCTGCCAAGTGTTTCACAGATGTGTGTGTGTGTGTGTTGGGATTGTGTTAGGGCCTTGGCTTCCAAGCCTGACCCTGGCTGGGGAGACAGGCCCCTGACAGATACATTGTGTCCTTTACTGTCTCCGAGCATGAACCTTTCCTTTCCTGAGCTGCAGATCACTGCAGGCTTACCTGGAATGCTCTTACAGCGCCCCGGGGAGGTCGAAACTGCGTTCCTCTGAACCACAGATACGGAAACCCATTGGGCCCCCGTATCTGCGGGTCAATAGATCCATTTTGGTGCCATTTTTTTCCTAGGTTAATTATGAGACTAACTGATATCTTGCTTTTGCTTTTTGGGCCCCACTGCCCAAACCTTTTTTTCTATAAAAAGAAAATAAACTTTAAAGGGAGGCCAGCTGATTTTCAATCCATAGCTCCTCACTGCAACACCGATCCTGCCGCAGTCTTGTGGATGTCCAGAAGGTCTGTGACCCGGGGAGCTTGCTGTGGTCACCCCCTGTGACCCCCGGGAAGCTGGCTGGTCACTGGTCATGGGATTTATAGTTTTCTTCAGCCCCAAAAGACAGACCTCAGATACCCGCACCTGCAGGGATCCCCAGTGCGGATCACATGGATTCATCAAACTGTTTCCTTTATACTTGTGGACCTTTTCTTAACCCCCAGGCATTTCTACCAAGCTCTGGTCCCTAAGCTTCCTTGCTGTGTGTTTTAAGGCAACTGATAAGCCAGCATTGATCTGATGTTGTAATGATCATCAGTGTCATGCAAATATTTTTCCATAAACATGCTTGCCAAAGCAGACTGGGGACCCCTATGACCCCTGATGCTATTCTGAGGAGGGGGAGTGGCTGCATAAAGAGGCCCCTGAAGCCAGCAATAGTCCTGCCCCCTCTTCTCCTCCCAGTGTCTCCCAGCACTATAGCTTTCCAGCTGCAGGAGCAGGCATGGGCATGAATGGGGTGCCATGCGGCATGCAAAAGCAATGCCCGCCCTCAAGGACCCATGGGGTACACATCTGCATTAAATGCACACCACGTTCTGTGCTCTTAATTGTGCTGCCATTCAAAGCAAGGGTTGCATGGCACCATCAACGCATAAGCCCAGCTGCAGAGGTTCGTGCCACGTCTCAACTCATGCCAAATCTGGAGGGAGTGGTCTTTGATAGGGTCTGGGGTCCTGCAATGGAAGTGGGGTGCTGCAAGGGGCCTGGAGGTGCCAACAGCGTGCCCGTGGCCTGCTCAGCAGCAAACCCCCGAGCAAGAAGCAGGGCGAGGTGCCGTGTGTGAGGCCCTGATCCAGCCGCCCCTTCTTTCTTCCCTTGCAGCTCCTCAGAGCAGCTCCTCAGGCTCCCGAGTGCTCCTTGGCTTTTTTTGGGTGCCAAATTAAGCAGATGGAGGGGAGAAAAATCACTTGAGCACCTCCGCTCTCGTTCGTTCTCTTTCTTTCGCTCAAGGGAGTCAACAAATGCTGAATGTGCCTTGAAGGCTCCCTTGGGCCCTGGAATGCAGGCGGGCGGGAGCGAGGTGAGTGAGCCAAGGAGGGAAGGAAGGAAGGAAGGAGGGAGGAAGGAAAAGGCTCCTTGGTGCCACTGCAGCCTGGCTTTGGAACAGGAAAGGCTCTCTCCGGCACCAGGGAGGGACCCAGCCTGCCAGTCCTCTCCTTACTGAGCCCTTGGTCCCTTTAGCCCAGGTACGAGCCAACTTCAGACCTCCAGGTATTTTGGACTTCAACTCCCACCATTCCTAACAGCCTCAGGCTCTTCCCTTTCCCCCCTCAGCCACTTAAGGAAGGAGCCTGAGGCTGTTAGGAATGGTGGGAGTTGAAGTCCAGAACACCTGGAGGGCTGAAGTTGGCCTATGCCTGCTGTAATAATAATAATAATAATAATAATAATCTTTATTTACAACCCGCCACCATCTCCCCAAAGGGGACTCGGGGCGGCTAACATGAGGCCAAGCCCAAAAATACAATACAACAAAATAAAATACAAAGACGCAAAATAATAATAATAATAATAACATCACAATAAGATACATGAAGCAACAAAATAAAATAAACAGTTACAAAATAACATGATGGAGAGATAGAACACAGCGGGCAAGGCCAAATGCGCAGGGTAAAATTGACAAAACCCTGGCCGAGATAGGTAGTAATGGGAGAATGTGTTTCTGAGGGCGGTCATAAGGGGAGAACAGTGGGGTTAAACCTTCATTTAAGGATGGGGGAAAGTGCATCAAGAGAACTGTAGTTGGAACGGACAAAATATGGGATATATGTTCACCCGTCAAAGGCAAATTGGAAAAGCCAAGTTTTTAGGTCTTTCTTAAAAACTGCCAGCGTGGAGGCTTGGCTATTCTTGCTGGGTAGCGAGTTCAGAAGCTGAGAGGCCACCGCGGAGAAGGCTCTCTCCCTCATTCCCACAAGTCGTACTTGTGATGAAGGTGGGAGTGAGAGGAGGGCTTCCCCCAAAGATTGAAGAGATTGTGCAGGTTCGTTGAAGGAAATGCGGTCACGAAGGTAGACAAGTCCCAAACTGTTCAAGGCTTTGTAGGTGATAATCTACACCTTGAATTGGAACCGGAAGATGAACGGCAGCAAATGGAACTCCTTAAAGAGGGGAGTGGACCACTCCTTGGAGTTTGCTCCAGTTAGCAGTCTGACCGCCGAACGTTGGACCACTTGAAGTTTCCGGGCCATTTTCAAAGGAAGCCCTACGTAGAGTGCATTGCAATAGTCCAGCCTAGAGGTAACTAAGGCATGGACCACCATGGCCAAGTCAGACTTCACGAGATATGGTCACAGCTGGCGCACAAGTTTTAATTGTGCAAAGGCCCTCCCAGTCACTGCTGACACCTGCACATCAAGTGTCAGCGCTGAGTCCAGGAGGACCCCCAAGCTGCGGACTATCAAGCACAGGTTGCCACTCTATACCCTGGTCAGGCATGCGACTGACCCAGAGGACCTCTGTCTTGTCAGGATTAATCTTCAGCTTGTTAACCACAACAACAGGCACTGGTCCAGTGTCTGAGGGGCTTCCTTGAATTTTGGTGGGAAAGAGTAATAGAGTTGGCTGTCATCTGCGTAGAGATGGCACCAAACTCCAAAACTCCAGGTGAGCTCTCCCAGCGATTTCATGTAGATGTTGAAGAGCATGGGGGGACAGAATGGAACCTTGCAGGCCCCACAGGTCAATGGCCAGGGGTCCGAGCAGGTGTCCTCCAGCTTCACCAACTGGGAACAACCTTCCAAGAAGGACCAGAGCCAAAGCAGACCCGTTGAGCTAACCCAGAAGGATACCATGAGAAGCCACTGAGATGTCCAAGAGAACTACCAGGGTCACCCTTCCCCTGTCCAGCCACCTCTTTCCCTCTTGGAGGTCATCAACCAAAATCTCTGTGGATGCCTGCCACAGATGTGGGCAAAACGTCAGGAGAGAATGCTTCTGGAACATGGCCACACAAAAAATTCACTGCAAGCCAAATAAACGAGTCTGAGCTCACAGACAGTGCATTGGACTGGATTCTGAGCCTCCAGTTCTGCTTTTCAAGGGTGTGAATTGGCACCGCAGTGCATGGGCCTGGTCCCGGATTATAAGAACTGTTCAGCCTTGGAATATGTTGCCTTTGAGTCTGGTGGAGGCTTTGAAGCAGAGTCCGGATGGTCATCCGTGTGGAGGGATTGGATTGTGCCTTCTTGCCAACAAGATTGGATGGCCCTTGGGGTTTCTTCCAACTCTCAGGATTCTCCGATTGTATTCTAGGTGATGAGGAACAGAGGAGGGTCAGTGTGGTCTGGAGGTGGGACTCTGGGAGACCAGGGTTCAAATCCACACTTGGCTACAGAAACCCACTGGGCGCCACCAGGAAGAGGAAGGAAGAGGACACAGGCTTCCTTTCTGATGCCCTGGAGACTAGAACTCAATGGAGCCATGGGTTCGAATGACAGGGAAGGAGGTTCCATTGAGCATGAGGACAAACATCCTGATCATGACAGTGGAACTCTCTGCCTCAGAGTCCCAAGGAAGCTCTTTCCTTGAAGGCTTTTAAGCAGAGGTTGAATGGTCATCTGTTGGGAGTGCTTTGATTGTGTTTTTCCTGCCTGGCAGAAGGACAGCCTTTGGGGTCTACTCCAGCAAGGATTCTATGATTTTTCGTACATTTATTCATTTATTTATTTACATTATTTATATTCTGCCCTTCTCCCCAGCCTGCAGAGGACGCAGGGTGGATTTCTATGATTTTCCGCACATTTATTTATTTATTTACATTATTTATATTCCGCCCTTCTCCTCACCCCGCAAGGGACTCAGGGTGGATTGCAATGCACATATACATGGCAAACATTCAATGCCATTAGACATACAACAGACACAGAGAAAATTTAACATTCCAGCTTTCCAGCTTCGTGAGAGTATGCTCGATTCCAGCTACAGGGGGAGTTGCTGCTTCACCGTCCACTTATGACACTAAGTCCTTGATGGCAAACTTTCTCATTCTTCGGCACACTGCTGGAAGGTTTTAAGGAATCGTAAATTAGTTAAATTAGCCTCCCCACACAAAATGGTACCTACATTTCCTACTTGACAGATGCAACTGTCTTTGGGGCTGCATAGGTCAACCTCAAGCTAGATTATTAATGGTCAGAGAGGCTCACTCTGACCCAAGATGGCTTCAAACTCATGACTTCTTGGTCAGTAGTGATCTAATGCAGCTGGCTACTAACTAGCTGCACCACAGCCCGCTCCGCATTGCTCTCAATGGTAAGCAATGGCAGCCAGGGGCGGTCTAAGGCAATTTTAAGTGGTAAGCGAACATTATTTTGCCCCCCCCCCCCAAATCACTTGATAACAAAAGGTATAAGGTATTATTTATTTATTTACTTGCAACATTTTTATCCCGCCCTTCCAAAAGCCATGGGCCAACGTTGCCCTTCCCAAGTTGGAATTTGGTCTCCAACTCCCACCATTTCTTGCTGCCTCAGGCCCTTTCCTTTTAAGCAAAGCAACTGAGGGGGGAAAGGAAGGGGCCTGACCAATTCCCCTCTCAAAGGAAGGCCCAAGCTCAGCCCCGAACTGCAAATTGGGTCACCGTATTCGTCACACAGGGCAGAGACAAAGGGAGAGGCCTTAACGCTCAACTTCAGGTCCGGAGCAACTGCGCCTGCGCGAAAACCTCCGCACATGCCCAGAAGCTCCTGTGCACAGGCGCAGAAGCCTGTAAACACAGCACTCCCTATTCGGCACGCAGGGAGGTTTGCCACGGCGCAGCGTCGGAGCGCACAAGGCCCAAAAGCTGGCAGCCACTGCCTAAGGAACATCGGCCGGACGCTGTCTGGTGGGCGGGGGGATGCGCCCTTTACCCAGATGCTGCCCCACGCAGTGGCGTCCTTTGCTTACCGGTAGGACCGCCCCTGATGGCAGCCATCCTCCTCTGAAGGCATTGTGCCAAAAAGACACCTTAGGAAACCCAGTTCAAGTATTGGATGAGGATTGAAACCTTCCTGCTCTGCCGCCAAACATACACACACGCCCAGCAAGTCCCACTTTCTCAGCCTCACCGGAAGGCAAGGGGAAGAACTCCTCAGGACAGGCAATGCTAGGAAAAGGCGGGCATAAGTCACAATTGACCCACGGGCATGTGGCAATGGAAAGGGCTGGCTGTGTGCGGGAGAGGCCTCCGCCAGAGCGCCAGGTTGCAAATTGGAATTGACAAGGAGGCAGGCGGGGATCGCCTGCTTAGCCGAAATGAATGCAGACCTGCAAGGCCAGGGGAAGCGCATCCCCATGCACGGAAGGAAGACTTGCTGAGGTGCGCGCTCTCTCTCTCTCTCCCTCTCCCCGACATGTCTTGCCATCATTTCTGAGAAACACTGGAGCGCCGGTCGAGGTGCCAGAGGAGATGATGAGCCAACATTATCCCTCACAAAAAATAGATCTGGGGGAAAAGAGGCCACTCGGCCTGACCTCAATACCAGGAACCATTTCGGAGCACGTTCTCCGGGAGTCGGTTTGCCAATATCGGAGGCAGAAGCAGAAGCAAACCCTGCCAAGCCAGCTCTCTCCCCCCCCCCTTGCTGAGTTCCCCATTGCAGCGGATGGCAGGGCTGCTGTAGATGCCATTGATCTGGGTTTAAGGTTCCCCATGGACATACTAGGATGAGTAAGCCCCGACTAAATATGGGATAGATGGGAACACCATCAGAAGGAGCTGCAGATGGTAGGAAAACCACTGGTGGCCTTCTGTTGGGGAGGCTGCGGGGGCCTTTCCTGGAACTGACACCCTTCAATGCTCTTCTGATCCTTGACTTGAAAGGTGGGTTAGACCAGTGTTTCTCAACCTTCCTCATTCCGTGACCCCTTCATACAGTCCCTCACTTTGTGGTGACCCTCCAACCATAACATTATTTTCATTGCTACTTCGTAACTGTCATTTTGCTACTGTTAAAATCCGATATACAGGATGTGCCAAATCCATTCACTGGACCAAATTCGGCACAAATACCTAATATGCCCACATTTGAATACTGGTAGGGTTTGGGGAGGGGGGGGGGTTGTCATTTGAGAGTAGTAGTTGCTGGGATTTATAGTTCGCCTACAATCAAAGAGCATTCTGAACTCCACCACTGATTGAATTGAACCAAACTTGGGACACATAACTCCCATGACCAATAGAAAATACTGGGTGGGTTTGGTGGGCACTGACCTTGAGTTTGGGAGTTGTAGCTCACCTCCATCCAGAGAGCACTGTGGACCCAAACCATGATGGATCTGGACCAAACTTGGTATGAATACTCAATATGGCCAAATGTGAACACGGCTGGACTTTTTGGGGAAAGAGACTTGACATTTGGGAGTTGCAGTGGCTGGGATTTATAGTTTACCTACAACCAAATAGCATTCTGAACCACACCCATGAGAGAATTGAACCAAACTTTCCACACAGAACCCCATGACCAACAGAATAAATAAAAATACTGTGTTTTCTGATGGTCTTTGGTGACCCCTCAGACCCCTCGGACACCCCCTCACAACCCACCCAGGGGTCCCAACCTCCAGGTTGAGAAACACTGGGTTAGTCTAAGCAAGGGAATCTTTCCAAGTGGGGATGACATGAGGCTCAAGTCATGAAACATAGAGAAAGACATTTAACACAGACAAAAGCAAAATGCACTTAGGCCAGAAAAATGGCCTGCGCTCCTACAGTGTTGGGGATAGACGTGCAAAGGATGTTAGGGTTGTTTTGGATCCTAAATTGAGCGTTAGCCAACACTGTGATGCTGCAGCATAGAAGGCGGATGCTCTTTTAGATTGCCTTATTAGGAGTATTGTTTCCAAGTTGAGGGAAGTCATCCACTCAGATTCTTCAAACTAGAAGAAAGGAGATTCCGCCTGAATCTCCTGACTGTTAGAGCTGTTCAGCAGTGGAACTCTCTGCTTTGGAGTGTGGTGGAGGCTCCTTTTTTGGAGGCTTTGAAGCAGAGGCTGGGTGGCCATCTGTCGGGGGTGGTGCTTTAGAATGGGTTGGACAGGATGATTGTCCTCCAACTCTTGGATTCTAGAATGGCAAGGGAGCAAGTTCAGAGAAGGGCAACCAGATAAGCTGTTCAGAGGGGCAGAGAACCAAAGGTGGGCAGGGAGGCTGGAGAGTGCTGACCTGGGCCTGGGGAGAGGAGGCTTTGGCAGGAAGCGTGACTCCACAAGGGAAGGGAGCCTTTGTCTGGATGGAGAGATGCTGGGTCTCCTTCTGTGGAGAGGAGCCTCTGGGTGGAGATCCCGCCTTGAGCAGAAGGGGGTGTTGTTTCATTACCCGAGCAGAGGCCACTAGGGGGTGCTAGAGAGAAAATAATAGTCCATTTTAAGGTGTGGAGTGAGTTTGAAGAAGATCAATCCCCCATTCCTGTTTCCCCCACCCATGTTCCTGTTGTGGAAATAACCCTCCTTTATGAAATGGAAAGGGTTTGTGTGTGTGTGTGTCAGGAGCAACTCGAGAAACTGCAAGTCGCTTCTGGTATGAGAGGATTGGCCGTCGGCAAGGACACCAGGGGACGTTGCCCAGATGTTTTGCCATCCTCGTGGGAGGCTTCTCTCATGTCCCCACAATGGGGAGCTGGAGCTGACAGAGGAAGCTCACGCCGCTGCCCAGATTTGAACCGCCGACCATTCGGTCAGCAATCCTGTCGGTGCAAAAGTTTAGCCCATTGCGCTACAGGGGGCTCCTGAAATGGGAAGGGGGAGTGAGGGGGAATAACCAGCAGAAAAGGGGGAAATGGTTTTCCGAGCCCTCGGGGAGTGGCGGCGTACAAGTCCAAATAACAAACAAATAAATAAATAAATTGCCCCCCCCCTAAAATGAACTATCCTCTGTCTAGTGCCCCCTGGTGGCCTCCTCTTGGATGGGGGTGCCCTGGGGAACTCTTCCCACTTTAGGATTCAAAGAGTGACTATGGACGCCTTTGCTGAGATTAGGCAATCCCCCTCCTTTGATGGGTCAGTAGCCTCCAGTTGAGTGGCCGAGAGGGGGCTGGACCCACCCCCAGGGCACTCACTCTCCTCCCTCCCTCCCTCCCTTCCACTCTTCCTTCCTTCCACTCTTCCTTCCCCCTCCCTCCCACTCTTCCTTCCTTCCATCCACTCTTCTTTCCCTCCCTCGCTTCCTTTCTTCCACTCTTCCTCCGTTCCTTCTTTCTTTCCTCCCCTTCCACCCACCCCCCTTTCCACTCTTACTTCCTTCCATCTACTCTTCCTTCCCTCCCTCCCTCCCTTCCACTCTTTTTTCCTTCCACTCTTCCTTCTTCCCTCCCTCCCACTCTTCCTTCCTTCCATCCATTCTTCTTTCCCTCCCTTGCTTCCTTTCTTCCACTCTTCCTCCCTTCTTTCCTCCCCCTTCCACCCACCCACCCACCCCCCTTTCCATTCTTTCCTCCCTCCCTTCCACTCTTCCTTCCTTCCACTCTTCCTTCTTCCCTCCCACTCTTCCTTCCTTCCATCCCTCCCTTTCCCACCCTTCCTTTCTTCCTTCCTCCCTCCACCTCTTCTTCTTCCCTCCCTCCCTCGCTTCCTTTCTTCCACTCTTCCTCCCTCCCACCCACCCTCCTTTCCACTCTTTCTTCCCTCCCTCCCTTGCTTCCTTTCTTCCACTCACTCACTCACTCACTTACTCACCTACCCACCCTTCCTTCCTTTCCTCCCTCCCTCCCTCCCTTCATGATGCTTGTCCCTGTCCTACAATTGCCCCCTTCCATTCTGTAACCCCAGCATGCCCCCCCCCCGCCAGTATCCAAGGGTTTCTGTGGGGATGGGAGGGGCTGGCCCTGGGAGCCTTACCCCCCCCCCCCCGCTCCGCCGTGGAAGCGCCGTTTTGCTGGAAGGGAGACAAAGGGGCAATCAGCCGCGAGTGGTGCCACGCCGGGACTCAAGAGCCCTTGATTTTGGGGGGGGGGGGCTCTCTGGCTCTTCTCTCCCTCTCTCTCTCTCGTGGCCTCCTTAGGCAGCAGGGGAGCGCGGGCAGGGACTCAGCAAAGGGGAGCTCTGGGCTGGCAAGAAGCTGCTCAGAATGCCCCCCCAAGCCCCCCCCCCAAGGCAGCCCTCTCCTAAGACAGGAGGAGGAGGCAGCCCAGGACCACCCCCCCCCCCCATGAAAGAAAATCGGGACAGGAGGGCTCCTCCCTGATTCCAGTGGGGCTCTTCTGAAGGGGGTGCCAACCTAGAGGTCACCAGAGCAATGGCAAGGGCACAATGGCAATATAATAATATCAATGGCACAATGAAAATGACGCAATGGCAATGGTGCAATGGGAATGGCAATTTCACAATAGCAATGGCGCAATGGCAATGACGCAGTGACGCCATGGCAATGGCGCAATGGCAATGATACAAAGGCGATGCAATGGCACAATGGCAATAATGCAATAGCAATGACACAGTAGCAATGGTGCCATGGCAATTTCACAATAGCAATGACGCAATAGCAATGACACAGTAGCAATGGCAATGATCAGTGACGCAATGGCAATGGTGCAAAGGCGATGCAATGGTAATTTCACAATAGCAATGGCGCCATGGCAATGGCACAATGACAATGACACAATGGCAATGCAATGCAATGGCAATTTCACAATAGCAATTTCGCAATGGCAATGACACAATGGCAATGACAAAGTGGCAATGACAATGATGCAGTGATGCAACGGCAATGGCACAATGGCAATGACACAATAGCAATGACACAGTGGCAATGACAATGATGCAGTGATGCAACGGCAATGGCACAATGGCAATGACACAATAGCAATGACACAGTGGCAATAGCAATGGCGCAATGGCAATGACGCAATAGCAATGGTACAATGGCAATGACACAAAGGCGATGCAATGGCAATTTCACAATAGCCATTGTGCCATGGCAATGGCACAATGACAATGACACAATGGCCATGGTGCCATGGCAATGGCACCATGGCAGCTGTGCAATGGCAATGACACAGTGGCAATGGCAAAATCTCCCCCACTCCCTGGTGAAGGAAACCCCTTGGCTTCCCACAAGCTGGCTCCTTGACTGCAAACCATTGGGCCAATGGGTGTTCTTCCATGCGTATTAGGGCTCCCTCCCCAGCACCTCCTTTGCCCCTTTCCCCATTCAACCCCTAATGGCCCTGGAGGGGGGGGGGCAGAGGAAGGGGGTCCCACTGCCCAACATGGCCCCTGAAAGTATGGAAGGGACCCCTACTAATGTATTTATTTATTCCTAGAGTGGGGCACCCTCTTCTCCACCACAACAGGTGCCCCCCTCCCACACCCTGTGCCAGGACGGCCCACCTGGCACCCCCTTCTGGCGGCCTTGGGAGGTGGAAGGGGGGCTGAGTCCCGGTGGGGAAGGCAGATGGCGGTCCAGGCCTGGGCACCATCTGCGGCGCTAATTGACTTCCCGGCAGAAGCGTCTCCTCCGCTCCCTCCCTCCCGGCGCAGCGGCCGCCTTGCATTCAGCGAAACCCCTTGCAAGGAGGACTCTGTTAATTAAAAGGCCTTTTGATTAGATAGACAAATATTTACCAATTACAACTGACCCCGGCCATTCCTTTGCGGAGGCGCCAAACACCGCCATCAGCACTTCTCTCCCCCACTCCATGGGGTGCCCCCCCCTCCCAGCTATCATCTCTCCCTTGTGAGCCTCCCTTATGGAGGACATCGGGGGGGGGGGGGGACATGTCCCTGCATTGCTAAGGCCACAGCAGGGTGTGTGTGTGTGTTCCCAACTCAGCACTTCGGTGCCCTCATTACAGGGTCCGTGATGCATGGCCCGTGCTGCATGGACACAGGCCAGCCATGCGCAGGGAGGGGCCTGGCTGCCTCTCCTTTAAAGCATCCCCACCCCCAAGTGCACCCAGGATGAGCAAAATGTATCACCAAATGCAAACCTGGGCTGTTGTAGGTTTTTCGGGCTATCTGGCCATGTTCTAGAAGCATTCTCCCCTGACGTTTCCAACAGACCTTACAACCTCTGAGGATGCCTTTATTTATTTATTTATTTATTTATTAACCTCTGAGAACCAATGGCACAGCGCCATGAGTTAAAAGCATAAAACAATTAAAACAAATTAAAACAAGCAGTACAATTAAAACAAGCAGCAGCAATAGTCATAGATGCGGGCGAAAAGTCAGGAGAGAATGCTTCTAGAACATGTCCAGATAGCCCAAAAAACCTACAACAACCCAGTGATTCCAACCGTGAAAGCCTTCGATCAAATACAAACCTCTTTCCAGCCCCTTCTGTGTCCCAGGCTTCCTTTGCCTGGAGAGGGGCAAAGTGAGCCATGGTCCGTCAAGGGTTGCCCAGCCCTGGTCAGCAGGGCCTTGCTCACTCTAGAGTTGACTGACCCGCTGCTGCCCTGGAGCTCAGAAGTGGCCACAGGGCTGGTCCGCTTCAGCCTGCAAGTGGGGCTCACAGGAGGCCCTGCATCCCACTCAGAGAGGTAAGGGTTGAGCAGAGGAATCCACTCCTGGAGTGTGCGTGGTCTCCCGACTGTACAGCTGTGTTTCACCTGCACCTGTGGCTGGCCTCTTCAGAGGATCTGGTGATATGTATTGTTCAAGGCTTTCACAGCCAGAATCACTGGGGGTGGGGGGGGTGGGGGGTGGTTTCTAGGCTGTAGCCAATGTGTAGGATTCTCTCCTGTAGTAGAGGATCTATACCTGTGGAGTGCCTATGGTGGGAGAAAGAACCATTGTCTCTTAACCTAGTGTGAAGGGTGCCATTAGCAGGCTTGCAAGTGGCCTGCCCCCTTTCCCCCTTGGGATTGTTTGTTGCCTGGGGGCATCTTTTATCTCCAGGAGGCAGGAGCAGAATTCAAAATCATCTCAACAGATGAGAGAGGTGATGATGGGCCAAAACTCACCAAATGAAGTTCAATGGGGACAAAGGCAAGAGACTCCACTTAGGCAGGATAAAAGGAAATGCAAAGAGACAGAATAGGGGACGATGATGCCTGGCTGAAGAGCAGGACGTGGACAAGTTAACATGAGCCAACAAAAGAAGCCAATGGGATTTAGACCTGCATTCATAGGAGCCTAGTGCCTAGATCCAGGTAAGCCATGCTCCCCATGCTCTATTTTTCCTTGGTCAGACCACACCCGGAATCACACTGTGTCCCATTCTGGGCACCCAGTGGCTCATTGAGGCCAGTAGGTGTCTCTGTGGACAGGAGAATGATCCATTTAGATTCAGCTCTGATCAAAGCTGCCTGCAAGTCACCGAGCTCACGAGTGACACTTTTTCCAGGCCCAGGCAGGTGAATGAATCATAGGGATGTTTACAGTCAAAAAATGTTTATAAAGAATAGAATCAGTGCTGCCGTTCCTGATCTTAGATCTATGCTCAATAATTCTTGTGCGGAGCTGGCGGCTGGTCTGGCCTATGTACAGGTGTTGGCACGGGTAAATAAGAACATACACTAGACATGTCGTGGCGCAAGTGAAGAAGTTACAGACATTGAATTGTTTTGACCTAGCTGGGTTATTGATAGTCAGATTGGTATTGATCTGTGGGCAAATGCTACAGTGGGCACATATCTTGGTGCCCGGTCTGAAAGCACTCACCAGTCTAGGTTGCTGAAGATCGGTGTGGACCAAAAAGTCCCTGATGGATTTAGTTTTTTTATGTGCCAGCATAGGTGGTGCCTCAAGTCCCTGTATATTTATTTATAACCCACCTTCATCGCCCCCAAAGTGAGACAAATAAGATAAACAATATAGATGTGGACTCTAAGCTGGAATATGTCCAGAGGAGGGTGACTAAAATGACCAAGGGTCTGGAGAACAAGCCCTATGAGGAGCAGCTTAAAGAGCTGGGCATGTTGAGCCAGAAGAAGAGAAGGCTGAGAGGAGACATGATAGCCATGTATAAATATGTGAGGGGAAGTCATAGGAAGGAGGGCAGGGGGAGCAAGCTTCCTTTCTGCTGTCCTGGAGACTAAGACACAATGGAACAATGGCTTCAAACTACAAGAAAGGAGATTCCACCTGAACATGAGGAAGAACTTCCTGACTGAGAGAGCTGTTCAGCAGTGGAACTCTCTGCCCCAGAGTGTGGTGGAGGCTTTTCAACAGAAGCTGGGTGGCCATCTGTTGGGGAGGGGGGTGTCTTTGAATGCAATTTTTCCTGCTGCTTGGCAGAATGGGGTTGGACTGGGTGATGGCCCACGAGGTCTGTTCCAACTCTAGGATTCTAGGATTCTAGGATTCTGTGACCTGTTAAGCCCTTGATTGCTGCTTGTTTGGAGGCTTCCTCCGCCTGGGTGGTGTTCCTCAATGATTCTGGTGTTTCTCAAGACTGGCAACCAAATCTTGCTCATTTTCCTCCTTTGTGTTGAAATTGCCTGTTCGATATCAATGGCTTCTCTGTGTAGCCTGACAAAGTGGTTGCCAGAGCAGCCCACCATGTCTGTGTTCTCCAATAATAATCGGTTGTGTCCAGGTTGGTTCATCAGGGGCTCTGCTATGGTTGGGTCCTCTGGCTGAATCGGTCGGCAGTGCCTTCCATGTCCTTTGATTCATGCCTGGGCAATCCTGCTGCGACTTGTCCACAGCTACACAGTATGCGCAGGACCGGACAAAGGTAATTTCAAATGGTACGCAAACCTTTTGCCGCTTCCTCACTCTCCGTGCACATGCGTGCCGGTGGTGCGCCGGTGTGCGCATGAGCAGGCCAGCTAGTTCTGCACATGTGCAGGGCCAGCTTCCTACATGCTCACCGGTGTGCGCATGCGCAGGGCCAGCTAGTTCGGCACATGCGCCATTCACACGGGTGCGACACCAAGTGGATGGTGATGCAGAAAGCACTCCAGAAGGCTGAAAAGAAAGGCGTTTTACAGACGGAGGTGGGAGGCTCCGCCCCGGCTGCAAAACGTCCTCCTTTTCAGCCTCATGGAGTGTGTTTTGCGTCACCATCTACATGGCGGCCACGGCTGGATGC
This sequence comes from Anolis apletophallus, assembly GCA_030556195.1. Lineage (NCBI taxonomy): Eukaryota > Metazoa > Chordata > Lepidosauria > Squamata > Anolidae > Anolis > Anolis apletophallus. The sequence continues at coordinate 1,383,977 of JARBWK010000005.1, forward strand.
GCCCCTAACCCACGTGGTGCCCTGAGGCGGCCGCTTAATTTGCCTCCATTAAGATCCGCTCCTGAGTATGCGAGAGACTCCTGCAACCCGTTCCTGCCTTGGAGTCCGGTGCAGTCTCCTCCTTTGGCAGTATAGAACAGGGGCTGGGTGGGCATCTTTCAGGAGGGCTTACATTGTGTCTTCCAGCCTGGAAGAAAGAAGGGGGCTGGACACCATCTGTTCTCTCCTGACAGACTGCCGTTCAGGCATCTGTCAGGGTGCTTTGAACGCAATTTCCCTGCTTCTTGGCAGAATGGGGTTGGACTGGATGGCCCATGAGGTCTCTTCCAACTCTAGGATTCTAGGACTGGATGGCCCTTGGGGGTTCTGTTAAAGAAAAACGAGCTGGCTGGTAATGAAGACTAACACAAACAGCAGTGTGAAAATGCCAAATGGAATCAGACTCTATAGGCTTAGTGTTGTAGATCGAAGAAAACACCCAAAGTATGCAAAATATGTCTCTATATTAACACATTAGTGTAAATAAACACATGGTATATCACATCAAACATACAATGATACAAAAAGAAGGAGGCGCCAGGTGAAATATACTCCCAAAAGTACTTGCCCTATGGCGAATGGTTGCTGGAAAAGGTCCGCTCTCTGTGCCAAGCTGTATAGCGGCTCGGGTTCAGCGTGGGCCGATACATGAGCAGGGAGAGGAGGCGCTGAGTGATGACGCGTCACAGCGCCAGATGCGGCCGTCGTGAGATCAATATTGCAGTAGTGACGCCAGCACGTTGGGAGTGGTATGCGGGATACCCCAGAGGAATGAAAACATGGATGGGGAAATCCGCGTGTAGTCGTGGGGAATCCCGGGCATCCTATCAATCCAGCCTGGCGGTCTCGCGTCACTGTGGTGCTCTGTATGAGCCGAAAACCATAGTAGGGAATCCCTGGAAGCGACGAGGGAGGGGGTGATGGAATCACAGGCGGGTGGGTTGGATTCACAAAAACACAAAGCAGTCCGATTAAGAGCTTCAATGCTCCAAAGGGGCAGAATTACCCCGGACTGGACATGGAGGAAGAGGCGGTGTGGCTTCTTCTTCACATGAAGGCTTGGAGGTTTAGCAGAGCCGACGCCCCAGGGTTCCTTGGGGTGGAGCCTTTGCCCCTTTGAATTCAACTCACCATGCCACTTGGCCATGTTTCCTGCATGCAGGAAAGGGACCCCTGCCCTGTCCTGGTGACCCTCGGGTGACCTTGGATAGGACACATTCTCTCAGCTTCAGGGAGAAGCCAAGGCACAAGTCTCCTTGGAATGTGGAGCCTGGGAAAGCTCCACCGGAGAAGCCCACCCGGGAGCCCAGGAGCTGGGCTTTGCCCTGCCACGATCCAGGTTGCAGCAGAACAGGGCTGGGGTGCCCTGGGATACGGCATGGGTTTCACCCCAAAAGACCCTGGGCACTTCTCCCAAAGGGAGCCAAGCTCGGCTCAATGCTGAGTCCCTGGACCTTGGGCTGGGAGTGGGAGGAAGATCATGGCACGGGGCCCAAAGCTCATGCTCTGGTGTGGAAACAGTGTGTGCCTCTATCGGCATGCATCGAGTGGGTCCTTGAACTTGGCTGGGATTTGATTACAGTCGTCAGATCCTAGAGTGGGAAGGGCCACTCAGAGCCACTCAGCCCAACCCAACAGATGAGAGCTGATTGGACAGAACTCACCAAATGAATTTCAATGTAAGGTACGACATTTGGGCCGGAAGCATGCAAAGGTGCAGGTTGGGTCGGGTGGCACCTGGCTCTGCAACAGCCCATGTGGAAAAGATCTTGGAACCTTGGTCGAGAACAAGTGGAGCATGAGCCAAGAGTGCAATGCAGCAGCTCAAAAAGCCCATGGAATTTGAGGCTGCATCAGGAGTCATGGTACCTCTCTGTTCTGTGGTGGAACTCTCTGCCTCAAAGTCTGGTGGAGTCTCCTTCCTTGAAGGCTTATTAAACAGAGGTTGGATGGCCATCTGTCAGGGATGCTTTGAATGTTCTTTTCCTGCATGGCAGGGGGTTGGACTAGATGGTCCATCCATGCGGTCTCTTCCAACTCTGTTATTCTACGATTCTATGAAATCTGCCAGGCAGGAAGGTACCATTTGATGTCTCTCGGCAGATGACCATTCAGCATCTCTTCAAAAGCCTCCAGAGAAGAGGGCTCCACCAGACCCCCAGGCAGCTATGGATTCCACTGTTGAACATGAAGAGGCTGCATGGCCATCTGTCAGGGATGCTTTGATTGTTCTTTTCCTGCCTGGCAGGGGGTTGAACTCGATCGTCCATGTGGGTTCTTCCAACTCTGTTATTCTAGGATTCTATGAAACCTGTCAGGCAGGAATGTCGCTCGGCAGGTGGCCATCTGTTCAAAAACCTCCAGAGAAGGGAATTCCACCAGCCCCCCAAGTTGAACACGAAGAGATTGTTAAGCAGAGGCTGGATGGCCATCTGCTAGGGGTGCTTTGATTGTGTTTCCCTGCATGGTGGGGAGTTGGACTGGATGGCCCTCGGTGCCTCTCTCCCCCAACTCTTGTGATCCAAGGATTCTGTGAATCTGCCCCCATGATGGCTCCATTGTGCAGCAGCAGGCATCAAGCTCTCCCGCGTCTCCTCGATGTGACATCCTCTCAATGGCTTCCACATGGCTCTGCCGTCCCCTCTCCACCTCCTCTTCTCCAGGCTCTTGGACTGATTCGCTGGGCCGCCTGGAGTCGGAGCTGACTTGATGGCAAACGACAATGCTTTAGAGCCCGTCAAAAGCATCTGGAAAGGCAGCCAAGGCCTCACGGGGTCACCAGCGAGGGAGACGCGAACATCAGGCGCTGGAAAGGATCCGGCCCTCAAGGGACGCCTCCAGCTCACCCTCCCGATGCTCATGCCTCATGCGCACGCAAAGGCAAAGGCTAGGAGCCGCTTGTGTGTCGGGGGTGGGGAGGTGGGGCTTGGCACGAGGCACCATCCTCTCAGCACATGTCACCCCCCCTTGCCACCCCCCCAAATCCCACTGGGGAGGGAGGGAGGGCCGGCGGGTGGGCCACATGGGGCTGGGAGGCTGATGGATGAGCCTGAATGGATGTTGGGTTTAAATTAGCCCTTGTGCCGCGCTCCCATTCATGGCTAATTCATTAGACACACATCCCTACACAAAAATAAAGAGGCCCCCAGAAGACCGTTTGCCAAAGGAGACGGGAATGAAAGAGAAGGCAGACCATCCGCTCAGAAAGCATGGGCTCCCCCCCCCTCCTCTTGGCAAGCTTGTGCCAGCCCACACGCCCAGTCACCTGTCCTCCTCGGCATCCCTCCTTCTGGGCTTGGGAAAGGGGGCTGTTTGCTAGATGCCAAGGGATTCTGGGAGTGACCGTCCACAAAGGCCCCTTTCTCCCTCTCCTGGGTCAGATCCGGGACCTACTTAAGGTGATTCTGTGCATTTGGCAGCCTGGTTCCCCCAGGAATCCTCAGAGGTGCTTTTGCCACTTCCAGCCTCTCAAACACAGCCCGAAGCATCGAGTATTTTGGGTGGTCTTTCATCCAAGGTTAGCTTCCAAGATCAGAGGGAATGAGGTGCCCCAAAGGCATTTGGCCCAGTGTGCTCTCAGGCGCTAGGCACGGCCAGACCTGGTTCGTATTCCTTCAACGAGGAAGAGCCAAGAATGCAACCTGGCTGGGAGCATCAGGCCTGCCTCTTATTTAAGAGCCACACTTCACACACAGCCTTGCCACTTCCAGGCAGCTCAAGCGCCCCTTCCCCCCACATTGCTTTGACCAGAACTGAGGAGGTTCCTGTTTTGGAGCACCATGACCAAAATCCCCTCACCACCACTGACTGGGGGATTCTGCGTATGGTACCACAAAAAAGAGCTCTCCTCAGGGGTACGGGTCCAGCAGCCGCCTTTAAGGGCCCTTAAAGAAGAAGGGGCCACCTTCAAGCATCCCATGGACAAAGAGGCCACCTTTATGCGACACAAGTACCTTTAAGGGTCCCATAGAAGAAGGGGCCACTTTCAAGGGCCCCCGAAGAAGAAGTATTATCTTTAAGGGTCCCATACAAGAAGGGGTCACCTTTAAGGTCTCCAAAGAAGTTGTAAGTAGGGTCCCATAGAAGAAGGGGTCACCTTGAAGGGTCCCCAAAGAAGACGTAAGTGCCTTTAAAGGTCCAATAGAAGAAGGGGCCACCTTGAAGGGTCCCCAAAGAAGACGTAAGTGCCTTTAAGGGTCCCATGGACAAAAGAGGTCACCTTGAAGGGTCCCCAAAAAAGACATAAGTGCCTTTAAAGGTCCAATAGAAGAAGGGGCCACCTTGAAGGGTCCCCAAAGAAGACGTAAGTGCCTTTAAGGGTCCCATGGACAAAAGAGGTCACCTTCAAGGGTCCCCAAAGAAAACGTAAGTGCCTTTATGGGTCCCATAGAAAAAGGGGGTCACTTTCAAGGGTCCCCAAAGAAGATGTAAGTTAAGTGCCTTTAAGGGTCCCATAGAAGAAGAGGCCACCTTTAAGAGTCCCCAAAGCAAACATAAGTACCTTTAAGGGTCCTATAAACGAAGTGGTCACCTTTAAGAGACTCCAAATAAGATGTAAAGACGTTTAAGGATCCCAAAGAAGAAGGGGTCACTTTCAAGGGTCCCCAAAGCAGACATAAGTACCTTTAAGGGTCCTACAGATGAAGTGGTCACCTTCAAGGGTCCCCAAAGAAGACGTAAGTGCCTTTAAGGGTCCCAGAGAAGAAAGGATCACCTTTAAGGAACTCCAAAGACGACATAAGTGCTTTTAAAGGTGCAATAGAAGAAGTGGCCACCCTCAAAGAATACGTATTACTTTAAGGGTCCCATACAAGAAGGGGTCACCTTTAAGGGACTTCAAAGAAGATGAAAGTTGGATCCCATAGAAGAAGGGGTCACCTTTAAGGATCCCCAAAGAAGGAGCCCCCAGTGGCACAGCTGAGCTGCTGAACTTGCGGACCAAAAGGTCAGGCAGTTTGAATCCGGGCAATGAGGTGAGCTCCTGCTGTTAGCCCCAGCTTCTGCCAACCTAGCAGTTCAAAAACATGCAAATGTGAGTAGATCAATAGGTACCACTTCTGCAGGAAGGTAAGGGCGCGCCATGCAGTCATTTCAATGGCCACATGACCTTGGAGGCGTCTACGGACTTAGAAATGGGGATGAGCACCAACCCCCAGAGTTGGACACGACTGGACTTCATGTCAAGGGGAAACCTTTACCTAACCTAAAGAAGACCTAAGTACCTTTAAGGGTCCTATTGATGAGGGCGTCACCTTTAAAGGATTCCAAAGAAGACCTACGTGCCTTTAAGGGTCCCATAGACAAAAGAGGTCACCTTGAAGGGTCCCCAAAGAAGACATAAATGCCTTTAAAGGTCCCATAGAAGAAGGGGCCACTTTCAAGGGCCCCCGAAGAAGAAGTATTATCTTTAAGGGTCCCATACAAGAAGGGGTCACCTTTAAGGTCTCCAAAGAAGTTGTAAGTAGTGTCCCATAGAAGAAGGGGTCACCTTGAAGGGTCCCCAAAGAAGACGTAAGTGCCTTTAAGGGTCCCATGGACAAAAGAGGTCACCTTGAAGGGTCCCCAAAGAAGACATAAGTGCCTTTAAAGGTCCAATAGAAGAAGGGGCCACCTTGAAGGGTCCCCAAAGAAGACATAAGTGCCTTTAAAGGTCCAATAGAAGAAGGGGCCACCTTGAAGGGTACGTAAGTGCCTTTAAGTGTCCCATAGAACAAAGGTGTCACCTTGAAGGGGCCCCAAAGAAGACCTGAGTGCCTTTAAGGGTCCCATAGTCAAAGGGGGTCACCTTGAAGGGTCCCCAAAGAAGACGTAAGTGCCTTTAAGGGTCCCATTGACAAAAGGTGTCACCTTGAAGGGTCCCCAAAGAAGACATAAGTGCCTTTAAAGGTCCAATAGAAGAAGGGGCCACCTTGAAGGGTCCCCAAAGAAGACGTAAGTGCCTTTAAGTGTCCCATAGACAAAAGGTGTCACCTTGAAGGGTCCCCAAAGAAGACCTGAGTGCCTTTAAGGGTCCCATAGTCAAAGGGGGTCACCTTGAAGAGTCCCCAAAGAAGGAGAACCCCAATAGCAGAGGACTGCCTGCCCCCCTGCCCCTTTGCGGGCCTTAACCTTGGGCCCTCCTTATGGGGGAGGCCTCCAAGGGCCCGGCTCGTCCGCTCTCGGCTCTTGTCTCTCTTCTCCGGCCTTTTGGCTCGGCTGCCGGAGGCGGTGCAGGAGCGCCTCAGTTCAGCATAAATCACATCCTTCCTCCTTTGACTCTAATCTGGGTGACGCTGCCGTCCTAAGCGCTCTGCTTTAACCTTTTGTCTCTTCCAATCCTGACAAATCCGGCCCAAGCAAAGCCATTTCTAAGGTTTCTTCGAGCGCAGCAGCCCGCCGCCACCGGCCGCCGCCGCCGCTTCCCCGCTCCCTTTGCCACAACAATGGGAAACCTTTACAAAATGGAATACGCTGAGCCAATTTGTAATTATTGTCTGGCTAAGCCAGACTTTTGCATCTAATACGTGCAAACGTGAACATTTCCAGGAGACAAACAAATCCTACAGAATGCATTTTGTTTTCCTGGGGCAACAAAGTGGCTTGACGCGCATAAAGGATGCTTGGAAGGAAGCACGAAGCCACCACTTTGCGTTGTTTCCCAAACTCCAACAAGAAGCCTGGCTCCAGCACCAACCGGGAGCCTTTTCTGGAAACACAACCGTTTTCTGGATCACTCGGTTCTATTGGCAGAAAGGAGCCAGGAAGGCCAGCAGTGTCGGCATATTGAATTAATTAGAGCTCATTAGCATATAGAGGCAGCCCGCTTGCAGGAGTCGGAGCATTGGGCTCTGGCTCTGGAGGCTGGGGCTTGGATCTCCCATGGAATCCCACTGGGTGGCCTCGGTGACACACTCTCTCAGCCTCAGAGAGATGAGAATGCTCCTATAGAATCCTAGAATCCTAGAGTTGGAAGGGACCCCCTGCTGAGCCATCATCCAGTCCAACCCCATTCTGCCAAGAAGCAGGACAATCACGTTCAAAGCACCCCCGACAGATGGCCATCCAGCCTCTGTTTAAAAGCCTCCATAGAAAGCGCCTCCACCATACTCTTTCCAGGGCAGAGAGTTCCACTGCTGAACAGCTCTCTTTACAGTCAGGAAGTTCTTCCTAATGTTCAGGTGGAATCAGAGGCGGCCCAAGGTAATTTTAAATGGTAGGCGAAAATTATTTTGGTGCACCCCCCAACCTGTAGCAGGCGCAAAGGCAGAGTTACCATCTGGCGAGGAGGCAGAGTTTCTAGCATGCGTGGAGGCCAGCTGGTAACTCCGCCTCGGCGCATGCTGGAAACACAGCAGACGTGGAAGCGGAGTTTCCAGCCGGTGGTGGTGCACCCCTGCGGATCTGGTGCTCTCGGCGGGCGCCTACTCCGCCAAGTGTGTTAATTCGCTCCTGGGTGGAATCTCCTCTCCTGTAGCTTGAAGCCATTGTTCCATTGGGTCCTAGTCTTCAAGGCAGCAGAAAACAAGCCTGCTCCCTTCTCCCTGTGACTTCCCCTCACACATTTATCGCTGGCACTCATCCGGTCTCCTCTCAGCCTTCTCTTCTGCAGGCTAAACATGCCCAGCTCTTTAAGCCACTCCTCATAGGGCCTGTTCTCCAGACTCTTGGTCATTTGAGTCACTGTCTTCCTCTGGACACATTCCAGCTCAGAGTCAACGTCTCCCTTCAATTGTGGTGCCCAGAATTGGACACAGTGTGATTCCAGGTGTGGTCTTGAGACCTTGCTCATCTGGAAATCTCAGTGTTTTTAATGGAAACACAATTGCTGACATGTATTTGTCTCTAGAGCCAAAGTCCTAAACTCAAAGCAACCCCCCTCTGAACAGATCTTGACACAAGGAAACCTGGGGAGGGGGAGGGGGAGGGGGAGAGGTGTAGCATTTGGGTAGCAAATTGGGTTCCCCCCTCCATTTTCCAAAATGACGTTCTGAAGTGCAATGTTTTCCTGATTTTGGCTTTTCACTCTCGGAGTCTCCCTCCAGGTATGCCCACCCGGCACATTTTGGCTTCTCTTCCATAAGCCAGAACCACTTTGTTCTCCAGACCCTTGATCATTTTAGTAGGTGGGGATGAGGGAGAGGGCGTTCTTGGTGGTGGCCCCCATAATCCAGAACTCGCTCCCCAGGGAGATTAGATTGGCACCCACACTATCCACTTTTCATGCAAACCTAAAAACGTGAATGTTCCACGGTGACTTTGATTAAACAGTTCACTAGATACGTAATCCCCCTCCCCCACTCCGTCATAACGTAGCACTTGGCTCTTACACTTTGCCCTGTAGATGTGTTGTTCTAATTGGCATTGCCCTCTAGGCTAGCTCCAACTTATTACCTGGTTCCTGCACCTTTCCCATCGTATCCTTGCTACTGTATTGCACGATGCCCCTGTTCGCCTGACTTTACTCACTTGACTTCCATGTCAGGCTATTGGCTGCTTGTTGATGGTTGTTTTATGTTGTTTTATGATGGTTAAAAAAAATAATTTTACTGTGTTTAGTTTAATGTATGTTTGACCGGGCTTGTCCCCATGCCAGCTGCCTCGAGTCCCTTCTGGGAGATAATGGCGAGATACAAAAATAAAGTTATCGTCATCATCGGAACTCTCTGCCCCGGAGGGAGTGTGCTGGAGGCTCCTTCTTTGGAGGCTTTGAAGCAGAGGCTGGATGGACATCTGTCGGGAGTGCTTTGAATGCGATTGTCCTGCTTTTTGGCAAAATGGGGCTGGGCTGGATGACGGCCCACCAGCAGGTCTCTTCCAACTCTAGGATTTTAAGGTTGTATGCTTCTCTGGAGTCTTTTAAGCAGAGGCTGGATGGCCATCTGCCAGGAGAGCTTGAATGGTCTCCTCCTGCCTGCAGGCCCAGATTAACTCCTTTTGGCACCCTAGACCACACTTTGGAATTACGCCCCCAACCCCCCCCACCTCCTCCTCCTCACAGCACCGCGCACCCTCCTTCCTTGAGTCAAGGAAAGAGGGCGCAAGGAGCAGGAGGCGGAGGGAAGCCCGGGCCCCGGCCGGGCAGCAGCCCCAGGGGCACGGCTTCCTTCTGCCTCCGCCTCCTCGCGGCACACCCTCCTTCCTTGACTCAAGGAAGGAGGGTGCGAGGAGTAGGAGGAAGGAAGGGAAGCCCCCGGGCCCTCACGGCGCGCCCTCCTTCCTTGACTCAAGGAAGGAGGGCCCGAGGAGGAGGAGACGGAGGGAAGCCCCGCCCCCAAGGCTGCTGCCGGGCATGTGCAGCAGGTGGGCGCGAGCGCCTCTGCCTCCTCCACTGTGTTCCTGGGTGCCGCGCATGCCCAGCAGCAGCCCCGGGGTCTTCCCTCCGCCTCCTCCTCGCACCCTCCTTCCTTGACAAGGGGGCGGGGGCGATGGAGATGGGGGGAAGCCATTCCCTCCTCCCCGCCCCTCGCAGTGCTCTCCCCCGCCCCTCCCGAGAGAGAGAGTCATCTCCATTGCGGTTTTGTTTCAACTTTTTTTGGGTCCGTGTGAACTGCGCCCCCCTTGGCTTGCCCCCCTAGGCCATGGCCTAGGCTGGCCTTATGGGTAATCTGGGCCCGCCTGCCTGTCAGAAGGGGGTTGGGCTGCATAGGGTTATGGTTGGGGTCTCTTCCAATTCTATTATTAGATTAATACAAAATGTGGTGGAGGCTCCTTCTTTGGAGGCTTTGAAGCAGAGGCTGGATGGCCATCTGTCGGGGGTGCTTTGAGTGCCATTTTCCTGCTTCTCGGCTGGACTGGATTCCAAGAAAGATGGGTGCTTGTTTATCAGCTTTTCCCTGCAATGTCAGCTGCAGGGTTTACAACTCCGAGGGATGGTAGGAAGAGTAGGTGTGTGGTTGTAGAGTGCTCTCTCAAGGGATGACAAGGGGTCACCATCACCCGACCGTGAGTGCCAGGTTTGTAGAACAGTTTCTGGAGTTGTGTGCTGAATACGTGTTTAATAGTGTAGGCATGTGTGTTGGCGAGTGTGCTTGCTTCTGGCTCAGTTTTGCAAGATGCTGTAGTGCCTCCTCAGATCCTTTCAGGTGGGGAAGGAAGGAAGCAAGGAAGTGAGGGAGGGAAACGGGCTCCTTTCTCCCTTCGGTGGGCCTCCATCTTTCCCTGCTGCCCAGCAGCACCTTTGCAAAGTGGTGGATTAGGAAGGCAGGAGTGGAGGGGGAAGCAAGGGTCCGGCTGGGCCCCTTCTCCCCAACCAAAGTGGGGCTGAGAGAAGGAGAAGGGGGGCTTTGGGCTGGGGAATCGCGGCAGCTGCAGAACCTGCCACCACCAGCCCTGCCCACGGAGCCGGAGGAACCTACCAGGAATGTGCCGTGGAGCTCCACCGGCTCCCCGATTTCTATGACAACGGCACTCTCTGCAAGGAAGGGAAACAAAGAGCAGGTGCTCCAAGGGCGCCCACCCACGGGGAGCCTCCTCCGTTCCCTCCTCCTTTCCTTCCTTCCTTCCTTCCTTCTCTCCTTCCTTGCCTGCACAGGTTCCACCAGGCCTCCTCCGCATCTCGAAGATGCAGCAGCAAGAAGAAGGCCCAGCGAAGAAGACGGGCCTTGGCCCTTCCGTGCATTCAAGGGCTCCGGGCAGGCCCAAAGCACTGGGTACTCTGAGCACAAAAGAGGTTCAGAGGGGCCCGGGAGGCAGATCACACCAAACTATGGTCATCCCAAGGAGTCCACCCCAAAGTGTGGCACCCACCCACCCCCCAAAAGAAGGGAACACAGCACTGCAATGGGGGGGGGGGGGGACAGGAAGAAGATGGGGTCACCAAACAATGTCCCCCCAGGATGAGCAAACACCACACGACCATCACAGCCCAGGCACTGCTGGTTTGAAGCAGAGTTTGTGTGCCCACCCAGATCTTTATGGTTACCACTGTGGGCAGGGCTCCTCTTTTCTAATGCAGTGTTTTTCAACCTTTTTTGAGCCGCGGCACATTTTTTACATTTACAAAATCCTGGGGCACACAATCAACCAAAATGACACAAAATGACACTCTAACACAGTCATACATATAGTTAATATGTTTTTAAATGTATTTATACACTCAGTGTGAAACCTGGGCTTGTTTCTATGAACACAACATAGATATCCTGGCAGGAATGGCAGAAAGACACAAACTTCCCACAGAGAATTCCCATAACCAAGAGAAAATACTATAAGAGTTTGGTGGGCATTGACCTTGAGTTTTGGAGTTGTAGTTCACCTATATCCAGAGAGCACTCTGGACTCAAACAATGTTGGATCAGGACCAAACCTGGCATGAATACTCAATATGCCCAAATCTGAACACAGATGGAGTTTGGGGAAAATAGACCCTGACATTTGGGAGTTACAGTTTCTGGGATTTAGAGTTAACACACAATCAAAGAGCATCCTGAACTCTTGCAACAATGGAATTGAACCAAACTTGGCATATTGAACTCTCATTACCAACAGAAAGTACTGAACGGGTTTGCTTGGGAAAAAGTGTTCAGCGGGGGGGTATTGGAGGTTCCAAGTTCCCACGGCACACCTGATGATTGCCCACGGCACACTGGTTGAGAAACACTGTTCTAATGGACTCACTGGTCTCTTTCCTCAGTCGAGAGCCTAGGCCAGTGTTTCCCAACCAGTGTGCCGGGGCACACTAGTGTGCCGTGAGCGATCATCAGGTGTGCTGTGGGAAATTGGAACCTCCAGTGGGGGGGGGGGGGAGAGTCTAGTGTGTTAAAAACCCTAAGAAACCTACCTCAATAAAGGCACAAAATTACAGACACCCCCTCCCCACCCGTTGTCTACTTCGTCTCTCCCTCTCCATGCATTGGGAAGGCCCGCCTCCCTTTCCCCAAGTAGAGACCTCCTCTTGCCTCCTGGGGGTTCTGTGTGGGAAGTTTGGCCCAGTTCTATCATTGGCGAGGTTCAGAATGCTCTTTGATTGTAAGGGAACTATAAATCCCAGCAACTACAACTCCCAAATGTCAAGGTCTATTTCCCCAAAACTCCATCTCCGTTCATATTTGGGCCTATTGAGTATTCATGCCAAGTTTGGTCCTGATCCAACATTGTTTGAGTCCACAGTGCTCTCTGGATATAGGTGAACTACAACTCCAAAACTCAATGTCAATGCCCACCAAACTCTTACAGCATTTTCTCTTGGTTTATGGGAGTTCTGTGTGGGAAGTTTGTGTCTTTCTGCCAATCCTGCCAGGATATCTATGTAACACAGTTCAATGGCAAACAGGCCCAGGTTACACACTGAGTGTATAAATCCAATTAAAGACATATTAACTATATGTATGACTGTGTCCAGGAGAGTGTCATTTTGTGTCGTTTTGGTTGGTGGTGTGCTCAATTGGCAGCCAGTGCAGATTTTGGGAATGTAAGGCCCAGGTTTCACACTGAGTGTATAAATACATTTAAAGACATATTAACGACTGTGTTAGAGTGTCTCAAAAAGGTTGGGAACACACTGGCCTAGGCCATTGCTTTGTTCTTGAAGCTGCCTTTATCTTCCTTCCTTCCTTCCTTCCCTCCCTTCTTCCACCTTCCTTCTTTCCAACTTCTTTCCTCCTTCCACTTTCTCTCCTTCCTTTTCTACTTCCAACTTCCTTTCACATTCTCTTCTTCCTTCCTTTTTCCTTCCCCTCTTCCACTTTTCTTCCTTCCTTATTTCACCTATTATTTCTTCCTCCTTCCCTCCTTCCTTCCGCCTTCTCTTCTTCCTTCCCTTCTTCCACCTTTCTTCCCTCCTTCCTTCCACATTCACTTCTTCCATCCTTCCTTCCTTCCTTCCTTCCTTCCTTTCTTCCACCTTCTCTTTTTCCTGTTTTCTACCTTTGTTCTCTTCTTCCATCTTCCTTCCTTCATTCTTCCCTCCTTCCTTCCACTTTCCTTCCACCTTGTTTTCCCCTCCTTCAACCTTCCTTCCTACTTCCCTCCTTCCTTCCATCCTTCCACCTTTCTTCTCTCCTTTCTTCTTCCCTTCTTCCTTCCACCTTTACTTATTCCATCCTTCCTTCCTTCCACCTTCTTTTCTTCCCTTTTTCTACCTTCCTTCTCTTCTTCCATTTTCCTTCCTTCTTCTCTCCTTCCTTCCACCTTCTGTTTTTCCTTCCTTCCTTCCACCTTCCTTCCTTCCCTTCTTCTACCTTGCATAGTACCCTCGTTCCTTCCGCATTCTCTTCTTCCTTCTCTTCTTCTTTGCTTCAAGCTTTCTTCCACCTTCTCTTCTTCCTTTCCCTTTCCCTTCCCTTCTTCCACCGTCTCTTCTTCCTCCCTCCCTCCTTCTCTCCTTCCCCTTGTATCTGCGCAGAGCCCTCTTTCATCCTCCGTCCACGCTGACTTTGCTTATCTCTGCTCCTCATCGCAGCCACTTCCAAGGAGGCCCTGATAGCATCTCCTTGTGCGCCTCCTCCTCTTTAGGCCGTCAGTCTCTCATCGCTCCCCTTCCCACACACACGAGACACCTTTCCTGTTACATTTTGCAAATCACGGCAAAGTCTGCAACCCGGCCGGGGGGCTTCCTGCCAGGGTGCCCTTCGAGGAGGAGAGGGGATGCCAGGCAAGAGGTGGGCATGCCCCAGATCTCCCCAGACAGAGAGCAAAGAGGACTTTGGTTTTCGATGCACGCTGGCAGTGTAATTCAGCTGAAGGCAGGCGTGCACATCCCCTCCCAAAGTCTCTCTGTCCTCTGTCCAAGCGTCCATCCTCGGGGCACCCACCACCGTCATGCACAGATTAGCATTTGGCGCCAGGCGCTTTTCCAGCCACTGCAAAAGGCCCAAATCCTTGCAAAGCCAGCAGATTAGCCACATTGGCCAAGTTAGTGCCAGCAGCAAGAGCTTTTGCATTAGAGGAAGTGTGGGCCTTGCTCATGGGCTCTGTGCAAACACAAACACACGCACACACACACCCACACAGACCCAAATGGGTCTGTGTGGGTCTGTGTGCGCGTGTGTTTGTGTTTGCACAGAGCCAATGAGCAAGGCCCACACTTACTTCCTTGCTGCCCCCTACTAACCCTTTTGGAGGGGCTTCCCCCAGGCTGAAAAAGATCCTCCAGAGGGGGATTGGATATATATATATATATATATATATATATATATATATATATAATATCTCAATTTGATAAGACAACTTAATTTCTCCCGTGTCTGTTACTGGCGATAAAAAAAAACCGGGGGACTTTCATGACCCGGAGTCCTCTGCAAGATTGTCAGGAACTTATTATACAAGGTATAACTGGATTTCTCTCCGCAGATGGCTCGCAGCCATGAGCTGTAACGCAATTCTGCAGCACATTTCGGGGGAATAAATGCAAAGCACTTGTTACAGCGGCTCAGATAAGGGAGAAGGGGACGCCGCGCTTTCGCTCCCTCTCCTCTCTCGCAGGCTAATTCCGAAATCTGATCTGCTTTGCCCGGCTGTGAAGGGCGGCGCAAGGAAAGTGCTGCTCTGGCACTCCAAAAGGGGTAAAAAAGGGGCAGGGGGGCAGGGCATGCCAGGAAGGTGTACAGGTGGGACCCTCTGCAACCCAGCTCTGGGGGCAAACAGTGGGTCCAAGGGGCATAACAAAAGAGAATTGGGCATCACGTCTTAGAACCAAAGCGTTCAAGGACTGGAAGGGCCTCCAAAGGCCATCCAGTCCACCCCCTTTGCCAGGCAGGGAGACTGCATTTTCTATCCCAACCAGGCCCAGATTAACTGCTTTTGGCACCCTAGGCCACACTTTGGAAGCTTCTGGGCATGCGCAGCAGGGCACGAGCACCTCGGAGTCCTCCGCCATGTTCCTGGGTACCGTACATGCGCGGCAGCGCCCCCGGGGGCTTCCCTTCCTTCCTCCTCCTCGGAGAAGGAAGAGGAAGGAAGGAAAGCCCCCGGGCGGCCATTGCGGCACCCAGGAACATGGTGGAGGAGGCAGAGAGGCCGCGGCGCTCACGAAAAGGCGCCGCGGCTTCCCTCCGCCTCTTCCTTCTCCTCGCCACATCCTCCTTCCTTAGGAAGGAAGGGAAGCCCCCAGGGCCGCTGCGGCACCCAGGAACATGGCGGAGGAGACAGAGGCCGTGGCGCTCGCGAAGAGGCACTGCAGCTTCCCTCTGCCTCTTCCTCCTCACCCTCGCCGCAGCGCCTGACGTCACCCGGCCCCGCAGGTTGGTTGCGGGAAAGGCACACCATTGGCCGCAGACGCCGAAAAGGGGCGGGCGCCGCGCAGGATGCCGGGATGAAGGCGGCCGACAATGGCGCCTAGGCAACCGGGGCACCCTCCCCACCCCACCCCCCTGCGGCGGCCCACGCCCCTCTCGGATGTGGTGGAAGGGGAAAGGAATGAGAGGGAGGGAGGGAGGGAAGGAAGGAAGGAAGGAAGTGCCGCAGCCTAAGGAAGGAAGAAGAGAAAGGGGGGGGGGGTTGGCCCGTGATTTGGTGCTCTCCTAGGCCTGCGCTCATAGGCCATGGCCTTGTTGGCCTTATGGGTAATCTGGGCCTGATCCCGACAGGTGGCCATCCAGCCTCTGCTTCAGAACCTCCAGAGAAGGAGACTCCACTGGACTCCCAGGCAGAAACATATTCTGTAACAGTTTGTGTGCCGTCACACCCGGGCTACAAATGCCTTGTGAAAGGGCGAGGACGTGGTCTCTCTATCCCAGGGGATTGCTTTTTTGCCCGACCAAGGGCCTGGTCTGGCAAACCTTCTAAACACATCCTTTCAGGAGGGGTCTTAGTAATCTCTGGAAAGTAAAAGTAACTTGCACTCCAGATCCCTGGAAAAGGGGGCGGAAAAAACTCAACTGGGCTCTGCAAATGATGATTGGCAGGTGCTAAGGACCAATCAATGCAACTGAACCTCTTGCAAACTGTGCAAGCAGTAAAACACACTTTAACAATGCAAACCTTTAAGAACTCAAGATTTTCTATTCAGGTGGCGCTCACGGCGCCGTCACAGTTTGAGTGGTTCAAAGATAACGCCAAGTCTTCTGAAGTGGGAAAAAACAGGATTTTTATTCAGCTGAGCCCCAACTAGGATAAGAAAAAGTAGTTTACTGGGTTGTTGTAGGTTTTTTTTGGGCTATTTGGCCATGTTCTAGAAGCATTCTGTCCCGACGTTTCGCCTGCAGCTATGGCAAGCATCCTCAGAGGTTGCGAGGTCTCAGGATGCTTGCCATAGATGCAGGTGAAATGTCAGGAGAGAATGCATCTAGAACATGGCCATACAGCCCGAAAAACCTACAACAACCCAGTGATTCCAGCCATGAAAGCCTTCGACGATACAAAAGTAGTTTACTCATGAAATCTTGAGTGAAAGATACACAGGTTCAGGATAACCTTGTTGCAGTATATCCAACGTACAATCCAAAAATCGAGAGTAAAAAGAGAGGTTTCTCTAGCTTGAGCATGAGGCCGAGCTCGAAATGGGTGATGGTCACCGAGCTGGAAATGGGTGATGGTCACTCTGTTAAGTGTAAAGGCACAAGACCAAATCGACCCCAAACCAAGGAAGCGCCTCTCTTCAAAGAGCTGCCTACGTAACATGGCTCAAGGGAAGACATTGAAGGAGGGTCCCCAACCCTATGCAAATGGGTAAATGAGGGTGCCATAAAACCTGACAAGGCAAGGGAGTCAGGTCGCACAGAAACAGAGGCTGCAGAACCATTTCCATGTGCACGCAAGATGGTTCGTTTTCCCAACGACCTTAGCTAAGATCCCTCCTGTGATTCCTGAATGTGGAGCTCTCCAAGAGAAGCATTCCTTCCTTCCTTCCTTCCTTCCTTCCTTCCATCCTTCCTTCCTTCCTTCTGTCCGTCCTTCCTTCCTTCCGTCCTTCCTTCCGTCCTTCCTTCCTTCCTTCCTTCCTTCCTTCCATCCGTCCGTCCATCCTTCCATCCTTCCTTCTTTCCTTCCTTCCTTCCTTCCTTCCTTCCTTCTTTCCTTCCTTCCTTCCTTCCGTCCGTCCGTCCTTCCATCCTTCCTTCCTTCCTTCCTTCTGTCCGCCCGTCCTTCCTTCCTTCCTTCCTTCCTTCCTTCCTTCCTTGGAGGTGTTTAAACAGAGGCTGGATGGACATCTGTCAGGGGTGCTTGGATTGTGCTTTTTCTGCATGGCAAGGGGCTGGACTAGATGACCCGTGCGGTCGCTTCCAACTCTATTATTCTATGATTCTCCCCAATGCCTCCTTCATCCCAAGGTTCTGCAAGCAGAGTGAACTCCCTGGCATGCCCAACAAGGCCATGGCCTAGGGACGCAAGCCGAGGGGGGGGGGGTGCAGATCTCAGACCATTTAAAAACCTGGTCTGTGCCCCTCTTTCCCCCTTTCTCATGTCCCTCCTCGCTCCTTCCCCCGGCAAAGTCTCTGCTCCGTCCCCTCTGTCTCGCTCTCTCTCTCTCTCTCCAGCGCGCGCTCTCTCGCGCGCTCTCTCTCTCGCGCTCTCTCTCGCGCGCACGCTCTCTCTCACTCGCTCTCTCTCACGCACGTTCTCTCTCTCACGCGTGCGCTCGCTCTCTTGCACGCACTCTCTCGCGCGCGCACGCGCTCTCACTCTCTCTCTCTTGTGCGCTCTCTCTCTCGTGCGTGCTTTTGGAGCGAGTTTGCACTCGCTGCGCTCTCCCCAAGCCCTCCGGCTCCCGAGGAGACCTTCAGAGCACAGCGGAGCTTTCCAGCCGGTGGGAATGGGAACCTTGGAGGTGGCGGGAGGTTGGCTTAAAGGGGGCGTAATTTCAAAGTGTGGTCTAGGGCGCAAAAAAGTGTTAATCCAGGCCTGCTCCCTGGTGCCATTATGTCTGCTTTTACGCTGCACCCCTATGTGTATGATGCACCTGACTGTAAGTGTGCATTTAGGGTTGCCACCTGTCCCGTATTATACGGGACGTCCATATTTTTGCTCTGAATTTGGTGTCTTGTATTTTCAGCTCCTGTCCCGTATTGACAGGACAGGACACGTGGCCTCCCTATGTGCATTGCACACCCATCACAGGCACACCGTGCATGGATGTGCATTGCATTGCATCGCTTCAAGGTTTGCTAACCAGAGGGCACGGCATGAGTCCTGCATAAGTTCCAAGGCTGGAGGAGGCTGTGCCTGGGACTGGCCCCTCTCTGCCCCCTTGAGGCCTATGGGCCTGCTTGCCTCCCCCTTCCCTGCCCCTCTTCCCAAGGCCGGCTGCTCTCTTAGGGACCGACGAAAGCGGAGGCCAGATAAATGAAGGGCCGTTGCCTTTGTCCCGATGCGCCGCTGCTCTTGTCTTTCCCTCCCGGTGCTTCCAAGGAGCCCTCATTTATCTCCATTTGCACCTTCCTGCTGCTCCTGCCGCTGCCCCTAATTCCTCCTCGGGGCCTCGGAGGTGAAAGCAAGCCTTATCTCCCTGGCTGTTCCCGGATCGGAAAAACAATCGCCGCCTGCTTGCCTTGCCTGCCTTCCTTCTCTGGTCGCAGGCCGGCTGTGACAGGCCCATTAGTGTCACTGCGGATGGGAGAGAGCACGACCGGCGGCCGGCAGGGATGGCAAGGCAATCAGGCTCAAGGAGGAAGGAGGCCAGCAGGAACCCCCCCTCCCCCCACCCCCACCTCTCAACACAGGCATCAGACCAAAGGCCTCGCTGCTGCTAATCCGACCCCAGGATGGAGAGCCGTGGAGAAAGGGATTGCTTTGCGGTGGAAGGAAGGAAGGAAGGAAGGGGCCAATGATGCCGGGAGCCAGCACTTTTTAAAAAGAGGTGTCAAGTAGGCCAATGCCTGCCCCAGGAGGCGCTCCCTTCACTGCCTCTGCGTGCTCTGGAGGGAGGGGGGCAGGGCTCCCACTCGGGTGGCAGAGACCCCAAAGGTCATCCAGTCCAACCCCCTTCTTCGGACCAGGCAGGAAGGCACCATCCAAGCCCTCCCGACAGATCAGAGGACTCCACCTGAGCTCTTAGCCCTTGCAAGCATCAGAATGGGGTGCTGCCCACGAGACCCAAAAGCAGTAAGCAACCCTGGTTTCCATTTGAGGAGAGTTCTGTGGCTTTGGAGCAGCCGCTCGCAGAGCTTTCCTTCAAGTTCCCCTCATCAAATGTGCCAAGAGGGTGCCAATGGGAATTTTGATTGGGCTTCTCCTGCATGGAAGAATGGGCTTGGACTGGACGGCCCATGCACTCTCTTCCAACTCTATTACTAGGCCTGTTTGATTTAAAAATTGGTTCAAAACTCGTTCCGGATGTAGGGGGCGCTGGCATCTAAATGACTTCCGAAATTTTCCGGAAAAATTTCGGAATTTATTTATTATTTATTTAAATGAATGACTTCCCTGAAATTTTCTGAAAAAATTTTATACATAAAATTAAAACGATAATCCAGGCAGGTTAATTCCAAAAGCCTGAATTGCTTTCATTTTAATAGCTTTGTTAATGACGGACACATGTTTAACCCAGTTTGGATGGGGATGTCTTCCCTTCGCGTCAGAACTAGGGCAACAGCCGTGTTTAACCCAGTTTGGATGTGGCTGTCACCCCAGTTCTGACGCGGAGGGAAGGACATCCGCCTCCAAACTGGGTTAAACAGCCAATGAGGGGAAAGCACCTTGGGAGGGGCAGGAACCGAATTCCGATTCCTTTCCGAAAATGGCAGCGGTGGCCTCGAAATGGCAAATTCACTTCCGGGTTGCTAACATCACTTTGAAACAGCTTCAAAAGTGAAGTTAATCCGAATTCATTCCAATTTTACAAGCATTCTGACGAACCTACCCAGGCCTATTGAATAGCCATGAAGCCGCACAGTCAATCCGTGAAGATACTGCAGAGAAGTAGCCTGGCCTTTGTTGCTTGGAGGCACCCTCTGCTTGGGGGGGGGGTGTTAACTGGCCCTTAATTGCTGTTTCTGAGTAGTGCTCCTAATTTGCTGTCTTGAGTTTGGTCTTTTTAAATACTGGTGACCACCAGATTTTGTTCCTTTACATGTTTCCTCCTTTCTATTGAGATGGCCTATGTGCTTCCTGTGGATTTCAATGGCTTCTTTGTGTAGCCTGGTGGTCAGAGTGGCCCAGCATCTTTGTATCCTCAAATAGTATTCTATGTCAAGGTTGGTTCATCAAGGTTGGTTATCATTCTCTAGTTGGGTTAGTCTGCAGTGCCTTTCACGCTCTTTGATTCGTGCGAGGGCATGGCTGCGTTTGGGGGTCCCATGTAGACTTGTCCACAGCTGCTGCACGGAATATCTCTGGGCTTCGTTCCTTTGGGGGTCTTCTCTTCCCTTCTGGCCCCTGGCATCCGCTTCTTTGGTCTCCTTTTGTAGGAAACCAAAGGACTTTCTTGCCTTTCCCGATGTGCCAGGTCCTGCCAAGGGTGCTGCTGGGGTGCCCAGCCATTCTGCCCATGGAGGGGAGGGGTCCCCCCTTTCCAAGCCCCCCATCTCCCCAAACAGGAGGTGGACTTGGCTGTGCTTCTGCAGGGCAGGTGCTTAAGATTCCAGGGAAAGGCCTCTGCTTCGAAAGTAAGTTTCTTATCGAGTGTCAGGAGGAAATGATGAGCGCCGTCCCCCAGCAGCCCCCCCCCCTCCCCCAAGGTTAAAACGTGAGGGCTGCTCCCGGGAGCGGCACCAGATAAGATGAAATGTTTTCTATTCAAATGAATGGGCTCTTCTCTCCTCTGTAATAAACGATCGGTGTCAATATGACAAATTAATCCTGCATTGAGATCCATTTAGAGTGCAGAAATGGGGAAGGGAGGAAAGGGGGGAGGGGGAGCCAGGCATGGAGGAAAGGGGGGCCGATGGATGGAGAGTCAGCAATTCAATGGCAGGGAGAGCTCAGGGAGGCAATGGGGGGTCACCAAAGCCAACTGGCAGAAACTCACAAAGGAGATGCAACCCCCCCAACTGTTATGCATTGGTGCAACTGGGCCAGTGAGACCAATGGCCATTATAAAGCCCAGGTGCGACTATAATGTGCTGGTGCAATTATAATGCCCATTATAACGCACTGGTGGGAGTGGGCCAGTGAGACCAATGTCCATTATAATGCACTGGTGCAACTGGGCCATTGAGACCAATGTCCATTATAATGCGCTGGTACGACTGGGCCATTGAGACAAATGTCCATTATAATGCACTGGTGCAACTGCGCCATTGAGATCAATAGCCATTATAATCCACTGGTACGACTGGGCCAGTGACACCAATGGCCATTATAATGCGCTGGTGTGACTATAATGCGCGGGTGCAATTATAATGCTCATTATAATGCATTGTTGGGACTGGGCCAGTGAGGCCAATGGCCATTATAATGCACTAATACGACTGGGCCAGTGAGACCAATGTCCATTATAATGCACTGGTGCAACTGGGCCATTGAGACCAATGTCCATTATAATGCACTGGTGCAACTGGGCCATTGAGACCAATGTCCATTATAATGGACTGGAACAACTGGGCAATTGAGACCAATGGCCATTATAATGCACTGGTGCAACTGGGCCATTGAGACGAATGTCCATTATAATGCACTAATACGACTGGGCCAGTGAGACCAATGTCCATTATAATGCACTGGTGCAACTGGGCCATTGAGACCAATGTCCATTATAATGCGCTGGTACGACTGGGCCAGTGAGACCAATGTCCATTATAATGCACTGGTGCAACTGCGCCATTGAGACCAATAGCCATTATAATCCACTGGTACAACTGGGCCAGTGACACCAATGGCCATTATAATGCGCTGGTGTGACTATAATGCGCGGGTGCAATTATAATGCTCATTATAATGCATTGTTGGGACTGGGCCAGTGAGGCCAATGGCCATTATAATGCACTAATACGACTGGGCCAGTGAGACCAATGTCCATTATAATGCACTGGTGCAACTGGGCCATTGAGACCAATGTCCATTATAATGCACTGGTGCAACTGGGCCATTGAGACCAATGTCCATTATAATGGACTGGAACAACTGGGCAATTGAGACCAATGGCCATTATAATGCACTGGTGCAACTGGGCCATTGAGACCAATGTCCATTTTAATGCACTGGTACAACTGGGCCAGTGACACCAATGGCCATTATAATGCGCTGATGTGACTATAATGCGCTGGTGCAATTACAATGCTCATTATATGTTTATGTGTTTTAATGTGTTTTATTGTGTATTGCCCTGTTGTGAGCCGCCCCGAGCCTCCCGGGAGTGGAGGCCTAGAAATTCGACAGATAAATAAATAAATAAATATAATGCATTGGTGGGACTGGGCCAGTGAGACCAATGGCCATTATAATGCACTGGTACAACTGGGCCAGTGAGACCAATGGCCATTATAACGCACTGGTACAACTGGGCCAGTGAGACCAATGGACATTATAACGCACTGGTGCGACTGGGCCATTGAGACCAATGGACATTATAATGCACTGGTTTCAACTGGGCCAGTGAGACCAATGGCCAACCACCAGCCCTCCCACATCTTGTCTGCTCTCCTCTGGTCCTTAGGGCTGGAGTCCAACCTATTTGGCCAGGGAGGAAGACACAATCCAATTCCTCCCCACAGATGACCATCCAGATTCCCTGGCAGAAGCATATTCCACTCTCCAACAGCTCTTGCCTTCAAGAGGTTCTTCCCAATGTCTATAGAACCATCGAATCCTAAACCTGGAAGAGACTCCAAGGCAATGGGTTCAAATGACAGGAGAGGAGCACCCACCTGAACCTTAGGAAGAACTTCATGACTGTAAGGAGAGCTGTTCAACAATGGAACTCTCTGCCTCAGAGTCCGGTGGAAGCTCCTTCCTTGGAGGCTTTAAACAGAGGCTGGATGGCCATCTGTCAGGGGTGCTTTTATTTATTTTTAAAATTTACAGGGGATGCAGGGCGGATTACAATGCATATACATGGCAAACATTCAATGCCAATTAGACATACAACATACAGTATATAGCAATTTAACATTCCAGCTTTTCCGGCTTCATGAGGGTATGCTCAATTCCGGCCACAGGGGGAGCTGCCACTTCACTGTCCACTTGTGACACCATCCTTGATTACTTCCTCATTCTTTTGCATGCTGCTGGAAGGTTTTATGGCATCGTAAATTAGTTAAATTGGCCTCCCCACATAAAGCGGTACCTCAATTTCCTACTTGACAGATGCAACTGTCTTTCAGGCTGCATAGGTCAACAGCAAGCTAGACTATTAATGGCCAGGAGGTTACTCCGACCCAGGCTGGCTTCGAACTCATGACCTCTTGGTCAGTAGTGATTTAATGCAGATGGCTAGTGGTGAATTGGTTTTTATGTGCTGTACTTTTTATGTATTTTAATAATGTGGTTGTAAGATGTTTATAATTTGTATAGCATTGAATCTTGCTGGAAGCCGGTCTGAGTCTCTCTATGGAGGTGAGAAGGCCGGAGTACAAAAGTTTTACATAAATAAATAAATAAATAATAGCTGTGGTTGTCTTATATGGCCGAAAGAAGGCGGTTGGTTGGACTAGATGGCCCTGGGGTCTCTTCCAAACTTTCCCCCATCTCAGTGGGACCCTGCTAAGAAACCCCCTCCCCAAGGCTTTGAGGCCCCAGTCCCTTTGGCAGCAGCCCTTCCCTCAATGCACCCCCCTCACGGCACCTTGGCCTGCCCTGCGGCTGACCCACATACTCCCTGATCCAGAGCCCTTGAAAGAGACAGTGATGAATGGGATTCCCTCTGCAAAGGTAGACAGTTGGGGGGGATATGGGGGTGCAGGAGGGACTGAAGGTCAGACACAAGGTCCTCCTCTTCTGCTGGAGCCGCAGTGCTGCCCCTTAGTGGGGGAGGGAGGGAGAGAGAGAGAGAGAGAGAGAGAGAGAGAGAGAGAGAGAGAGAGAGAGAGAGAGCAAACCCATGGATTCAGAGGAAAGCTGATCCCACCTAAATTTCCTTTGGAGGAATTTATTGACTGTGAGATCAAACAGTAGAACAAACTGCCTTTCTTTGGAGACTCTAAAACAAAGGGTGGGTGGGGTGCCTTTTGGGGGTGCTGATGTTTAGAACATGGAAAGTCCCTGCTGTGGCGGTGAGGCCAATGGAGAAGTACCAAACACCTCAGCTATTCTTGCTCTCCGTAGAACATGGGCCTTGGCCACGAAGCTATCCTTTGTGGGGCATTTTGTGCCTTTGGTTTGCCAAAATGATTGCCTGGCCAGGTTCTCAGCACCTGAGCCTTCACCTTGTTTCTGACTTATGGCAAACCTAGGGCACACCTATAATAGAATAGAGTTGGAAGAGACCCCAGGACCATCTCGTCCAGACCTGGGCAATTGCCGGCCCTCCAGGTGTTTTGGACTTCAAATCCCAGAAATCTTAACAGCTGGTAAACTGGCTAGGATTTCTGGGAGTTGAAGTCCAAAATGCCTGGAGGGCCGGCAATTGCCCAGGTCTGATCTAGTCCAACCCCTTTGTCCCATGCAGGGAAAGCACAATCAAAGCATCCCCAACGGATGGCTGCCCAGCCTCTAAAGAAGAAGCCCCCACCAGACTTCGAGGCAATGAGGAAGTTCTCCTTACAGTCAGGAATAGTCATAGAATCCTAGAAGAGTTGGAAGAGACCTGGTGGGCCTTCACCCAGCCCAACCCCATTCTGCCAAGAAGCAGGACAATCGCATTCAGAGCACCCCCGACAGATGGCTGTCCAGCCTCTGTTTCAAAGCCTCCAAAGAAGGAGCCTCCACCACACTCCCTCTGGGGCAGAGAGTTCCACTGTTGAACAGCTCTCACAGTTAGGAAGTTCTTTCTCATGTTCTGGTGGAATCTCCTTTGCAATATTTACCCAGAGAAGCTTAGCCACAATCACCTTCCTGTGAGGCTGAGAGAATGTGACTCCCCCAAGGCCATTAAGGGGGTTACCAGAGCCACGTAGAATGTGAAGCCAGATCTCCAGAGCTGCCTCTGGCACTCAAACCCTGCACTCTATGCTTCTTTTGCACAGTTCTGTTCTGGAGGCTTCTGAGGTGCCATCTGTGGAACCAGGGAGGTCTTCTTGGGACTGTGAGACTCCCTGCCACCAGAAGCCGAGGGGGGCTTCGGTCCACTGCTCCTTTGCAGAGGAGGGGGCTTTTGAGGGAGAGGTTGTTGTCGAACAACCAGACAATCCCCAGGCCGGTCGTCAAACAAACGGACAAGCCCCGTAGACCGACTACGGGACAGAGGCCGCGAGGGTTCAGTTAACCTGGCGAGCCCGGAGCGATTAGGTCCTCGTAGCCTACCCGCCTCCCGTAGATCCAATTATGCTCACCAATACTGCAAGGTAGATGCCACGAAATTGTTTATTGCTGCTCAGCTGAGAGGATGCGAACCGCAATTCCCTGATTCCCGCAAAGAACGCATGCATATACATTCAAAACATTGGTTTTTTAAAGGTTACAGAACTGTCAAAACAATTGAATTTCCCGCCCGCCTTCTTCCGGGCCGGCTCCGTTGGTGATTGGTCGGAACGTTGAGGCCAGCTGATGGGCGGGAGGCCGGGCAGTTCCAGGGAGCCTATCAGTCCTCGCTCCCGTTTGCCGGCTTCGGCCAATCAGAGGTCTGTGGCCATATATGGAGTTCCAGGAAGGGAGGCTTAGGGGGATTACTAACAGGTTGGCATATGAATGAAAACAAAGAGTCCGGGCCAGGTAACGACCTGGGGCAACACCTGGAGATGATGAAGTCATTGGATTGATGTGTCCCATCCATATGTGAATGGGGGAGAAGAGGAAGAAGGCCTGGTGATTCACTCAGACCCTTTTGGTGACAAAAGGACTTATTTTGGGGCACACCTGGTTTCCGAGGCCAGGCGGGTTACCCGCTGTGAAGAGCAAACATTCATTGTCCAAGTTCCAAAGGCTAGTTTAGTTAGACTAGAAATCCGACTGTTAAACCTGCCTCAGGACTGATGAAGCGTGGGGCTTAAGACAAGGGCTTAGCTTTTCCATAACAAGATCTCCACCAGAAACCGCATGCAATATGAATATGGTGATCCACAAAGGCTTTGGGAATAGGGCGCAGTCGCATTTCCTCTTGACAAACATAGTAAACACCCTCAAGGCAGTCTTTCTTAACTAAGGGCAAGGAGGGGAAGGGAAGGGTTACAAGGGGTCAAGGGAGACATGGAGGCAATATTGTACAGATACACAGATACCGAGATGAACCTTTATTCATGATTTCTGCTTTCCTGATGTCAGCCCAACACAAACAGATGTGGCCCCCTGCTTCATAGGCCAATTCCTTTCTCAAAACCTTTCTTTCTGAGCTCAGAGGTGTCCCAAGACAGAAGAGAGAAGGGGAAAGATAAAAATAAAGATAAAATGTAAAAGCAAAAATAAGTTCCCTTCCTCCCTTTGGGGGTTCCGAACCCGGGACTCCCGTTCCAAACGGCCTTGGCCCTGCCGCTTGAGCTACCGCATCTTTCCCTTGGATGCAGCCCTCCCCGCAGTCTTAAGGCGCCCGGGAAGCGGGAGGAGAGAGAAAAAATATAAAAATTCAGGAGAAATGGGGAGAAAGTCAGAAAGAGAAGCAACCTTTTGGACAGACTCCAGCGGGGCTAAGGGAAAGGACGTGTGGGCTTCCACCCGGGAACAGGTGTGCGTGCTGAAGTTGGGACTTGTTCACTCGCGGAACGACCTGCGGCTTGAGAGCTGTTGGCCTCGACAACAAGGTCCCGGGTTCCTGCTTCTCCCCAGACGTGGCCAGCTTCCTGGGTGCACTCCCTTCAGTCCTTGTTTTGATGCAACAATCTGCTTAATTGCCTTCTCTTCTTCTTCTTATTATTATAAATGGCTGTCATTTTGGATTGTCTCAGCCTGGGACTTCCATAGTAGAAGACATTTAAAAGGCATTAAGGAAACAAAAGTAATGGCCGCAGATGATGCACAACGTGGACGGCGAAGGCACGCAGGCGGTTCAAGATCCTCCTCCCCTGCCTTGGCTCAGCCTGCGATCGGAGAGCCAAGAAATCAGGCTTGGAAGGGCGGCTGGGAAATCCTCAGAAATGATCATGAAGTGTCAAGATAGAGCGCTGGACACTACAGTTGGGATGCTCCATGCCATTGCATTTCCCATTTCTATGTGTGGGTGCCAAAGCTGGGCAGTGGATGGCCGTCCTATCCAAGGAAGCCAGGTAGGAAGGAGATCCACCCCTTTGAAAGGTGATGCCGGAGGAAAACCCTGCAGATCCTGTGGATTGCTCTAAAAATCAGTAAATGGGGGCCAAATCAAGCCACAACTTTCCCAAGAAGCCAAGATGGCTAAACCGAAACGACAACGATGAACCACATTGCAACATTTTGGCTCTTTTGTGGAAACAAGGGGCCATTTTTGACCACCACACGACACTCGCATTCCCTTCAAGTTTGCGTGGTGCCTTTGTGCATGCCGGAGTGCCTAGCACATCGCTGTACATGGAGTGCATTGTGAGCCCTGCATTGCGAATGGATGCCCGTTTGGACTGCTGAGGCACGTACCTGCCACCTGACACCCGCGCATTGGGTTTTTGGGGCCGAAAAGTGGAATTTTGCATTTGTCTGATTTGATTAATTTCCACTCACTTTTCTAGCTTATCGGGGTCCTTTTGAATTCCGTTCCCATCTTTCAGTGTGTTCGCCGTCCCTCCCTCCCTCCTCGTAATGTGTCCTCTGCAAAAGAGATAAGGATTCCCTGCAGCCTTTCATCAAAATCATGGAGGGAAATGCAGCTGAAGAGCTGCGGTCCAAGGGCCGGGCCCCCAGGCTCTCCCTTCCAAGGCCCCCTTTGGATCTGAAGCTCAGCCACCAAGGAGGAGGGGGAAGAGGCTCCCAGCACCACTTCCAAATAGTTATGGACCACCAGACGCCCTTCCCACCTGTTCCTCATCCAATCGGTTGGCCTTATCATGGCCTTATCAAGTATCATGGCCTTATCAAATGATCTGCTGGTATACTGTAGTGTCTAGATCAGGGGTGCCCACACTTTTTCAGCAGGGGAGCTACTGTTAGAACAAACAAGTTGAGAAGAGCTACCTGGCGCGCGTGCACGCACACGTGTGGTCCCGCCACCGTGGTGTGCGGTCCCCCCGCCGCCTTCCACCTGTGCCATGCTTTTTCTGCAGCGCTTCTTCCGCAGGAAGGCGGGAGCGCGAGGCAGTGCTTCCGATGGTGCCCTGCCCCTCTCTCACCGGCAGCTGCTTCTCATCAGTGAGAGAGGGGCAGGGCGCCGCGTTTCTTACACAGGGAGGAGGGAGCAGGAGGCGGTGTTTCCGATGGCGACCTGCCCCTCTCTCGCCGGTGAGAAGCAGCTGCCGGCGAGAGAGGGGCAGGGCGCCATCGGAAGCACCGCCTCCCGCTCCCTCCTTCCCGCGGAAGAAGCCCCCGCGCAGGCAGAAGGTGGTGGCGGGAGCGCGCGCACACAGCGAAGGAGCACGCACATGGCAGGAGGCTGGTGAGGCCCGAAGATCATCTGAATGAGGCCTGAAGATCAACTAGTCGATCGCGATCGACTACTTGAGCACCCCTGGTCTAGATCTAGGGACGGCATGCTCCCCATGCTCTATTCTGCCTTGGTTAGACCACACCTGGAATATTCTGGGCACCGCAATTGAAGGGAGATGTTGACTCTAAGCTGGAATGTGTCCAGAGGAGGGTGACTAAAATGATCCAGGGTTTGGAGAACAGGCCCCATGAGGAGTGGCTTAAAGAGCTGGGCATGTTTAGCCTGCAAAAGATAAGGAGGAGAGGAAACATGATGAGGGCCATGTATAAATAGTAGGCCTGTTTTCGAACGTCGGATCCATCCGAAATTCGGATGTAATTCAGATGTTTTTGACTTTTGAAGCGATTACGAAGAGAGTTAAAGAAACAGGAAGTGGATTTGCCATTTCGAAGTCTCCATCGCCATATTCAGATAGGGCTCGTATGTCATTTCCGCCCTTCTCTAGTTTAGTCCCATTGTGTTAAAAATGTTAAAAATGTTTATTTAATGTCAGTAGTAACCGTCAAAACTGGAGGGAAAGGGAATCCCCTAAGTTTTGACTGTCCCTTCTGCAGGTTTCCGCTCATTGCGCAATCGCGGACACCAATAACAAAGTCATTCCGAATTTCGGAAGTACATCCAAATCAATTTCGAGAAAACTGCTGAAAACTTCGGAAGTCTATCAGATACAAGGCACCAGCGCCCCTTACATCCATTGATTCCCATGATAAAACAGGCCTAATAAATAGGTGAGAGGAAGTCATAGGGAGGAAGGAGCAAGCTTCCTTTCGGCTGCCCTGGAGACCAGGATGCAATGGAGCAATGGCTTCAAACTATGAGAAAGGAGATTCCCTCTGAACCTTAGGAAGAACTTCGTGACTGTGAGCGCCGTTCAACAGTGGAACTTTTTCTCTCTCTCTCTCTCTCTCTCTCTCTCTCTCTCTCTCTCTCTCCCTCCCTCCCTCCCTCCCTCCCTCCCTCCCTCCCTCCCTCCTCCCTCCCTCCCTCCCTCCCTCCCTCAATCTCTCTGACCCAGAGTGTGATGAAACCTCCTTCTTTGGAGGCTTTTTAACAGAGGTTAGATGGCCATCTGTCGGGGGTGCTTTGAATGCAATTTTCCTGCTTCTTGGCAGAATTGAGCTGCACTCTAGGATTTTAAGATTCCTGGTATTGAGGTCAGGCCAGAAGTTTCCCAGATCCTCTTTTGTGCCTTTTTTTTGGGGGGGGGGGATATACTGTCTTTGCCCTTCTCTAGTCCTTTGGCACCTCAGAAATGATGGGAAGGGGTTTGGAGAGCCCTCCCACAAGGCCATTCATTCACTGTGCAGGTTGGAGCTCCTTGAGGACAACGGGACCATTCCCAGCTGCCTTCTTCCTGCCTTCTTCCCCCCACATTGTCAGTCTTTAGGAGGAGCCTGAAAACGCGGCTATTCCAATGTGCCTTCCCTGAATAAAGTAAATAGCGCCCTGCTCTGATCCATTCTTTGCCAAATGTCCCCAGAAGCACTTTAACTCTCTGTTGGTCTTCTGCATGAATGGACTTCCATCTACGTCCATGCAGCTTCTTTCTTGCAATGGCCAAAGAGAGGAAGTCCTGCCCCTCAGATGATCTCAGAAAGGGGAGGAGATAGGATGGTGACATCACCTTGGCACCAAACACAGTCTCTCCCACCAAGCCCACATGGCTGAGGACAAAGGAATGCAGGTAAAGGTAACCAGGTCCATGATGCAGTACTAAACAAGCCCCGTGGGGGCATAACACTCCCCGCCAGATTCCCAGCCGTGGGAATATCAAATAACAATAACAAATAACACAATGCATAACCATAACATCGCAGAAATGCGAACGCTTTAAACATATTCTATTAAAACTATAACTTTGGGAACGGGTCTATCTATAAGGGTGACCTGACCCTAGCTCAAGACTTTAACCTACTCTTTGCAGTAGCGCCTCAGAGTCAAATGCCTTTGGATCCCTTTGATCCTGGAAGCTGGGTCTGGAGGTCAACGCTCCCGTAGCAGACGCTGTCTGCTGCTCTGAAGGCCGTTCTCAAGGCCTTTTCCTCTTAGGGAACCCATCCAACATGGTCGGAAGTCTGGCCGACCTTCCCTCTTTGCGTAGTTGTGGCTTCAATTCCGCACTTTCTTGGAGCCGTGGTTGCTCGGCTCTAGCTATAACACCCGATGTGAGATCCTTGCTTTGTGAAGTTGGAACTTCCTTTCGTTGGCTAGCTGTCACCTTCTTCTCTGATCGAAGCGTGCTAGCGGTTCAGCGTAGTGGACTGCTAGGTCCTGCAAAAATTGGGTTGTCTGCCCCACATTATCCTTTAACCTTCCTGCTACATACATTCTACCTCTGTTCGCATCCAGTGTTTATTTATTTAAAATTTTTAATATTTCACATCTGGCCCAGCCATAATGGTTTAAAATTGTCTGCAATTGCTTATGTGTAAGTTATATTGATTGTTTTGCTTTATTTTTGGCTGCTGTGTTGTTTTATTATGTGTCATTGAGCTTGGCCTCATGTAAGCTGCCCCGAGTCCCCTTGGGGAGATGATGGCGGGGTATAAATAAATAATTATTATTATTATTATTATTATTATTATTATTATTAGTCTTGCAGCCTGGGTCCCTTACAAGGTCCCTCTTGCTGCTTGGATGCACTCGGTCCTCTCCCAGGGACAAAAGGGAAGCGACAGAGGCGTTGGGCCATTTGGCCTTCTTGCTGTGATCTGTTTGCATCTCCCCTTCCTTGTGAAGGGTCTCCTTGGTCAATCCGTCTCCTCCAGCCCCCTTCTGCTGCTCACTCCTTGCCTGCCAAGCCATTCTCGGCTCACGCGGAGCCTTCGCTTTCTTCCTATTAATCCCGTAAGCCTGAACTGCACAGCTGTGTTCTTGCGTGGCCGTTCGCCCTTCCTCCCATTCTTCGTGCATGCCCTTTTCACTTCTTCCAGGAGTTTGCTGCGCAATGCGATGGGCTTTTGTCAGATGTTTCCCCATTTTCTCTTTCTGTCGAATGGTTTGCTTTGATACTTTCAGCAGTCCCTTCTTCATGAAACCTTCTCCGGAATGGGTATCTTTTTTTCCTTTTTGCATCTCCAGCCATGGGATTCCACCCAGCATTTCCACCAACTTGCCAAAATCAGCCTTCCTGGAACCCAAGGCCCTTGTTTTGCTGTAAGGCTGGCTCTGCGCTCCCATAGAACACAGTGAATGCCACCGAACTGCATTGTATGGCCATGTGGATCCCATTTCATTGAATCCCCCATAACTAGTCATGCTTGTGAGGAGGAACCCCTCCATTCAAGCGGTCGCGGACTCCCGAGGGCTCGCGGCGGCTCACAGAGCCAATGGCACAGCGCCAAAGGGTTAAAACATAAAACAATAAAAACATGTTACCTGCAGCAGGGAGTTCCATAGTTCCTGGAGGCCCCGTTGTGCCAATGTCGTTGGAAATATGGCGCCAGCAGCAGCCTCAACCAACATCCTGTCTTTTCTTTGCTTTCTTTCCCCAATCCTAACATTGTAGCAAATCCCCCAATAAAAAGAAACTCTAAATTGTAACTTTTTCCTAGCATGGTGATACTGTGTCAAAACTTTTTCTAACCATGAATCTTTCATTTTCTGAGCCGCATATCATTGCAGGCTCACCCGGGATGCCCTTTGAGCATCCCGGGGAGGCCAAAACTGTGTTCCTTCAAACTGCGGATACGGAAAGGCAAACCCCCGTATCTGCGATTTTAACGGATCACCTCCATTTTGGTGTCATATTTTCCCTACACTAATTCTAACACTGACCGCAATCTCGCTTTTTGCATTCGGGCTCCTGAACCCCGGGAATAACTTTTTTTATATTTCAAGAATAAAAGTTAAAAGGGAAAACAGCTGATTGTCAATCGGAGGCTCTTCGTTCCACCGACCGATCTCGAGGCCGATGACCTATGGTCATCCCGTAGATTCTCAGGGTAGCAGGGAAGCCACCCTGGCTCCATAGCAAGGCGGGATCTGTAGTTTCCTTCCATCTTGTGGACGGGCACCCCAAACACCAGCTGCAGCTTCTGGATCAACTCACCCACTTAGCTCCTTGGAATCTCTTATTGACTCTGCCAACTCCCCCACAAACTTCTATGGACTTTTGCCCCTTTTATGGACTTTGGGACACTTCCAAGAACTTCATCAAAACTTTTATGAACTTTTAAAAAACTTCTTTTCCTTCCCAACCCCACCGGGACTGTACCTATGATTTCTCATGAACTCTGAAGGGGGTGGGGGGTGGGGTTATGAGATGAACCCCCCCCCATATGAATGCATTTCCCCACATGTTTTCCTATATTTCCCTATATTCCCATATACAAAACATATGATGAGATGCCACCCTTCGTGATCCAGCACACACACCCTGGCTCAAGGGAAATTCTCATTCCTGAACCAGGAAATTCCTGATACCAGGTAAATCAGAAACTTGCTTGCATAGACAATAAGCAGCTGATGACATCCCCTGGATCTCGGAGTTGGGGCCCCCGGGGGGTGATCGTCTCTGTTGACATAAGTGATCAGACCTCGGAGCATTTGACCCTCTGATTTACTTTGTCCCCTGGTGATCTCCCATTATCCACCAAGTGACACCTAGTCTTCAAAAAGCAAAGGAATGTCACGTTCTGCTTCCTTCCTTTTGTCTTCATTTCCTTGGGACCAAAACTCATCATCAGATACCATCAACCTGACAATAACACGGATTAAAGTTTACTGAGCCTGACATTCCTGCCAGACCCAGATGTTTATTGACAAACACAAAGACAATACAATATGCTCGCTTGAGGACATATTTGTTAACGTGAGCAATCGGACACACATTAAAACTCAATAATCCACTCAAGCATTTCCTCCAGTTCATGGTTTTCAGCTCGGCCCGCCTTCTCCTCTCTCATTGGCTGAAATGAGGAAGCGGTGCTGGCTCCAGGATTGGTCGAGGCGCAGCTAAGCTGGCAGCGCCTCCCAGTTGGCTGAAGATTCCATCCAATCAGTGCTGAGCCAGCTGAGAGGCGGGGAGCGGGAAATTTGAATTTGACAGTTCTGTTTGTTTATAAAATGTGCTGTATTGCATGCATGGGGCAAGTCAGCTTTGCGGGCAAGGTATTGCGGCTGTCATCCCTTCCAGATGGATCAAATAAACAACTCAGTGGCGTTTCTTCAACTTTGGTGAGACTTATTTAGGGAAAGGGAAATCAGGTGTTCCTGGCTCGCCAAGGTACCGAATCCTCTTTGGCGGATTCATAGGGCTTCTGCCTCTATCTGGGCAGGCCTTCCAAATTCTGTGCTCGATATCACTTGCACCTTCAAGATTGCTGAGATTTCTTTTTGGAGACCCCCATCCTCCATCTCTGGGCAGACTGGAGTCAACTCCTATCACAATGTGGCATTTATTGATGTCTCCATAATTATTTATTTTTCACTCAAACGCTCTCAGCCGGTCGACGCTGACCAGTCGTATGGATTTCTGCACAATTGAACCTGTCTTTGGCACAGAGCACCATCCATCCTCCTTTTCCACCACTCCTATTCCAATCAGTTATATACCCTTCACTTGCAATGCTCCAATATTGGGAGCCATGCCACCACCTAGAAAGCCATCTTCCTCCTTGGCTCATCATGGGGCAGGACCAGGGGCGGTCTAAGGTAATTTTAAATGGTAGGCGAACATTATTTTGGTGCCCCCCCAAAAAACATTATTTTGCCGCCCCCCATGTAAAACAAATATACAATTATAATATCACAATACCATTAGTAGTATTATATTGTATCAATGTATATACAATATATTATACCATACTCATACTATATTATATCATAATTATATTATACTACATTACAATATAATTATATTATAATATATTGACATTATAATACAATGTAACATTCTATTATTATATTATTAGTATAAAATAATAACATTATTTATTTAAATAAAATTATCCTCTACTAAATATTTTCATTACTCCTATAAAACTCAAATAACCCAAAATAAAGTAAAATAAAATATTATATATTACTATTTTGTACAATACCACTATACTGCAATATTGTTTGTAATATTACATGTAATATAAAATATATCATTATTCTATTGTTATATTGTATTTGTATTATATTGTCTGACAATATTAAGCAGAACTGTATAATAATCAAGACATGCAATGTAAATGCATCAAAATCAGAATATATTACCTACCACC
The DNA here is from genome assembly GCA_030556195.1 of Anolis apletophallus. Classification (NCBI taxonomy): domain Eukaryota; kingdom Metazoa; phylum Chordata; class Lepidosauria; order Squamata; family Anolidae; genus Anolis; species Anolis apletophallus. The sequence continues at coordinate 1,418,657 of JARBWK010000005.1, forward strand.
CGACTCATAATTCATAGGAGTCTCCCATAAGTCCAAAATTAGGATCCCAATGTAAAGGTAAATGTCTGAGGAACATCGGCAGGGCCAGGATGGCGCCCCATGCGGCCAGGATGGCGCCCCCTTCCCAGATGGCTCCCTAGGCGGCCGCCTACTTGGCCTATCTTGTAGGACCGCCCCTGGGCAGGACTTCCAGCCTATGCTGCTTGTTCCCTGATCCTGTGCGCTGGTGTTTAGACACTAGAAGCTCTCCCTGTTCTCACCTGTTCATTACCTGCCAGGGTATCTTTCTGTGGCTCCTTCAGCCACTCATCACCTCCTTGTGCTCAGCGGCAGCTTGCCTTTGGGCCGATCGATGATCATCCCCAACTCAACCGAGGGCTCCGCCTAAAGCCCCTTGATCAGATTGGCTGTGCTTTTGCCAAAGGCATCATCATCACTTTGCGAGTGCAGCCGGCAGACCTCCCTCTCAGAAGGGAAGATGGTGGTCTCAGAAGCCAAAGGTCTCTGTCGTCGAACGCAGGACCCTCTTCTGAAAGATTTGTAGTTTCCTAAAGGGCAAAAGCTAGAATGAGGTAAAGCAGCATCCTCTCCTTTGCATGGAGTCTTTTCAGCCCGGCAACAGACCAGAAGCAGCGAATATTTCCCAAGATGTCAGTTTTTCCCACTTTTACACTTTTCGACATTGTTCTTTTATCTGCACTGGTCTGAATTAGATCAGAGGTATCTTTTTAACACAAAAATGCATCCCTTTTCATTGATTCCTTGGCACTCTCTTCAAGCCCTGGCTCCACTTTGCCCCGTGTATTCTTTGGTCCTGATCCATGGGATCCCTTTGCCGTCCCTTGCTATTACATATGCCTGTTTCTAATTTGCTTCTAAGATTCCTCTATTAAATATATATTATTTCTAAAGGCAAGAGACACCATTTCAACCTCTGCCTAACCTGAGGTGAGGCCATCAACCCCAGAATGTCTCCTGACACCTCAGGCGTAGGAAAAATACCTCGGACATTATTTACCAACAACAGAGATGAGGATTGCCATCTGGGATCCCCTCCGGTGGGACCTGAGTCACCAACTACCCACAACCCTGTTTGCTTGTTGGCTCCATGGCCGGATTATCCATAAGGCCACCCTAGGCCATGGCCTAGGGCAGCAGCCATGGGGAGATGGCAGGTCTGGACCCCCAAAATTAAAAAAAAATTAAATTTAAAAAAAAGTTCAATCTTTGGGCGCTTCTGCGCCTGCATGCAGGGCGCCATAGACTCTCAGAGGCAGTTCCGCTGCCTCTGAGAGTCTATGGCACCCTGCGCGCAGGCGCAGAAGCGGCCAAAGATTGCCCTTTTTTCTCAGGCAGGCTGGTGTGGTGGGTTTAGTAGGGAGGGAGGAGCCGCCGGCCTGAGAAAAAAAGGGCGAGCTTCGGCCGCTTCTCAGGCCGGCATGGTGGCTTTAGGAGGGAGAGAGGAGCCGCGGGGAGGCTTCCCACGGCTCCCCCATCCCTCCTAAAGCCACCACGCTGGCCTAAAAAGGGCGATTTTGGCCGCTTCTGAGGTGGGCGTGGTGGCTTTAGGAGGGAGGGAGGAGCCGTGGGGAGCTCCTCCCTCCCTTCTAAAGCCACCATGCCGGCCTGAGAAGTGGCTGAAGCTTGCCCTTTTTTTCTCAGGCCGGCCTGAGGAGGAAGGGGCGGAGCCACAGAGGGAAGCCCCGCCCTTGGAGCCACTGCCATGCATGCGCGGCATCGGCTCTGGGGGTGGGGCTTTCCTTCCTCCTCCTCGCGAGGAGGAAGAGGCAAAGCCAGGGGCAGAGCTGGGGGCAGAGCCGGGGCGGGGGCGGAGCCTTTGGCCTACGGCGCCAAAAGGCCATAATCCGGGCCTTTGGCTCCAAACAGACATCTCGAGACCATTCCATTGTCTGTCTGAGAACACACAGGAAAGATCCACACCCATTATTCAGCAGGGATATCATTCATGTTAGTAAGCTCCCACCATCCCACAACAGCGGGGGATGGCACCGAGGATATAACCCAGACCTATTATTTGTGAGCGACAGATCAGTAGGACCACCAATACCAAACACCCAGCACTGACCAATAATATCAAACAGACATGGCTTCTTTCTCCCACCCTGGACATTATTCCACAGGTGTATATATACACTCCACTTGCTTCACTGCCAACAGAACTTCTGAAGATGCCATTAGCCAGAGATGTAGGCAAAATGTCAGGAGAGAATGCTGCTGGAACATGGCCAGGCAGCCTGAAAAACTCACAGCAACCCACCTCCAGTTTGGTCTGAAATGTTGGGCTCCATGGCTCTCCAGGAAGCCATGGAAGCCCACCGAGTGGCCCTGGGCATGCCGCGTTCTCTCATCCTCAGAGGCAGGCCATGGCCAAATCTCCTCTGAGCCCCGAAAGCCATAAGTCAGAGCTGAAGGCACACGTCAAAGAGTAAATCAAGCCTAACTCTCCCCTTAGGAGCCCCAACGACCGAGCGGAGGCAGTCATAATGCTTCGGATAGATCATGAGACGGCACGGTTCATTAGGAGAGGCAATAATGTTTGGAAGAAAGGGGGAAAGCAGCACGAAGAGAGAGGTCCCATTGGGTTGGGAGGGAGGGAAGGAGGAAGAAGGCGTGGGGACAACAAAGAAAGGAGGGCAGCAGAAAGGAAGGACACTGGGTGGGGTTGGGGGTCTTGGGGTTCTGCACCCCTCCAGGCCTCTTTTATATGGTGGCATTTTTTAATAAAAGAAACTGACTTACACCCTCTTAACAGTACATAGTATGTTTCTGCATGTTTTGTCATACCTAAAGCATTGTACTCTATATACTACATACACTACTACTACTAATCATAATAATAATAATACCTTTATAATAGGAGTACAATGCATTAGGTATGACAAAACATGCAGAAAACACACGCAGAGGCCCAGTTTCAATGGGCAAATTCCTAAATCACCCCCAAAAGGCAGTAAGCCTTGCTGACCTGCTCCCTGCTAAATTCCAACACTTTGAATGCAATCTTCTCTCGGCTCTGGGCCTGGTCCTCTCTCTCTCTCTCTCTCTCTCTGTGTCGTCCTGTTCTCAGCTCAGCACTGTGGTGTCTTTGCTGCTCTCGCCTCCCTCCCATGCGCACACTCCGTGGTGGCCTGCCCTCATTGGCTGACCTGAGAGGAGCCCGCCATCATAGGGCAGAGGGCAGGCCAGGAAGAAGGTGGGTGCTGGCCTGGTGGCGCAGCAAGGCGCCGCCTGTGGCCGGGCAGGTACGCTGCTGCTGGGGCTGCTCTGCTGCCTGCGAGTGAGTGTGAGGCGAGCGAGAGCAAGCACCACCGAGAAGCTGCTAGAGGTGCGGTGGCGCTCACTGCTGGCCTGGCCTGGCCTCCTGCTGCCACCTGTCCTGTCCTGTCAATATGGGACAGGAGCTGAAAATACGGGACACGAAATTCAGAGCAAAAATACGGGACGTCCCGTATAATACAGGGGAGGTAGCATGCCTAATCTCTGGGCAGACATAATTCTTGCTGCCATTGTCATGTACAGCAATGACGTTCCACATTTCATATCCAGTTGCTCATCCAACTGTTGCACTCCAGGCCTGGAAACACCTATGACCATGGCACCACACAAGAGTCATAGAATCCTAGAATTCTATGAGTTGGAAGAGACCTGGTGGGCCACCATCCACGTCAACCCCATTCTGCCAAGAAGCAGGAAAATTGCTTTTAAAGCACCCCCAACAGATGACCATCCAGCCTCTGTTTAAAAGCTTCCAAAGAAGGAGCCTCCACCACACTCCGGGGCAGAGAGTTCCACTGCTGAACGGCTCTCAGAGTCAGGAAGTTCTTCCTCATGTTCAGGTGGAATCTCCTCTCCTGTAGTTTGAAGCCAGGTATATAAGCCAACAGTTTATTGTAAAAAAATATATATAAACATAAAAATCAGGAATAAAAAAGAAGATACAGCATCCAAAAAAGTTTTGCAACAGGTGATAACCAAACAATAATCCAAAGTTCCAGAGGTGACAGAGTCAAGGAACAGCCAGAAATCACAAATACAACTTCCATGATATATTAAACCCAAAATCAAAGCTTGACTTGAACCAGGAACGAGAGAACTCTGGCTTAGCTTCTCACTTTAACACCGTGTTGCCTGAACTGACCTTAAGGTAAACAACTGTTTTATATGCTGTTTTTATATGTTGTAAACCACCCTGAGCCTCGGGAAGGGTGGTTTATCAAATCGAAATAAATAATAATAATAACTTGTAGTTGAATAGACACCCATGAAATCGTTGAGTTTCCCATGAATTTCCTCCACAACTTTCCCACGAAATCTCTCTGAATGACGGGACCTATTTTCCGCTCTGATTTGTAAATTAAGGCTTTTGTTGATCTCCGTTACTACAGGTAGTTTCTCCAGGAAACCCTCTTCATCACTCAGCTGTTGCTAATTCTGACTCCCCTGAGTGCCCTTGAGGCCCTGCACTTTCTGAGCTGGGTTTCTCACAGAGAGAACTATCATTTCCCAACTTGAATTTCCCAGGCATAAGAGGCCATCACTTTGTGCCACAGGAAAGCTCACAATCCTCTCTAAATCACCAGGTAAATCGTCAGTCTCTGGTGGCTGATCTACAACACCAACATCAAATCTGGCTTGAACGATTTCATTGAATCAGAAGAGTCGGAAGAGACCTCTTGGGCCATCCAGTCCGACCCCTTTCTGCCAAGAAGCAGGGAAATTGCATTCAAAGCACCCCAGACAGATGGTCATCCAGCCTCTTTTTCAAAGCCTCCAAAGAAGGAGCCTCCACCACACTCCGGGACAGAGAGTTCCACTGCTGAACAGCTCTAACAATTAGGAAGTTCTTCCTTATGGAATCTCATTTCCTGTAGTTTGAAGCCATTGCTCTGCATCCTAGTCTCCAGGGCAGCAGAAAGGAAGCTTGCTCCCTCCTTCCTAAGACTTTCCCTCACATATTTATACACGGCCATAATGTCTTCTCTCCACCTTATTTATTTATTTATTTATTTATTATTTCTGGGATTTGTACCCCGTCACTTCTCTACCCCCGAAGGGGGACTCAGCTTACATTCACAACAGTATGAGGCCGCTACACCACAAATACAACAATACTGTATAATCACAATGACATACATAAACATTAAAACTATTACATAATCATTAAAAACCAAGATATATATAGATAGTTAAAGCCATTAGTTAAAACCATAAAACAAAGCACAATGTCATCTGCCACAACGCCATTTCAGTCAATGTCCACTAAGGTGCAAATTAGTCCAAAGGCCTGGTCCCAGAATTTTTTTTCTTTCTGAAAGCCAAGAAGGGTGGAGTTGATCGTTTGGTAGTGCGTTCCATAGGCGGGGGGCCACCGCCGAGAAGGCCCTGTCTCTCATCCCCACCAAACGCATTTGCGATGTTGGCTAGAGCAGGGCCTCCCCAGATCTGATCTTAGGCTGCAAGATGGGCTATAGAGGCAGATGCGTTCGGACAAGTAAGCTGGGCCAGAACCGTATAGAGCTTTATAGGTCAGTACCAGCACTTTTCTTCTGCAGGCTAAACATGCCCAGCTCTTTAAGCCGCTCCTCATAGGGTTTGTTCTCCTTTGAGTCACCCTCTTTCTCTGGACACATTCCAGCTTAGAGTCAACATCTCCCTTCAGTTGTGGTGCCCAGAATGGGACACAGTGGGATTCCAGGTCATGTGGTCTGACCAAGGCAGAAGAGAGCATGGGGAGCAGGACTTCCCTGGAGCTCTTCTTAAGTATTTCTGTGCCTTTTTTCATGACCACCACACATGATAAAAAGTGTCCACCTCCTTCAAATGTACGGGTCTTTTCAAGGATGTGTTGCCCCCATTTTGGGACAAGCAGCAGGGGCCATTCTCCATTGACACCCCTCATTTCAGATTCAGGCCTTTGGGGCCAAAGGATCCCAGTCTATTGTTGTGCAATGGTTATAAGAAGCCCTTGGAGAATGGTGAGCAAGGTAACCAAGTGTGCAAGGAGCGTGCAGATTGTGCAAGGAAGGGGTGCAAAGGGAGGCAGCACACTAATGTCATGTCCAACTAGCAGGAAGGAAGGAGAAGCCCTGCAAGAGAGATCCCTTTCCTGCAAACTGAGTGTGCGTGGCACACACTGCTTGCACCCAGACCCCATTAACTCCAGGGCCCTATGGCAGAAGGGCTCTCTTTTCCACAAAACCTGCCGCAGACCCTCCACAATCAGTGCGCATAGAAGAACTGCTGGAGAACGGGTGAAAAATTACATTTATTTGTTATAGACTGATTATTTTTCTGTTTGGCTAGGCTGCCTGGTGGCTGCTGACACACGCAATTGTGATTTATATTCATGGTTAACCATTTATAATGGAGCACTGGGAACTCGTTTCTCTTGCGAAAGTGGGTCTCTCTGCCTTCCTTCCTTCCTTCCTTCCTTCCTTCCTTCCGCCCCCGCCCGCCCGCCTGCCCACCCGCCTCCCCTTCCTCACCCAGGCCAGCCCACTTCTGCGCATAGAGAGAGGGCACACCTTGCGCCCACCTTCCTGTGCCACAAAACAGAGAACCCCCTTGAATAGTCCTCATCAGTGAGGGCAAGCAATCAAGGGCCCCCTGCATTCAAGTTAATCCGACCTGCAGCAGGGAGTTCTGCAGTTCTTGGATGTTCCAATTGGGCCAAGCATTGCTGGGAGTGTGGCTACAGCAGCAGTTCCAACAAGCAATCCTTCTCCACTTTGCTTTCTCCCCCTGACCCTCACATTGTTACATATCCCCCAATAAAGGAGCATCAGATTGCAACTTTTCCCTCTCCATAGTGATACATTGTGGCTTTTATTTATTTATTTATTTATTATTTCGACTTGTTGGTTGCCCCTTCCGTGTGGCTCGGGGCGACTCACAAAGGTTGAAAACACAGTACAACATAATAAAAACACAGTAAGCACAATAAAATTCATTAAAACACAATAAAATCACTTTAAGAACTAACACCCATAATTACGAGCTGCATGGTAATGGCCATACACTACATATTGCGACGGCCGATGGTAATACAGTGGAACTGTACTACTATCGGCCAACTCGCCGATACTGTCTCCAACTTGCTCCAATAATGGACCTTTCCTTTCCCAGGCCACAGAACACTCCTGGCTCACCCGGGATGCTCTTACAGCATCCCAGGGAGGCTGAAATTGCCTTCCTTTGAACCGCGGATACTGAAACCCATCGGGCCCCAATATCCACGGGTCAACGAATTGCATCCATTTTGGTGCCATATTTTTCCTAGACTAATTATAATACTAACTGCTATCTCGATTTTGCTCTTTGGGCCCCTATGCCCCGGGAATAACTTTTTTATCATAAAGTCATAAAGTTTAAAGGGATGTTGAGATGTTGTTTTCCTGAGATGTTGTTTTCAGCATGATGATAAGTGAGAGAAAAAGACTGCCTTCAGGTGAGGCCCCTTCCCTTTAGAGGCAAAAGGTAGATGCAGAAGAAACAGCCATCCCAAAACCTCCCACATGGAACCCCAGGGGCAAAGAAGGGGTATCCCCCCACCACCTCTGAACCAGGTGTCGCTCCTCTGCTATGAAAGGCAAAAGGCAGGTACAAGGTGCAAGAGGAGGGAAGGCTCCTAGCACCTCACCTGAGTCACCTGGAGGAGGAGGAGGGAGAAGAGGAAGAGAAGGAGGAGGAGGGGCAAGAAGAGGGGGAAGAGGAAGAAGAAGATAATGAGGAAGAAGAGGAGGAGGAAAAGGAGTAGATGAAGGAGGAAAAAGAGGAGGAGGAAGAACAGGAGAAGGAAGAGAAGGAGGAAGAAGAGGAGAAAGAGGAAAAAGAAGAAAATGAGGAAGAAGAGGAAGGGGGAAAGGAGTAGATGAAGGAGGAAAAGGAAGAGGTGAAGAAAGAGCAAGAGGAGGAAGAAGAGAATGAGGAAGAAAAAGAGGAGGAAAAGGAGTAGGCAAATGAAGAAAAAGAAGAGAAAGAAGAGAAGGAGGAAGAAGAGGAGGATGAAGAAATAGAAGAAGAGGAAGACGAACAGAATAGGGGGTCTCCTGAGCCGATGAGGGTCTCCCCCCTCCCCCGTATTGCCTCCTGGAAAACCCTGGGTTGTCTTTTGCCACCAAGTCCAATGGCCTCGGGCCGGCCAGCCGGGCTCTGGGGGACGTTTAAGCGCAGGTAATTAGAGCAACTGGACCGGAACAAGCCTGCTTCTTAATTAAGGTTTTTCAGAAAGAGAGAAAGCCATCCCATTTGGTTTTCCCTTTTACTGCGCCTCCGACTAATCTTGCGCTTCCTTCCCCGGCCCTGTGCCAACTCCATCTGCTGCAAATGGGAAGCTCCTGGCCAGACCTTGCAGGAGGGGTAGGGTGGACCCCCCCCCCAAATTTTGTGTCCCAGGATAGGAGGGGCAAAGTTGGGGAGAGGGTCCTTTGAGGAGACCCCCACATTTGATTGAGGAAAACTAGGGCCCCTTGGTGGGTTTTTGGTTGGGGGAAAGCATGGGCTTTTTGTGTATGGGGTTGTGGAAAACATTATGGGTTTTGTGCAACAAGGAGCACATACAACCACAACATGATGAGATTGGACAAATTGAAACTCAATCCAGACAAGACAGAGGTCCTCCTGGTCAGTCACGAGGCCGAACAGCCTGTGCTTGATGGGGTTCCTCTCCCCCTGAAGGCGCAGGTTTGCAGTTTGGGAGTGGTCGTGGATTCAGCGCTGAGCCTGGAACCCCAGGTGTCGGTGGTGGCCAGGGGAGCGTTTGCACAGTTAAAACTTGTGCACATGCTGCGCCCGTACCTTGGGAAGTCTGACGTGGCCATGGTAGTCCATGCTCTGGTTACATCCCATATAGACTACTGCAATGCACTCTATGTTGGGTTCAGGCCCGGATTACCCATAAGGCCACCCTAGGCCATGGCCTAGGGGCGCAAGACAAGGGGGGACATGGACCAAAAAATATACATGTTGAAACAAAACTGCAACGCGCGGCATGGAGATGACTCTCTCTCTCTCTCTCTCTCTCTCTCTCTCTCTCTCTCGGGGGAGGGCGGGGGAGAGTGCTGCGAGGGACGGGGGAGGGAATGGCACCTCATCATCACCCCGCCCCCTTGTCAAGGAAGGAGGGTGCAAGGAGTAGGAGGCGGAGGGAAGCCCCCGGGGCTGCTACCGGGCATGCGCGGCACCCAGTAACATGACGGAGGAGGCAGAGACACTAGCACCCTCCTGCTGCGCATGCCCGGCAGCAGCCCTGGGGGCGGGGCTTCCCTCTGCCTCCTCCTCCTTGCGCCCTCCTTCCTTGAGTCAAGGAAGGAGGGCGCACCACGAGGAGGCGGATGGAAGCCCTGCCCCCGCTGCCGGCCCCGGGGGCAGGGCTTCTCTCTGCCTCCTCCTCCTCCTTGTGCCCTCCTTCCTTGACTCAAGGAAGGCGGGTGCACGGTGCCATGAGGAGGAGGAGGTGGGAGGGGGTGCGGTAGAGGTTAGTTTGGGGGCATAATTCCAAAGTGTGGCCTAGGATGCCAAAAGGGGTGGGTGGGTTGCCTCTGAAGACTGTTTGGAAGCTCCGGCTAGTCCAACGCTCAGCAGCCAGGCTGCTCACGGGAGTGAGATATCGAGAACGCACAACGCCCTTGCTACGCCAGATCCACTGGCAGCCTATTAGTTTCCTAGCACAATTCAAAGTGCTGGCATTGGCCTATAAAGTCTTTAATGGTTCTGGCCCAGTTTACCTGTCCAAACATGTCTCCCGCAATGAACCACCTAGGACATTAAGATCGTCCAGGGAGGCCCTGCTCGCTGTCACCACACCATCGCAATTGCGGTTGGTGGGGACAAGAGACAGGGCCTTCTCTGTGGTGGCCCCTTGGCTATGGAATTCCACTCCTTCCCTCCTGTCCTTCCAGAAAAAGGTGAAATCCTGACTGTGGGATCAGGCCTTTGCGGAGTAAACCGACATGATGGTAGAATTATGGTTTACTGGACCCTGATGGACCCAAGAAGCCCCGCCCTGACATCCATTTCTGCCCCAATCCCTTTCCCGAGTGGCATGGCTGCCAGAGAGAACGAGCCCACTTCCTTCCTTCCTTCCTTCCTTCCTTCCTTCCTTCCACCTTCCTTCCTTCCGCCTGGGTTCCCTGATCCGCAGCCCTGCCGTCTCCTTCCTGGGGGTCTGAAAGGGTTTCTCCAGAAAGTGACAAAAGGACGAAAGATAACATCAGCCAAATACATACCGTACAAGAATCTGAAGACATAAAACAAACATTCCCTGCCATGCTGAAAAGAATAAATTCCCTCTCTTTGTTCGAGATGCTTTGCTCTGCTCTCGCCTTTGAAATGTTTACAATTGCTCTGAAGGAAGGCATTATGCGATCCAACGTTGGAAAACGAGGGCTTCACTTGAAGCCGGATGATAAATCAGGAGATGGCGCGGCTTCTATGGCGCCAACACAAGCCCGTAAAGTAAACACAGGCAGGATTGGACCCTGAAGTGAATGCCGTTTGACAACGTGAAGAGGTCTTGCAAGCAGAGGGACGGGTTTGCCCAATTGGCGCTATTTGGAATTGGGCGTCTCCAAAAGGCCAGAGGGCACAGGGAGATAGGCAGAGAGACATTTGAAGAACACACCATCAAAACCATCCCAGCAGATGGCCATCCACCCTCTGCCATTGAAGGCGAGCCCCAGAGAGAGAGAGCCCATCTGTATCTTAATTGGTTTGACCTGCAGCAGGGAGTTCCAACGTTCCTGCACATGTGGTCTGGCATCTTTAAAGACAAAAGGCTGGTCTCAGCCATTTCTAATTTTCATTTTGACCCTTTTCCACAAAGACTTTTCCTTTCCACCAAGATACATTGTGCCCCATTTTGACTACATTCCAATTTCATATTTTTCTCTGATTTATTCTAAAACTTTCTGCTACCTCGGTTTCCTTCCTCTGAACCCCTTTCTTTGCCTCTATGCAACTCTTTAAACTTTAAAGAATATTTCTTCCACGGACTCACTGATTGCCAAAACCCGCTGGTTCTTGAAAACCCTTCGTTCCCACCATCAGCAAGCGGCCTTTTAACAGAGGCCCGAAGCCGTGTGCCCTTTGTGCACAAGGGCTGCATGAAGATGGGCCAACATGAGGCCGCCCAGAATGTGCTGGGAGATATAGTTTTCCAAAGACTTCCGTGTGTTTGGACTCTCCTCTGGCTATTAGCAAAAGGGCTTTTCTCTTATAGTTTCCCAAGGACACAGATGGACTTTCCCCAAAGCATATGGATTTGATGCTTTTCAAGGTCATATGGACTTTCTTTCTACTCCTTGCATATGAAATAGTTATGAGACATTGGTAGTGGTATTTCCCTGAAACCCTCAACTTCCATGTAACCATTTTCCTGCATGTTTTCTTTTCCTTTCCCATATGTTTTTTAAAATATGAAGAAAGGCTACGTGACCCAGCTGTTTGTTTTTCAAGATCAGGATGACCACATTCCTGGCTGCACCCTTTAATCCAATCATTGAAACAATTTGCATGACAGAGGACTCTTTCTGGTTTGAAGAGGTTTTCTTTCTTTCTCCTCTCCCCATTTTGAAAGACCCCTTTTCGTTTCATAAGCCTCAATCCCTCCGAGTTTAGTCTCATTTTTGGCTTATAGAACCTATGGCATAACTATATTTCATATTTCATAACCGACCGTCACTGTTGGCCTCGGAAACCAGCACATGGCTTCAGTTATTTCATTTATTTACCATCCAGAAGGCTGAAACTTCTCATGGATAGAATCTGCATATGGCCCTTTGTCAACAAGGAAGGGTCGTTAAGGACAATTCCTGTTTCTCACAAAGAACAAAAGAATTCCCTTGACTCGAAAGGTCAGGGCCTTGGATTCATTAACATATGGACAAATCTACTCAAGAAAACTCCAGCTTCTTTGTTTTGAAAACATTCCTGCTCCTCGCTCCCCATTTGCCAGAACAAGAAGTGGCACTGTTTCACTATTGGGCCAAACTCCAGCTGCCCCAGCGATTCCATCCAATCAACACAAAGCTGGTCTGGGGGCGGGAAGTGGGAAGTTTGAATCTGTAACCTTATAAAAATGGCATATCTTTTGAATGTAACTTTATGACTGCTTTGCGACAAGGAATCTGCAGTTGTCATCCTTCTCAGCTGACAAGAATAAAAACTTTGGTGTCATCTTCTTCCAGACTTCTTTGGTGAGATCGTTTGGGAAAGGGATTTTTAGATTGCTTTAAAAATTCGCCAGAGGTTCTGCTGAAATCTTCGTTTTAGGGGTGCTTTTGGGGCCTTTGCCCTCCTGGTCCAGGCTATTCTAAATTGTTCGGTAACAAGAACACACCATCAAATCCATCTCAGCAGCTGGCCATCCACCCTCTGCCATTCAATTACAATCACTTCATGGTTTGAATGTATTATTTCCTATTTAATTGTGCAGACCTTACTTTGAAAGGAGTAAAGTTGTTTTTGTGACTGCCACTAACTGTGTCAAAGTGGTTGAGACTCGATGAGCTCTTCATTGCAAAACTAGAGCAAACTGTGCAACAGGGTGTTCCTCCTACAAACACAAAGCTTTTGCAGTTTAATAAACATTTACCATGTTTTTATGATAGAACCAATTAGAAAATTGCATTAATAACCCAGGAACAGAAATCGTGTTGCATAGCATTATTGTTCCAGTTGAGGTCTGACCAAAGCAGAAGAGAGGAGGGCTAAGATGCCTCTTGATCCTCCCCTTGATGCATCCTAGAACCGCATTGGATTTTTGAGCCGCCACACCATGAAGCCGACATTTAGTTTCTAAGGACCGCAGAAAAGGAACGTCCGGGCCTGGCAAGCTCCACTAACCGTCAACATTCCAGCAAAAGAGGAGGACCCACCCGTTGAAGGCAAGCGACAGAGGCTTCATTCAGTCTGCAGAAGGGATGCCATGTATCCAAATGGATTCCAAAATGTAAAAACATAAGCATTATGGGCAGGCCCGGATTAGCGGACTGTGCCGCCCAAGGCCACCCCTGTCTAAATGCCGCCCGGGGGGGCCTCTTGTGGGGCGGGCGGCGTGACGGACAAGGCGCCGCCAGAAGTCCCGCCCCTAGGGAGACTCATGCGGCGCTGCCGCCGGCTCTGGCACCCCTCCTCCCTTCACTGAAGGAAGGAGTGGCACCCGCCGCGTGAGCGCCGGCAGCGGGGACATGAGTCTCCCTAGGGTGGGACTTTTGGCGCCTTGTCCGTCATGCCAGCAGCGGCTCCGCCCCTCCTCCCTTCAGAGAAGGGAGGGGGCGGAACCGGCGTGAGGCAGAAGGCACCGCTGGAAGTCCCGCCCCTAGGGTGACCCACGCGGCTTCCCCCGCCGCCGCCCCGCTCGCCCGTGCCCCAAATACGAGTGGCGTGGCGGCAGGGGAAGCCGCGTCAAACACCCTAGGGGCGGCGGGACTTCCCCCCGGCTCCTTGTCCCTCGCGCGGGCGGGCGCCCCTCCTTCCTTCACCCCTTCCTTCAGGCCCGGAAATGCCGCCCCCCAAATCTGCCGCCCGAGGCCATGGCCTCAGGTGGCTTTATGGGTAATCCGGGCCTGATTATGGGACGCACAGCTATTTTTATAAAGTAGAACCTCTGGGGGTTGTTGTAGGTTTTTCGGACTATATTGTTGTATGTTTGCCGGTCCATCTCCGAACCCAATTAAAAGTGTTGGTTTTGACCTTTAAAGCTCTAAACCAGTGGTTCCCAAACTTTTTTGGCCTACCGCCCCCTTTCCAGAATTTTTTTTTTACTCAGCACCCCCCTAGAAATTATTTTTTTAAAAAATGTAATAGCAATTAAACAGAAAGATATATATATTAATGGAGTGGTTCTCAGCCTACCGGTTGGAATCCCTGGGCAGGCGTTGCCTGGAAACCGCAGCGCGCACCTACCTTCCTCTCCTCAATTCTGCCCACGGCGCAGTCCTGTATCGCTCCTTCCTTCCAAGGGACCCGTTAGATTGGAAGGGGCAATACAGGACTGCGCCGTGGGTGGAGTTGAGGAGAGGAAGGGGCGCGCGCTGCGATTTCCAGGCAACGCCTGCCCAGGGATTCCAACTGGCAGGCTGAGAACCACTGCGTTCATACATATATCCCAACTGGCAGGTGCATACTTGCGCGCTTGCAAGTTGGAATCCTGCCACCGCCCCCTTACAGGGCTTCAATGCCCCCCAAATTCTCCTGAGCCTCCCACCGCCCCCTTGGATCACCTCACCACCCACTAGGGGGTGGTACCTCCCACTTTGGGAACCACAGCTCTAAACGGTTCTGGCCCAGTTTACTTGTCCGAACACATCCACCCCTATGTCCCATCCCAAAATCTAAGATCATCTGGGGAGGCCCTACTCCCTTCTACAGCTCAAATGCGCCTGGCAGGGACGAGAGACAGGGCCTTCTCGGCGGTGGCTCCCCACCTATGGAACACACTCTCGACGGAGGTAAGATTGGTTACTTCCCTCCTGGCTTTCCGGAAGAAACTAAAGGCATGGTTCTGGGACCAGGCGTTTGGACAGATGTAAGGCAGCACATTGAAAGGACGATCTGGAATGACAAGACGATCGACGAGACTGGTCTATGGTTTTAATTGATGACTTTGTATGGTTTTTAATTATGTATTGTTTTTAACTTTGAGATATTTTTATTTGTGACTTTATTATTGCATCATGTGTAATAGCCTCTTGATGGGGCTTATTGTAAGCCATCCTGAGTCTCCCTTTGGGGGTTGAGAAGTTGACGGGGTATAAATATGGTAAATAAATAAATAAATAAATAAATAAATAAATAAATAAAATATGGCCATGTTCCAGAAGCATTCTCTCCTGATGTTTTGCCTGCATCTATGGCAAGCATCCTCAGAGGTTGTGAGGTCTCAGAGGTTGTGAGAATGTCTGCCCTAGATGCAGGCGTAACATCAGGAGAGAATGCTTCTAGAACATGGCCATAAAGCCTGAAAAACCTACAACAAGCCAGTGATTCCGGCCATGAAAGCCTTCGACAGTACATAGAACATTGATGCACGAACATTGTCAAGTTTTGAAATTCCCTTCTCCGTCCCTGATTGGCTGAGCACTGGGAGCTGGCCGGTGCCGCCTCTGTTGAGGCCATAGATCGTATTTTAGTTCTTACGGACCACTGGTGGTCCACGGACCACAGTTTGGGAACCACTGACCCAGCGCAAGCCAAGACCACAGAGATCAGCTTCCATTGTCCTCTGCGCCGGTTCTATGAAATTTGCTGCCGGCGGAGACGCGAGCCCTGCAAGATCTAATGTCCTTCCACAGGTCCTGCAAGACCTGGCTATTCAGGCAAGCACTTGGGGCTTGACCGGTGCCTGACTCCATCTGCCGCCCTGCCGTACTATTGTTGTCTTGTATGAATCAGCTGTGTTCTGACTTGTTATGGTTTTATGGGATTGCAAAGGGTTGGGATTTTTAATTGTTTTTATGAGGTCTTATGATGTTTTAAATCTGTGTGTTTTATATGATGTGAATTGCCCTGAGCTTCGGGAAGGGTGATCCATTAAATTGAAATAATAAATAAATAAATAAATAAGCCTGGGTTTCATAATCCCATGCTTGCCACCTTGGACCCCTGCTGACCCGGAATGCCAGCATCCATGGAGACTCCTCTCTCTCCGCCCACAGAGATCTCCCTGCCTGGATGGGAGGGCGTTTCCGGACACATCATCAGAGCTCAGCCAACCAGAAACAGAAGAGGGAGGATTCAAACTAGAACAATGGACCTGGTTGTCTAAAAACCGTTGTGCAGAGCACATTCTCTCTTATGCTTGTCATTTTGGAGCAGGAGCTCGCAAGGGTTGCTTCTTGGCTAAGATGCAAATCAACGCCTTCAGTCCTATGGCCATCTGTTGGGGGTGCTTTGAGTGGGCTTTCCTGCTTCTTGGTAGGGAGTTGGACTGGATGGCCCACGAGGTCTCTTCCAATTCTAGGATTCTGTGTCTTCGCTTCACTGAGGAGTCTGTGATCGGGAACTTTGGTTATGAGTTCTGGTTGGCATCAATGCTCACCAGGCCTGTGGCGCCCCCACGGGCAGGGGCGGTCCGTCCATGTAAGCAACCTACGCGGCCGCGTGGGGCATCATCATGGATGAGCGCTGCCATGCTGGCCGCGCCGGGGATCATCATGGATGGGCGCCGCCGAAGCGGAACTCCCTGCTGCTGCCTGCAGCAGCTTCTGCCCATGCACGGAAATGTCCGTGCATTACGGAGGTGCGTCGCGGCACGGCGGCGGCGCAGGGCAGTGCGGTGGCGGCGGCAGCGGCGGGACCAAGTGACGCGGCGGCGGGGGGTGCCAAAATTTTCTTCGCTTACTCCCCCCCCCCCCGGAATAGGTTAGGCAGCCCCTGCCCACGGGGCTGGTCTTATATTTGTACTGTGTACCTATTTGTCTTTACCTGGAAGGCCTTTCGTTCCATTGTTCTGCCATGTGGGCACTTAGGGGCGGAGTTGTGTCTTGGCTCCAAACCTGATGTCACCGCCCTTGACTCCTCCTCTTCCAGAGGTCACCTGAGAGGCTGGACTTCCTCTCTGGCCTCATCCCAGAGATCACATGGATATAGCAAGGTAAAATCTAAGCCATGCTGGGACAAAGCAACTTAGTTCACTGCTACAAAGTCAACCTACGCTTTCAGCCATAATTTACAGGGACAAAGGAAGGTCAGCCTTTGTGCATAGCCTGTAGACTTCTTTTTGCAACCAACTAAGCATTTTGGGCCACCAGCATTTTTACTGGTTGTTTTTCAATAAATCTTGTTTGGTTCACTATTTTTGAGTCTAGCACTCATTCTTAAGATATCCCAGGTCTCCCTGCATGTGGGACGGCTTGTCTCTACCTTCAGGGCTATAGCTTGCAATGTCCATCCTTTTAAAGCCCATTTTCTAGGCCCTGAAGGCAGAAGAAAGCCATTCCCTCTCCATTGATGGCAGTCTATGGAAAGGTGCCACTGTATTTCATTCTGGCTTATTGCCCTTGGTGAACTGTACATCTTTTGGGGTGGGGGGGAGAGTGCTATGTTCGACAAGAGTCACACACTTGGCTCATGCCAAGCTTGTGGTCCACAAAAGCTCCAAAGCCCCTTTCCCTCAGACGGTTTCCAAGGAAGAGGTCTTCCATACAGGCATACAATCCTTGCAAGCAGGGCCGGTTCGTCCATTAGGCGGACTACGCGGGCGCGTAGGGTGACGTCACCTGGGAGGGGCGTTGCCACCTGGGAGGGTGCCGCTGTGCCAGCTCCACCCCGCCCCGCCGCCCCGCCGCTGCCCCACCCCGCCATTGCGCCGGCCAGGCCTCCGCAGCCGGCTCTGTGGCCTGCACCGCACCACCACGCCAGCTAGGCCTTTGTTAGGCCGGCCGCGCCTCCGCATGCGTGAAAAAGCTCTGCGCATGCGTACTGGCTTCAGAGCGCACCTCCCGCTTTGGAGCCAGTGCATGTGCGCGCAGTTTCGCGCATGCACACTGGCCTCCAAAGCGGGAGGCGTGCTCTGGAGTCAGTGCACGTGCACACAGATTGGCGCATGCGCACTGGGCTCCCCTCGGGAGCAACTGGGGGGGGTGCAATTTTTTTCACGTACCCCCCGGGAACAGGTAGGTCCGCCCCTGCTTGCAAGGCCCACCCAGGACAAAGGAGAGCCACTCCACCCCTTCCGCCGGCTGTGAAGTCCAAGGGGAGCCTGCCTGTCTCTCACCTGCAGGAGAAGGAGAGCGTCTGCTAGGGAGGGAGGGAGGCATCGCTGCTGGGCCCGGCCTTGGCTTTTTGAAGGGGAATTGCTAATATAATCCTCAAAGGGTTGTATATTTTTGTCTTTTTCTTTTGACTTTCGGAGAAGAAGAAGAAGAAAAATCTAATATCTTCATTTCCATACCTTTTTTTAAGCTAATTTGTGGAAAATTAAAATGGTGAGGCCCACAAAGGCTGCATTTTAATTGAATCTTGTATCTGTGCCGAGCCGCGGCGTCTCTCTTGGCCTCCTTGATTAGCTGCCTCCATTAAATCATTTTTGCATCGTTTAGCGGAGATGCCGCCTTCCGAAAAGGGCCCGGGAGATGGGGGCTTGGGGAGCGGAGCGCCCTCCCTGCCTTCCTTCCTTCCTTCCCTGAAAACATGGGCAGAAGCCTTTGGGGACCCCTTCTTGCATCTTGGTAGACCAGGCATGGTCCAACTTCAGCCCTCCCTCCAGGTGTTTTGGACTCCAACTCCCACCATTCCTCACGGCCTCAGCCCCTTCCCTTTCCCCCCTCAGCCTGTGTGTTTGTCTGTTGTGAAGGTGAGGCTAGGTACGTCAGCTAGAAGCAACTTAAGCAGCTGAGGGGGAAAGGAAAGGACCCGAGACTCAGGCCCGGATTAACACTTTTTGGCGCCCTAGGCCACACTCCGGAGCAGAAGAGAAAGGCGAGTAGGCACCATCCCGCCACCTCCAAAATCCCCATGCATTCCCACTGGCTGGAAAGCTCCGCTGTGCTCTGAAGGTCTCCTCAGGAGTCAGGAGGCTTGGGGAGAGCGCAGCGGGTGCAAACTTGCTCCAAAGGCGCACACAAGAGAGAGAGAGAGAGCGTGAGAGAGAGAGCGTGAGAGAGAGAGCGCGAGAAAGAGAGTGAGAGAGAGAGTGAGAGAGAGAGCGTGAGCGAGAGACGGAGACTTTGCCGGGAGAAGGAGCAAGCAGGGGCATGAGAAAGGGGGAAAGAGGGGCGTGGACCAGGGGGTTTTTTTGGTCCGTGATCTGTGCCCCCCCCCCCCGCCTTGCACCCCTAGGCCATGGCCTCGTTGGCCTTATGGGTAATCCGAGCATGCCGAGACCGTGAGGGATGGTGGGAGTTGTGGTCCAAAACCCCTGGAGGCAGGCATGTAGCCAGAGGGGGGCTAAGGGGGCTTCAGCCCCCCCGCCCGAAATTCTCAGGGTGGTCCGCGAAAAGGCCTTACTGGTACATTATTTAAACTGTTATGTTTATTCATATCATGATCTGATCACCATGCTCATTATATCCCACATTCATGGGGTTATTGGCATAACAATACAAAAGGTTTGCTAGGGTAGACCCTCTTCCACCCAGTCTCAGCCCCCCCGAAACAAACTCAGCACCCCCCGAAACAAAATCCTGGCTATGGCCCTGTCCTGAGGGAATAAGGCTGAAGTTGGACCCTGCCTGGTCCAGAGCCTTTCTTTCTTTCCTCTCCTTCTTCTCTTTCCGCTGCAAGAGACAACATTCAAAGCGGCATTTATTTATTTATCTGCCTGCCTGCCTCTACCGCCTCCCTCCCCCCTGGTTCAAAGAGACGGAAAATGGAAAGGAAACTGTAAAACACAAGGAAGATAAAACACAAGGCAAGGCCCTAAAAGGAATTACAAGGCAGCCTCGAAATAAATCCAAAGGAGAAGGACGGAGAAGGCCCTCTCTTGCACGGAAGAGCCCAAAGAAAGCCGGCGCCTTTTCTACTTTGAGTCTCGTTGTGCTAAGAACACGCTGGGTATAAATAAACATCCTCATATGTTGTCGAAAACTTTCATGGCCGGAATCACTGGGCTATGATGAGTTTTTTTGGGCTATACGGCGATGTTCTTCTGACGTTTCACCTGCACCTGTGGCTAATGGCATCTTCCGAGGTTCAGTTGGCAGACCATAATAATAATAATTATTATTATTATTTTGACTTATATACCACCCTTCCCGAAAAGGTTCAGGGTGGTTCACAACAATGAATAACAAAACACAACATACTTGAGAACATAATGAAAACAGATTAAGACCAGAGGAGGGGTTACAGCTTAGAGATTGAATGCCTGACGGAACAGGTTGGTCTTACAGGCCCTCCAAAAGGCCTGTAGGTCAGTTATTGCTCGAGCCTCCTCCAGGAGGGTGTTCCAAAGGGTAGGCGCTGCTACAGAAAAAGTGCGTTGCCGCGTCGATGACAAGCGGCAGATCTTAAGTGATGGAACCTCTAGTAGGTTTTGATCCATGAACCATAGTGGTCTCTGGGGAACGTGCAGGGAGAGGCGGTCCTTCAGGTACACTGGCCCCAGACCATGCAAGGCCTTAAAGGTTAGCACCAGCACTTTGAAGGCAATCCGGTACTCAATGGGGAGCCAGTGCAAGCGCTGTAGGACTGGTGTGATGTGGCACGATAGTGTCTCTCCTGCCAGCAGTCAAGCCGCAGCGTTTTGCACCATCTTCAGTTTCCGGATTACTGACAAAGGAAGGCCAATGTAAAGGGTGTTACAGTAGTCCAGTCTCGAGATGACCGTGGCCTGGAATACAGTGGCCAGGTTGTCACCGGAAAGGTAGGGCGCCAGCCGCCTTGCCTGGCGCAGATGGAAAAAGGCTGCTCTGCTCACGGTGGAGACCTGAGCCTCCATCATCAGCAAAGGGTCCAGTTGGACCCCCAGGCTTTTAACCAGGGCCGACGGGCTAACCACCTCACCATCCATTATTGGCAGCTGGAGCTCCCCCCCCCCTGTGGCGACCCGGCCACAGGACCTCCGTCTTCGACTAGTTCACCTTCAACCTGCTGGCCCGTAGCCACCCAGTCACGGCTTCCAGGCACTGATGGAAATAATCGGGTACAGAGTCCGGCCAGCCTTCCATCCTCAGCACCAGCTGGGTCTCATCAGCTTACTGATGGTACTCCAGACCAAAACCACGCACCAGTTGAGCAAGTGGACGCATATAGGTGTTAAATAATAGAGGGGAGAGGATAGCCCCTTGGGGGACCCCACAATTAAAGGGGACCCTTTCCGAGACCATCCCTCCCCTCTCCACCCGTTATCCCCGATGTTGGAGAAAGGAGGCCACCCAGTTGAGGGCGGACACCCCCGTCCGTCATGGCTAAATGGTGGATCAATAGAGAATGGTCAACTGTGTCAAATGCTGCCGTGAGGTCCAATAACACGAGCAGCGCTGAGCCGCCTTGGTCCAACTGGCAGCGCAGCTGGTCTGTGATAGAGACCAGCACAGTCTCTGTCCCGTGCCCCAAACGGAAGCCAGATCTAATCCGGCTGCATGGTCCAAGAACTGCTGGAATCCTAGAGTTGGAAGAGACCAGATGGGCAATCATCCAGTCCAACCCCATTCTGCCTAGAAGCAGGAAAATCGCATTCAAAGCACCTCCGACAGATGGCCATCCAGCCTCTGTTTGAAAACCTCCATAGAAGGAGCCTCCACCACACTCCGGGGCAGAGAGTTCCACTGCTGAACAGCTCTCACAGTCAGGAAGTTCTTCCTCATGTTCAGATGGAATCTCCTTTCTTGTAGTTTGAAGCCATGGCTCCTTTGCGTCCTAGTCTCCAGGGCAGCAGAAAGGAAGCCTGCTCCCTCCTCCCTGTGACATATTGTTGTCGAGACCGACAGCCTTCAAGCCGCAGGTCGTTCCGCGAGTGAACAAGTCCCAACTTCAAGACGCACGCCTGTTCCCGGGTGAAAACCCATACGCCCTCTTCCCTTAGCCCCGCCGGAGCCTGTCCAAAAGGTTCCTTCATTTTCTGGCTTTCTCCCCATTTCTCCTAGATTTTTATATTTTTTTTTCTCTCCTCCTGCTTCCCGGGCGCCTTAAGACTGCGAGGAGAGCTGCATCCAAGGGAAAGATGCGATAGCTCAAGCGACAGGGCCAAGGCCGCTTGGGACGGGGTTCCCGGGTTCGGGACCCCCAAGGGAGGAAAGGAACTTATTCTCATTTTTACACTCTTATCTTTATTTTTATCTTTCCCCTTCTCTCCTCATTCTTTGGGACATCCATGAGCTCAGAAGGAAAAGTTTTGAGAAAGGAATTGGCCTATGAAGCAGGGGGGCTCATCTGTTTGTGTTGGGCTGACCTCAGGGAAGCAGAAATCATAAATATGGGTTCATCTCTGTATCTGTGTACCTGTACAGTATTGCTCCATGTCTCCCTTGACCCCTTGTAACCCTTCCCTTCCCCATCCCGCCTTTTGTTAGTTAAGAAAAGACTGCCTTGAGAATGTTTGCTGTGTTTGTCGAGAGGAAATGCAGCTGAGCCCTGTTCCAAAACCTTTGTGGATCACCATATTCATATTGCATGCGCTTCCTGATGATGATCTTGTTATGGATAAGCTAAGCTCTTGTCTTAAGCCCCACGCTTCATCAGTCCTGAGGCGGTTTAACGGTCGGATTTCTAGTCTAACTAAACTAGCCTTTGGAGCCTGGACAATAAATGTTTGTTCTTCACAACGGGTGACACAACGGGTGACACATTTTGGGGCACACCCAAGGTGTGCCCCAAAATAAGTTCTTTTGTCACCAAAAGGGTCTGAGTGAATCACCAGGCCTTCTTCCTCTTCTCCCTCATTCACATATGGATGAGACACATCAACCCAATGATTTCATCACTCCCAGGTGTTGCCCCAGGTCGTTACCTGGCCCGGACTCTTTGTTTTCATTCATATGCCAACCTGTCAGTAATCCCTGCCTAAGCTCCTCTTCCCGGACATTCCTTATATGGCCACAAGACCTCTGATTGGCCAAAGCCGGCAAATGGGAGCGAGCGCTGATAGGCTCCCTGGAACTGACCGGCTTCCCGCCCATCAGCTGGTCTCAACGTTCCAACCAATCATCAGCGGAGCCGGCCCGGAAGAGGGCGGGCGGGAAATTCAATTGTTTTGACAGTTCTGTAACCTTTAAAAACCAATGTTTTGAATGTATATGCATGCGTTCTTTGCGGGAATCAGGGTATTGCGGTTCACATCCTCTCAGCTGAGCAGAATAAACAATTTCGTGGCATCTACCTTGCAGTATTGGTGAGCATAATTGGATCTACGGGAGGTGGGTAGGCTACGAGGACCTAGTCGCTCCGGGCTCGCCAGGTTAACCGAACCCTCGCGGCCTCTGTCCCGCAGTCGGTCTGCGGGACTTGTCCGGTTGTTCGACAACCGGTCTGTGGGATTTGTCTGGTTGTTCGACAACAATATTCCCCTCACATATTTATACATGGCCCTCATCATGTCTCCTCTGAGCCTTCTCTTCTTCAGGCTAAACATACCCAGCTCTTGAAGCCGCTCCTCATAGGGCTTGTTCTCCAGACCCTTGATCGTTTGAGTTGCCCTCCTCTGGACACATTCCAGCTTAGAGTCCACATCTCCCTTCCATTGTGGTGCCCAGAATTGGACACAGTGTGATTCCAGGTGTGATCTAACCAAGGCAGAGGAGTAGCATGACTTCCCTGGAACTAGGCACTAGACTCCTATTGATGCAGGCCAAAATCCCAGTGGCTTGCCTAATATCTCTAGGGAGCAAGTTCCAGAGCCAAGGGGCCACCACAGAGAAGGCCCTCTCCCTCATCCCCACAAGTTGCACTTGCAATGGGGGTGGGAGCGAGAGAAGGGGCTGTTCAGAAGATCAAACAGATCGTGTGTGTGGGTTCATAGATGGAGATGCGGTCACGCAGGTAGGCGGGTACCAAACTGCTCAGGGCTTTGTAGGTAAGAACCTGCACCTTGAATTGGGACCAGAAAATGAACAGCAGGCAATGGAGTTCCTTAAACAGGGCGGTTGACCGCTCCCTGTAATTTGCTCTAGTTAGTAAACACCCTTAAGGGCGTCTCCTGGGCAACGTACTTGCAGACGGCCAATTCTCTCACACCAGAAGCAACTTGCAGTTTCTCAAGTCACTCCTGACACGGAAAAAAAATTCACCCAAAAGTCAGCATCACCGAGGCTGCTGGGAAATGCAGTTCAATAGCATTTGGAGGAAGACAGGAGGGTGGAGATTCAGATTTAATATGCGTCTGGATCCCCCCTTCAACAACCCCCCAAGCCAAGACCGAAGGCCTGCTTGTTGATGTTTCAGGCTTTTAGAAAACCAGCTCCTTGGTTGTTCAGACCAGGATTGAAATGAAGGCAAAGTGTGGAAGAAGGGAGGCCAATGGGGCTGTCAAGCAGGAATGGAGGGGAGGGGGCTGCACAGGCCCAGCGGCCCTTTGGACGAAGAAGGGAGGCTCGGCCACTCACTCCCCTCCTGACTCCCCCTTATAACAGCTGATTAAAAAAGGAATTTCTTATTGAAAGGGATTAAGCAAAGTCAGGCAGAGGAGGGGGTGCTGAGCCTGGCAATGCCAGGGAGGGGAATCGGAGGGGGGAGATTGGGGGCGCCTCAGGTCCCAAAAGCAGGAGGGTAGGAAGAAAGTGTGTAACATCCAAACTAAACAAGGGGGGGCGGTTAGCCTATGGAAGTACCCCAAAGTGGCACCACAAGCCACAGGAAAGCCTTTCCAGGGGAAGGGGGTGCTGGATAGAACCCCCATTTGGGAGTTGTCCAAGGGGGTTATTTGGCCGCAGAATCTCAAATAAGACCCTGTTGTGTCTCCTCCTCCTCTGGCCTCTAACAAAAACCCCTAAGACCCTCCATCCCAGGCTCCTCTTCCCTTTCGGCCAGAAGCCCCCAAGGCTGACCGTTGCGTCTCCTCTGGCCCAGATGTGAGGGAAGACCCCTCTCCGTCCAGCCCAGCCGGGAAGCCCAAACGGCCCTTTAAGGTTATGCAGCCCCCGGAGATTAACGCAGATTGACTTTAAAGCCCTTTTCACCCCATTAGATTACTCAGGATTAACCTTGATCTGAGTAATAGATGCTCTAAATGTAAGTCCCGCTCAGGGGGATTGCCGCCATATGTTCTTGGAAGGCAGCGGGAGGGAGATAAATTCTTGGAGGAAAAAGGCTGGCAGTTGTGTGTGTGGTGGTGGTGGGGGGGCAGGTGAGGAGGAGGAGGCACCACCTGGACTGGGACAAAGCCAATTGGGGGGGGGGATGTCAGGGGCCAAGGAAGACCCCAGGAAGCAGGGGTTGAGGTTTCCATCCTTGCATCGTTTGCACATTTTGCATAAAGACCCCCCTCCCAAGAAATCCTCATTTGTGCCCCCCCCCCCCGTTCCGCCGCCGCCTTTCCCCAGCCTGCCTGGCAGATCGCAAGGTGACTGACAGGGCTGCTGCTGCTGCGGTATTCCGCTTCCTCAAGGAAGGGCACCCAATTTGCATACTATGCAAATTGTTGTAATTATGCACCTGAGCAAGAAGTTTAAAGTTTTTTTTTTAAAAAAAAGATTTTTGCAAAAAAAAGAAGAAAGAAATTATATTAAATTACCGTCAGCACAATTTGCAAGTCGGAGCTGCCTGTCATTGAGGAGCTTCCAAGGGGAGCGCAGAATCTCGTTGCAATGGACACGGATTGGCAGGGCCACCGGTCGGTCGGTCAGCCGGGTTTAGGCCTTGCTTCATGCAGCCTGGGAAGGACGGGGAGGTCAAGGGTCAAGAGCCCTGCCTGCCTCAGGAAGGAAAGACTGGCCGTTGGTTTTGGCCCAAAAAGAAGCAGCACCAAAGTGACCAGAAGTTGATTGACATGTTGCAGTGGGTCCATTTAATTTTCCCAGGTTCATTAGGGACGTCTTGCCTCCACATTAGGCCTGGGAAAACTTGGGCCTTCCCTCCATGTGTTTTGGACTTCAGCTCCACCATTCCTAACAGCCTCAGGCCCTTTCCTTTCCCCCCTCAGCCGCTTAAGCGGCTGAGGGGGGAAAGGAAAGGGCCTGAGGCTGTTAGGAATGGTGGGAGTTGAAGTCCAAAACACATGGAGGGAGAGGCCAAGTTGGCCCATTCATGCTTTAATAGTGTTCATGCTGCACATCCACTCATTCCCTTATTTTGGTGTTGGCTGTGATTTTCTGGATCGACACAAAGCATTTTGCTATTAAAGCATGAATGAAAAAGAAACACACTTGAGGGTAGGAACATAATGTTGCAGCCGGTGCCAGGAATTGTCTGGAAGGGGCCCAGAACAGGAGGAACATGGCTGGGATGTTTAGAAAGGAGAAACAAACAAAGCTAGTAAGCTACAAATGCCGTGTACGTACAGTATGTCCTCCTTTTGCAAACCCCTGACGTATTTGGAGGAGCCTTTTCTGTTGCGGAAAGAGCAGCGTTTCTGCCTTTGGGCAGACCGGGGTGTTTTATGCGCTGCTGTGCATGCCTCCCCAATCGCCTCGGAAGGAGGACAGGTTTTTAAAATGCCACTGAGAATAATAAAAACCGGCATTTCCAGCCACGGGGCTAAATGGGGCCGAGGAAAGGTTCCCATCTGGCTTGGCTGCCTCCCGTCGCCCATAAATCCATGCGCCGCACATTTCCTTGGGAAGCTTTTCCAGTCTGTTACCGAACATTTTAGAATAGCCTGGCCCAGGAGGGCAAAGGCCCCAAAAGCACCCCTAAAACGAGGATTTCAGCAGAACCTCTGGCGAATTTTTAAAAGTAACCTAAAAATCCCTTTCCCAAATGATCTCACCAAAGGAGTCTGGAAGAAGATGCCACTGAAGTTTTTATTCTTGTCAGCTGAGAAGGATGACCACTGCAGATTCCTTGCCGCAAAGCAGTCATCAAGTTACATTCAAAAGATATGCCATTTTCATAAGGTTACAGATTCAAACTTCCCACTTCCCGCCCCCAGACCAGCTTTGTGTTGATTGGATGGAATCGCTGGGGCAGCTGGAGTTTGGCCCAATAGTGAAACAGTGCCACTTCTTGTTCTGGCGAATGGGGAGCGAGGAGCAGGAATGTTTTCAAAACAAAGCAGCTGGAGTTTTCTTGAGTAGATTTGTCCATACGTTAATGAATCCAAGGCCCCGACCTTTCGAGTCAAGGGAATTCTTTTGTTCTTTGTGAGAAACAGGAATTGTCCTTAACGGCCCTTCCTTGTTGACAAAGGGCCATATGCAGATTTTATCCATGAGAATTTCAGCCTTCTGGATGGTAAAGAAATGAAATAATTGCAGCCATGTGTAGCACAGCAGTTCTCCTTTGTGCCGGGAGAACTGGGGCTAGGACCCGGGGTCCCATTAGCATTAGGCCCTGCAGCTGCAGAACCAGATTCAGAGGATGAGCTGGAAGATTGGGGAGAAGGACAGTTTCCCATCAGTGGGCCTCCTTCGCCCACGGAGAGCCTGGCATGGGAAGAATTGATGTTTGGCCCTGACGTAGATTCAGATAACCAGGTGCAAATGGAGGATAGTGATTGTGGGAGTTATGAGCACCCGGGTGGGAAAGGTTCTCAGGAGCTTTTGAGCCAAAACATGGAAGCAAGCGGCTGGGAAGATCCCAGGGAGGGAAGCTCTCATGCAGATAGTGACCCAGCTGGTGAGAGGCAAGGCTGAACCTTTGATAGGAGAAGTAGCATTGAGTCCCGCAGAAGGGGATGGTACCACAGCCTAGACAGGCCGAGGTCCGTTAGCAGAGATTGGAGACGTCGAAGCCTAGAGCGTCGGGGACCTCGGCCGAAGGATTAAGTATAGGAGTCGTGGGAACGAATCCTCAGTGCTTCGGCCACGTCTCTTTTGGCGTGAAGCGAAGTGGGTCCACGGAGCTAAGTCAGCTAGTGGTCATCAAGTCCTGCCTTGCATCTGCCTTGCCTTGTTCCTGATCCGCAGTGTTGCGCGGAGCCTTGTCTTGTTTCCTGATCCTCAGTGTTGCGCGGAGCCTTGCCAAGCCTTTGAATTTTGCCACGTTTGTTTTGGACATTATTGCTTCAAGCCTTTTGGATTACTCGCTATTCTTTTGGACAATATCTTTTGAACTGTTTTTATATTCAATAAAGTAGTTAGCCTTCAGTCCGTCTCTGTGTGTGTGATTAAGGGGCCGGTCAAGTCCGTGCATCGTGACACCATGTGTTGGCTTCCGCGGCCAACAGTGACGGCCGGTTATGAAATATGAAATATAGTTATGCCATAGGTTCTATAAGCACGGGACGAGGCTAATTTCAGAGGGTCCGGCGTTTATGAAACAAAAGGAGTCTTTCAAAATGGGGAGAGGGGAAAGAAAGAAAAACCTCTCCAAACCAGAAAGAGTCCTCTGTCATGCAAATTGTTCCAATGATTGGATTAAGGGTGCAGCCAGGAATGTGGTCACCCTGATCTCAAAACAAACAGCTGGGTCACGTAGCATTCCTTCATATTTTTTAAAACATATGGGAAAGGAAAAAACATGCAGGAAAATGGTTACATGGAAGGGGAGGGTTTCAGGGAAATACCACTACCAATGTCTCATAACTATTTCGTATGCAAGGAGTAGAAAGAAAGTCCATATGATCTTGAAAAGCATCAAATCCATATGCTTTGGGGAAGTCCATAATAGAAGAGTCCATATAAAAGAAAAGTGCATCTGTGTCTTTGGGAAAACTATAAGAGATGAGTCCTTTTCGCTAATAGCCTGAGGAGAGTCCAAATACACGAAAATCCTTGGACAACTATGTCTCCCAAACCGCTCAGGGCTTGCCCCTGTTGGCCTGTCCGCATGCAACTCCGTGCACAAAGAGTCCATGGCTTCAGGCCCCTAATGGGAGCCCTTCGTGGCAATGGGAACAAATGGATTTGAGAAATCGGCATGTTTTGCAAAAGGCAGAAAGCATGAGCCATAGGGGACACTTTGTATCATTGCGAATGGAAAAAAGTTGTGATTTGAAGTGTTCTTGACAGGAGTGGCACTACAATGTTTCAGGTTAAGTGAGGCAAGAAAACAGAGAGGTAGAAATGGCTGGAGGTCTTTTGATGCCAAATCCCAGCCTTTTGTGCTAGAGATGCCAGACCACATGTGCAGGAACGTTGGAACTCCCTGCTGCAGGTCAAACCAATTAGGATGCAGATGGGCCCTTTCTGGGGCTCGCCTTCAAGTCTCAGGCCTCTCGCGCCAAGGGGCACCTGGGGCATTTACACCTGCAGCCAGGTGAATCCCTCCCTGCTTCCCTTCACCTCTCCTTTCTTTCCTTCCCTGCTCTTCCTCCCTCTTTCCATCTATCCTTTCTTCCCTCTTCCTTCTCTCCTCTCCTCCCCTTCCTTCCTTCCTTTTTTCCTCCTTCCTTCCTTTCCTCCCTCCCTCCCTTCTCTTCTCTTTACTCCCTTCATTCTTTCCTCCTTCCTTCTCCCCTCTTCTTTCCTCCCTCTTCCTCCCTCCATCTCCTTCCTTCTTCTTTACTCCTCTCCCTTTTCATTCTTTCCTTCCTTGCTCTTCCTCCCTCCTTTCATCCATCCACCCTTTCTTCTTTCTGTTCTTC
The DNA here is from genome assembly GCA_030556195.1 of Anolis apletophallus. Classification (NCBI taxonomy): domain Eukaryota; kingdom Metazoa; phylum Chordata; class Lepidosauria; order Squamata; family Anolidae; genus Anolis; species Anolis apletophallus. The sequence goes on from JARBWK010000005.1 coordinate 1,447,737, forward strand.
CCTGCTCTTCCTCCCTTCTTCCATCTTTCCTTCCTTCTTCTCTTCTCTTCCCTCCCCCTCTTCCCTCTTTCTTCCTTTTCCTTCCCCTTTCTTCTTTTCTCCATCTTTCCCCTCCTTCCATCCACCCTTTCTTCCCTTCTTCCTTCTCTTCTCTCTCCCTTCTTTCCTACTTTCCTTCCTTTGTTTCCTTCTCTTCCTCCCCCTCTCCTTCCATCCATCGAGCCTTACTTCCCTTCCTCCTTCTCTCCTCCCGTTCTTCCTTCTTTCCTCCCGCTTTCCCTCCCTACCTTCTTTATTTCCTTCCCTGCTCTTCTTCCTTCCATCCATCCTTTCTTCCCTCTTCTCTTCTTTTCTTCCCATCTTTCCTCTCTCCCTTCCTTCTTTCCTTCGCTATTCATCTTTCTTCCCTTCTTCTCTTCTTCTCTCATCTTCCTTCTTCATTCCCATCTTTCCTTTCTCCCTTCTTCCTTTCTTTCCCTGTTCATCTTTTTTCCCTTCTTCTCTTCTTTCCCCCCTTCCTTCTTCATTCCCTTCTTTCCTCTCTCCCTCTCTGCTCTTCCTCCCTCCTGCCTTCCTTCCATTGTTTCTTCCCTTCTTCCCGTCCTTGCCTCCCTCCTTCTCTAGGCCAGATGCCCCTGACCAGGCAGTAGCCCAGGCTTCCAGGCCTGTAATGGCTGGTGGCCCTTCCTTCCTTCTTTTCCTGCCACCACAAGTCAGCTGGAACCACGGAGGGAGAGGCGGTGGCCATCCATGCACTGCTGCTGGTGCGGCGTGCCCTCGAGGGCGACACATGATGCTCCAGCTCCATTAAAGCCGGGTGGGCCTGAGCCTGGGAGGGGCAAAGAAGAAGCCGCGCAGAAAGAAAGACCTTGAAAGCAGAAGGAAGCACCAAAAGGGCAAAACATTTCCATCACGAGGATGCAAATGCAGTCAAGAATAGATGACAAAAGAGAGGGTGGGGGTGGGGGAGAAGAGACCCACTGAATATCTGTGGCCGGAATCGATTAATAGAATATGTTTCATAGAATCGTAAAGTTGGAAGGGACACCCCCCGCCTCCCCCCACGCACAAACAATTCAGTTCATCCCAATTCTAGCAGGCAGGAACATCCAATCCAAGCCCTCCTGACAGATGGCCAGCCTCTGCTTAAAAACCTCCAGAGAAGGAGACTCCACCAGACAATAAGCATATTTCACTGTCCAATGGCTCTGACCCTCACATTGGCTTGGCTGCACGTTGGTTGCTGTAACTCATGAAGAGGGTCCAAGGCCATGTCTGCCATAAAAGGGAGAGAGAGGCAGTTTCATGGTGACCCTGATATTGCCTGTGGTATGTAGCCCTGTGTCTGCGCACATGTGTGATCCATTAAGACCAAGGGTTAAACGATACAGTATCTCATCTATGTAGAATAATAGAATCCTAGAGTTGGAAGAGATCTGGTGGGCTCTAAATATGACACCAAAATGGAGGCGACCCATTGACCTGCGGATACGAGGGCCCGATGGGATTCTGTATCCGCGGTTTAGAGGAACGCAGTTTCAGCCTGTAAGAGCATCCTGGGCGAGCCGGCAGTGATCTGTGGCTCGGGAAAGGAAAGGTTCGTGTTTGGAGACAGTTGGAGACAGTAAAGGCCACAATGTATCACTATGGAGAGGGAAAAGTTACAATTAAATGATTCTTTATTGAGGGATTTGTTACAATGTTAGTCTCAGGGGAAGAAAGCAAAGTAGAGAAAGGTTGCATGTTGAAGCTGCTGCTGTAGCCACACTCCCAGCGATGCTTGGTCCAAGGGGGGCCCTGGTTGTTTGCCCTCAAAAGGGGGTGTGTGAGTCTCCATTTGCGCAACATCCCTGCAGGTGAGACTCCAGGATGGCCCAAGGAAAGGCCCTTCCTTCTCCTGCAGTGGACTTGGAAAGTGATGGATTGGCTGCAAATCCCTCCAATGTGAGAAGGAACCCCCTTTATGCTCACCAAAGCCCCCCATTGGTGCCAAAAGAAAGCGTGGCTGGGCAGGATTTCCCAGCATGGTGTATTGTCCTTCTCTGGGGGTTTCAGATGTGTGGTCATCTGTCAGGAGGGCTTTAACTGTGCCCTCCTGTCTGGAAGAAGGGGATTGGACTGGATGGCCTTTGGGGGTCTCTTTCAACTCCAGACTTCTATGATTCTATGCAGAGGGAAATACATTGAGAGGGGTCAGCAGTTGAGGAAGACGAATCCTGCCTGTTTGCACTGGAGTGTAAGGCTGGATCTACACTTCTATATACTCCAGATTATCAGATTGCTACTGAACAATTTAGGACAGCCTGGCCTATAGGGGGAAGAAGCCCAGAAGTACCCCTAAAACGAGCAGAACCCCTGGCAAGTTTTAAAAAGCAACCCAAAAATCCCTTTCCCAAATGATATCACCAAAGAAGGCCGGAAGAAGATGCCACTGAGGTTTTTATTCTCGTCAGCTGAGGAGGATGACAACTGCAGATTCCTTGTCGCAAAGCAGTCATCAAGTTACATTGAAATTACATGCCATTTTATAAGGTTACATATTCAAACTTCCAGCTTCCCGCCCCCAGACCAGCTTTGTGTTGATCGGATGGAATCGCTGGGGCAGCGGGAGTTTGATCCAATAGTGAAACAGTGCCACTTCTGTTCTGGCGAATGGAGAGCGAGGAGCAGGAATGTGTTCAAAAGAAAGCGGCTGGAGTTTCCTTGAGTAGATTTGTCCATATGTTAATGAATCCAAGCCCCTGACCTTTCAGGTCAGAGAAAAGTCTTTTGTTCTTATGTGGGAAATGGGAACTGTCCTTAATGGCCCCTTCCTGTTGACAAGAGGCCAATACAGATCTTTCCATGAGAATTTCAGTCTTTTGGAAAGTTAACAACTGGAAAAAAAACTGTAGCCATGTGCCAGTTTCTGAGGCTGGCAGAGGTGACCATTTATGAAATATGAAAAATAATTATGCTGTGTGCTCCATAGGCCGGAGACGAGACTAAACTCTGAGGGCCAGGGGCCTATGAAACAAAGAGGGCTTCGTTGAGAAAACAAAAACAGCCTTTTTTTTCTACACCAGAAAAGTCCTATTACTATCATGCAAATGAGGCTAGTGGAGAGGTGATTAAATCACAAGCTTGCGGCTGGCAAGCCTCGCCCAATGTATCTGGCTAAAGGTAAACAGTAGCACTTTCATATTTTTAAAATTACATACATGGGGAAAACATGAAGGGAGATACATTGGGGGCTATGGCGAAAAATATACCATCCTGATCACACCTGCCTACCCACCAGAAAGATACACAGTTTATTAGATTCATAAAAGATAGCCCAATAGAAAGGGGTCCTAGACAGTCTTTGGGAATGAGCAAAAGTCCATAAGAGTAATGCAAAAGGAAAATAACTGGGTGTATTCATAAAGTGTGGGTTACAGGGGCATTGTCATGTGGGGCCATGGGAAGAGCCTTAGGTTCTCATGTGGGGGACAGATAAGGGACTATGGAATCACTTCCAGCCTACTGTTCTTGGGAAAACTATGAATCCCTTGGTTTTAGACTGTCTTCTACAGAGCCCAAGTAGAAAAGGGGGTCATCTCCGATATCAATATCAGATAATCCACATTATCTGCTTTCAACTGGATTATAGGAGTCTACACTGCCATGTAATCAAAGCAGATAATCTGGATTTTATATGACAGTGCAGATGGGTACTAAGATGTGTGGATCTTGCCTTTGGTGATCCTACTTGGGAAAGATCTGTTGCTGGAACAGAGTCCTTAGAGGCCCAAAATGGGAGCGATTGCTTTGCAGTGTTATTTATTTTTATTTATTTATTTTTATTTATTGTTGGGCTTCTATGCCGCCACTCCCGGGAGGCTCGGGGCAGCTCACAAGGGCTGGATAAAACAGCAGGGTAAAACAATTTAAAACACGGCAAGAAAAAACACAATATAAAACCAACAAATTAAAAGCCTGATGTGAAAGACACAACACAACAGGTATCAGAAATTACAAGTACGACGGGCGTGCCTAAGCAAAACCTATAGGCCGAAGGCCTGCTGGAATAGGTAGGTCTTGCAAGCCCGCCTAAAAGGCAGCAGATCCTAAATGGCACGCGTTTCAGTGGGGAGGGCATTCCATAGTGTGGGCGCAATCACGGAAAATGCCCTCCTACGGGTTGCTGTTAGTTTGGCAGACTTCGCAGAGGGGACATCCAAAAGGTTAGTACCTTCCGATCGAGGTGATCTCATAGGGCAATATGGGGAGAGACGGTCCCTCAGATACGCTGGCCCCAGGCCGTGCAAGGCCTTAAAGGTAAGAACCAACACTTTGAAGGTGATCCGGTGCTCAATTGGCAGCCAGGGCAGATCCTGCAAGTTGGGTGTTATGTGACTACCAGCTGGCTTACCAGACAGGAGTCCGGCGGCAGTGTTCTGCACCAGCTTGAGTTTCCGGGTCACCGACAGAGGAAGGCCAATGTAGAGTGTGTTACAGTAGTCCAGTCTTGAGATGACCGTGGCTTGGATCACCGTGGCCAGGTCGTTCCGGGATAAATAGGGGGCCAGCCGCCTCACCTGTCTGAGATGGGAAAAAACCAGACTTGCTGACCATGGAGACCTGGGTCTCCATGGTCAATTGGGAGTCTAAATGAACTCCCAAGCTCTTTGCAGAAGGCGATGGGCATAACGCCACATCGTCCAGGGTCGGAAGCTGGACCTCCCCATCACCCGGGCGGCCTAGCCACAAGATCTCCGTCTTCGCTGGATTCACCCTCAACCTACTGGCTCGCAGCCATCCAGTAACGGTTATGGAATGGATGATGTGTTGTGTTGTGGAGCCATGGGGTGTGAGCAGTACATTGAGGTACCCAGACTCTTTGGCAAGGAAGGCCTTGCAAAACAACAGCTCCCAAGAGTCCATGGCTTTGAGCCTTGGCAGTTCAAATGGTGTCAAAAGTGTATTAGCTCCACGGTGCAGATGCAACTGGGTGCCCCCTTTCCCTTGGGTGTTGCCGCCTCCTCCTCCTCTTCCAGGTTCTGAGGCTGGCCTTCCTTGCTGCTCCAGGAGCCTTTTTGGAGGAGGAGGAAGGTCGCAGGGGAAGGGAAACAGCCTTCCCATGAAGGGAAATCATCAAGAGCAGCCGAGTCCTTGATGCCTGCGCCCTCCTTCCCTTGGAGAAATGCGCAGAATACCTGATCAGGGCCACTCTCCTGCTCCAGTGAGCACACCCTGCAGAGGCTCCTTCAGAAAGGAACGCGTCCCTGGGTCACGGAGGGGGCCCGCTTCCCTCCCGCTGACTGGCGCTTCCTGCAAGATGCAAGGGATCCAGCGGCTCGAGGCAGCCATGAAAGGAGCCTTCAGGACCAAAGGCACCTGCCGCACGCATGCCCCGGCCGCTCCTCCACAAGGCATTCTGGGAGAGCAAAGCACAAGGCAAGCACAGACCAGCGACGGAGGAGTCTTCAGGTGGAGAAGCCCCACAGATCTGTGGCTCCAAGGAGCAAGCCGCCGTAGCATCACAGAATCACGCAGTCCTAGAGTGGGAAGGGACCCACAAAGGCCATCCAGTCCAACCTTGTTGTGACAGGGAGAAAGATGTCACCCGAGCCCTCCCAACAGATGGCCATCCAGCCTCTGCTTGAAAACCTCCAGAGAAGGAAGGAGAGTCCGTCTGATTCCCAGCCAGTTACATTCCACTACAGTTGGAAGGGACCCTCCAGAGGCCATCCAGTCCGACCCCCTTCTTTCCGCTAGGCAGGAAGACCCAATCAAAGCCTTCCCAACAGATGACCATCCAACATAGACCCCAAGGCAAGATATTTCACTATTGAACAGCTTTGAGCAGCAGGAAGTTCTTCCTCATCTTCAGGTGGAACCTCTGCTCCTGCCATTTGAAGCCATGGCACCATTGTGTCCCAGGCTCTGGAGCAGCGGAAGAGGAGCTTTCCCCTTTCCAGGATTCAAACCTGGCTCTCGTGTCTCCTTCTCTTGGCCTTCTTTTCTCCAAGCTAAACCTCCTTAAGCTGCTCCTCAGAGGGATTCCTGCCTTCCAGACCTTTGGCCACGGTGGTGGTGGCCCTTCTCTGGAGGCGTTCCAACGTGTCCCTCTCTTGTTTGAACTGTGGAGAGAGGGTTATTATGGTGCCAACTGAGGCCTGACCCAAGCGGAAGAGAGTGTCCCTCAATCTGGACACTAGGCTCCGAAGGAGGCAGCCGGGAGGGTGAAGTGTGTCTGGATCGGGGCCAGTTTTAGGAGGGGCTTCAGAGGAGGCAGGAGGTCAGCCCTGTGCCTGGGTTGCATGCAACATCAGGAGAAGTGCTCTCCCTGCGTGCGTGAAGGAGAGGGACAGCGGCAGAAGGATAGAACCAGAAGACTCCGAGAGAGAGAGAGAGAGAGAGAGAGAGAGAGAGAGAGAGAGAGAGAGATGGCTCTGGCTGGCTCTTCTCGTGGGTGGGGGCCCTGCCTTCTGCTGCCTCTTGCTTTTCCCTGCCTCTGGCTGACCCCTTTCTGCCTCCAGAGGGCCAAAGTGCTGCCTCAGCATCCAGACCAGCAGCCTTGGCTGACCAGCCGGCAAGGCAGCCCGCAGCCTGCCAAGCCTTGTCCGCTTCCCTGGGAAGAAGGACAGCGAGGTGCCGAGGGACCAAACCTCTGGAGCGGCAGGCAGACCAATGGAAAGACAAGGCACCTCAACCAGGAGGGCTATGGGGCCAAGGAAGAGCCCTACCAAGAAGGAGGTTGACTGGGGCTCAAATGTGGGGAGTAGGCCGGTTTGATTTTTAAAAAGGGTTCAAAACTCGTTCCGGATGTAGGGGGCACTGGTGCTTCAAATCTGAATGACTTCCAAAATTTTCCGGAAAAATTTCAGAATTTCCCAAATTAATTCTGAAATTTTGGAATGGCTTCGTTAATGGCGGACACAGATGTTTAACCCAGTTTGGATGGGGATGTGTTCCCTTCGCGTCAGAACTGGGGCGACAGCCGTGTTTAACCCAGTTTGGATGTGGCTGTCACCCCAGTTCTGATGCGGAGGGAAGGACATCCGCCTCCAAGCTGGGTTAAACAGCCAATGAGAGGAAAGCACCACGAATCTAATGCCAATTCCTTTACGAAAATGGCGGCGGTGGCCTCAAAATGGCAAATTTACTTCCGGGTTGCTTACATCGCTTCAAAACCACTTCAAAGGTGAATTTAATCTGAATTAATTCTGATTTTACGAGCATTCCGACAAACCTACCCAGGCCTAGTGAGGAGGTATTGGGCACACACGAACCCCATTTTGCATAGGAAACCTCAACAGGATCTCCACATCTGGCCCTTCTGCACGGCACCTTTGGAATGAATTGCAAACTCAATGAGTTCATGGAGAAGGACTCAGTCCCCTTTTGCCATCAAAGGAGGGAAAGAGGTTCCCTCAATCCCTCCCTCTTGTTGGAATTGGGAATCGGATGGGATCCCACAGGAAGCAAGTAAACCCTCTGCAGGCCCTGCTCCGTCCTGCACCAGATAGACATCGAATCCTAGAACCCAAGAGTTGGAAGACACCACATGGGATATCTAGTCCAGCCCCCTTCTGCCAGGCAGGAAAAGCACTATCAAAGCACCCCCAAATCTCCATCCAAGGCCCTGTTTAAAAGCCTCCACCACACTCCAAGGAGGCAGAGAGTTCCCCTGTTGAACAGCTCTCCTTATGGTCAGGAAGTTCTTCCTAATGTTCAGGTGGGATCTCCTTCCCTGTCATTTGAAGCCATGGCCCCACTGAGTCCTAGTCTCCAGGGCAGCCGAACGAAGCCTGCTCCCTCCAAATTGGAGGGAGAGTGAAGGGACACCCCTGTCTCGTATAACAATATCAACCAACACTGGAGAAGAACAGCCTTCGTCCAAAAAACTCGTGGTCTCTGGCTTCCCCTGGGGAGTGGTTGGAGTGCTTCTAGAATTGGTGTGAACATGGTTCCCACATTTATTGTCCTCTGAACTGGAGTTTAAGTCTAGCTCCACGGGTGGCTTATTTTTCCTCTTATTGGTGGACAAGAAGATAACGTTTATGTCCATGGCACATAGAATCATAGAGTTGGAAGAGACCTCATGAGCCATCCAGTCCAACCGCATTCTGCCAAGAAGCAGGAAAATTGCATTCAAAGCACCCCTGACAGATGGCCATCCAGCCTCTGTTTCAAAGCCTCCAAAGAAGGAGCCTCTGCCACACTCCCTACGGGGCAGAGAGTTCCACTGCTGAACGGCTCTCACAGTCAGGAAGTTCTTCCTCATGTTCAGATGGAATCTCCTTTCTTGTAGTTTGAAGCTATTGTTCCATTGCATCCTGATCTCCAGGGCAGCCGAAAGGAAGCTGGCTCCCTCCTCCCTGTGACTTCCTCTTGCATATTTATACATGGCTATTGTGTCTTCTCTCAGCCTTCTCGTCTGCAGGCTAAACATGCCCAGCTCTTGAAGCCGCTCTTCATAGGGCTTGTTCTCCAGACCCTTGATTGTTTTAGTTGCCCTCCTCTGGACACTTTCCAGCTTGTCAACATTCCCTTTAGTTGTGGTGCCCCGAATTGGACACAGTATTCCAGGTGTGGTCTAACCAAGGCAAAATGGAGCATGGGGAGCATGACTTCCCTGGATCTAGGCACTAGGCTCCTCTTGATGCAGACCAAAATCCCATTGGCTTATTTTGCCGCTGCATCTCATTATTGTCTCATGTTCACCTCCCCCCCGAGGAGTGAGGACCCCAAGATCTTTTTCACACATCCTGCTCTTGAGCCACACATTGCCCCCCATTATCTGCCTCTTTGCACTTCATTTTTTCTGCCTAAGTGGAGCGTCTTGCATTTGTCTCTGTTGAACTTCATTTTGTTAGTTTTGGCCAATCATCATCTCTCTCATCTGTCAAGGCCGTTTTGAATTTTGCTCCTGCCTTCTGGAGTACTGGCTCCCCCTCCCCCCAAATTTGGTCCCGCCTGCAAACTTGACCATCATGCCTTCTGACCCTTCATCTAAGTCTAACTAACTAATTAACTAATTTTATTATTTATGAGTCGCCCTCCACAAATGAGCTTCGGGCGACTTACACAGCTAGGCATCTACAACACTAAATTATTAAAATATTAAAATGTTAAAATATGGGAATAGACAGGTTCCAGGTCACTGATTGTCCCTTATGCGTATGCTCTTCTAAATAGCCATGTCTTAAGTGCCGCCAGAATGAAGGCAGGTCGAAGGTGGCTCTTTGGTCTGGCGGCAGAGAGTTCCACAGGACAGGGGCCACGACGGAAAAAGATCTCTGTCTCGTGGACTCCAAATGAGCCTCTCTCAGACCCGGGACACAGAGAAGGTTCTCGTAGGCTGCCCATGGTGCTCTCGGATGGATAGATGGTATCAGACGGTCTTTTAGGTATGTAGGACCCTGGCCCCGCAAGGCCTTAAGTGTCAGGGTCAGGGCCTTATAAAGGACTCTGTACTCGACCGGCAGCCAGTGTAAATGCTGTAAGGATGGCGTTATGTGACACCTCATTGGTGTTTTCATGAGGAGCCTGGCGGCAGCATTCTGTACAATCTGGAGCTTGCGAGTTACTGACCGAGGAAGACCCACGTATAAGGCGTTGCAATAGTCCAGCCTTGATGTAACCGTGGTCAGGGCTGCCCACAAAGTCAATCGTGATCGATGAGTTGATCGTGAGTCCAAATGACGTCAATCGCAGGCGGATGGGGCGCGTGGTGCACCTTCTGCCCGCATGGTGCACCTTCCGCCCACAAGGCATTGGGGAATGAGGGAGCATGAGGCGGGGCCTCTGGAGGCTCCACCTTGCACTCCCTCGTTCCCCAATGCCCCATGGGCGGAAGGTGTGTCGTGCGGGCCGCAGGAGCGTGCACGCGTGGTGGCAGGTAAATCTTTTCGACTTGGTTGTTTTAAAAGTAGCTCGCATGCTGAAAAAGTGTGGGCACCCCTGATCTAAGTCATTAATAAAGATCCCGAAGAGGACCGGGATGCCCAGGAGGGAACCCTGCTGATGGCACTCCGCTCATCACTTCTTTCCAGGATGAAGAGGAAGCATTGATTCACACACGTGTTGAGGTGGCTTTCAGGAATCTTTTGTCCTGTTGATACATTTTTCGGGACCCAGACATTGAGCTAAAAGGGTCAGGACCTGCCATTTAAGAATCCCTGAAGAGATGACTCCCTTTCGGCTCTAGGGTTCTGTGTTATGACTCCATTGCTCGGAACTGGAAAGGGGAAGATGCCACAGCCAGGCTCGGAGTGGCAGGAGCATCTTGTGGGGGGGGGGTTGATGTCTTCCTTCGTAACCCCCCCCCCCCCCCAGCCCTACCCCCAAGACCCTTCATCCTCTTCCAAAGGCCTGCGTCTCTTGGCTGAGCGGGGCTTGTGCTGCTCGGCTGCTGCCACCGATCCTTTTGACGAGATGCGCTTGGTCGCCTTGCCCCCGGCAGAACAAGCAGAAGCAGAGGCCCGAGATGAAGCCCCCCTCCCTCCCTCCGCAGACATGGAGGGCTGGTGTGGAGGAGGGGGGAGCAGAAGGGAAGAGAAAGGCCCGGAATGCCACCTGCTTTGTGCTAGAATGAGATTCGGAAGGGATCCTCAGAGGTCATCCAGCTCAGCTCTCTGCTCTGGGAGACCCCCTCCCACTCCATCAGGGAGGGTTGAAGGGTAGGGGGCCAAGGGTCAGGAGTGGAGGGTCCCCTTAAGAAGTTCTAGAATGGAAGGGGGGCAGGCTAGCCTCATCTGAAAAAGATCTTGGAGTCCTTGTAGGGAGGAAGGGAAACAGGAGCCAGGACTGTGATGCGGCAGCAAAAAAAAGCCAACGTGATTTTGGCCAGCATCAGTAGGAGTCTTTGAACGGGATTGCCCTGCTCCTTGGCAGAAGGGGGTTGGACTGGATGGCCCATGAGCAGGCCCGGATTAACACCTTTTTGCGCCCTAGGCCACACTTTGGAATTACGCCCCCTTTAAGCCAACCTCTACCGCACCCCCCCCCAACATCACTCAGACCCACACTAAAAATAAATCATATCATACAGCTTAACTCAAATTCACTCAGGTAGCCCAATACATCTCAGTTGATCAGTAATATCCAAATAAATCAACAACAACCCGCGCCAATCAACACAGGTGTATCTACGGGGCTCGCGGGGCGCCTGGGCCGGACCCACCTGCAGCAGTGCTGTGCTCAGGCCCATTTTAAAAAATGGCATCCCAATGCAGTGCCAAGGAGTTCCACAGTCACGCTTTCTGCCCGAAGTGGGACTCAAACTCAGGACGCTAAGACAGAAGCACCGTCCCCGAAGAGGAGTCAAGGAAAGCGGGAGCCAATCACCGACATGCTTTACCAAGGGCGGGAATTCAAACGGGAGAGTGACAACCGGAAGAGCCAATGAGGGGACGGGATGGCGCCGAGGGGCTGAGGCCACCTGAGGGAGTGACTCCATCTCCGGCGGGGCCTTCCAGGTCCCTGTCGCGCAGCGCCCCAGCGCTTGCCTGCTCGAAGCGCGGCCTGCCCAGCTGGAAGGGCGGATCCTCCTCGGCGCTGTCTGCCATCCCCGTGGGTCCGCTCACTCCCTCTGTGCTGTCCGGCCATGCCCCTGGCTCCACCCTCGCCGCCTCCCATTGGCCCGGCCCCACCGCAGCCCCCGCGTAGTCTTTCTCATGCGGGGAGGGAGGCGGAAGCGGAAAGAGGTGCACGACGGGAAGTGTAGTCTTCAGGACAGGGCCCGCTCTAATGGGCATCTATAGGCGAGGCCGAGGGAGGGAGGGTGGGAAAAACGCGTTGCGTTTTTATTTGTTTCAACATTTTTTTTGGTCTGTGATCTACGCACCTCCCCCCCGGGCTTGCGCCCCTAGGCCATGGCCTAGGTTGGCCTTATGGGTAATTCAGGCCTGCCCACGAGGTCTCTTCCAACTCTAGGATTCTATGATTCTATAAACTGGGGAAGCCAGTCAGGGGTCAAGTAATGGGAAGGAAGAAGCCCCTCTTCCCATGCCCGGCTTCCTTGTCTTGTGTCGTCCTTGACGCTATCTGCCTTTGCAGGGACTTCTTGGCACCATCTATTCAGTGCCCGGTTGCCATCCAGGGTTTCCTTGGAGGGAGGCTGTGGACAGGCTGGTCCTGGCTCTTCAGATCCCGTTGGCCCTCGGCGGCAGAGTGGGCACCTCAACCCTTGGCCTCATCCAATCCCTCCCAGAATCTCTGGCCAGAGTCCTTCGGGGGCCGAGAGAGCCAGCCTTGCCCTTAGGTCACCAAAGAAGGTTCCTGGAGCTGAGAGAGGATTCCAACCCTGGCCTTGCAGATGTTGCCAGTCCCAAGGCTGGGTCCTCTGCAAATACAGAGGTTCCCTCCCTGTTCCCCCAACTGTGAGGTGTCCCCTTGGCCACTCCTGGAGAAAGAGGGTCTCCTCCAGAGCCCTTCCTGGATGAAGCTGCTTCCCTTCCCTCTTCCCATGAGGCAGTGGCTTCATCTCCCAGCCAACCCTCCAGCTCTTCCTTGAGATCCATGGCAAACATTGCACCCAAGCAAGGGACTCCCCCCCCACCCCCACCCCCATTTGGTCTTTAGGGTTCTTGGAGTCTAGCTGGGGAATGGAAGGGCCACGTCTCAGTCTTCAGGGGCCTGATCCAAACAGTGTGGTCGGTCACAGATGTTTCAATGCCAGCCAATGGTGTTTTGTGCCACGCTATTTCCATGGCTTGTTAGATCTTGCCTGGAGGGGCTACGTGGGCCTCTGTTGAATATCATTAACAGCTCCCTTGAGCAAGGAGTCTTTCCAGAGTGCTTGAAAGAGGCGGTGGTGGCTCCATTACTGAAGAAACCATCATTGGACCCTGCGGTTCCCTCCAACTACCGCCCGGTGTCGAATCTTTCGTACCTGGGCAAGGTGGTTGAGAGGGCAGTAATGGAGCAGTTGCAGTCCTTCTTGGATGATGCAACATGGCTTGACCCCTTCCAGTCCGGCTTCCGTTCGGGGCATGGGACGGAGACGGTCCTGGTCTCCATCACAGATCAACTCCGCTGCCAGCTCGACCAAGGCGGGTCTGCGCTGCTCGTGTTATTGGACCTCACGGCAGCGTTTGACACGGTCGACCACAAGCCGTCACTGGATGGCTGCGAGCCAGTAGGTTGAGGGTGAATCTGGCGAAGACGGAGATCTTGTGGCTGGGCCGCCCGGGCGGGGTGGGTGCCCGGCTTCCGACCCTGGACGGTGCGGCACTACAACCAGCGCCGTCAGTGAAAAGCCTGGGCGTCCATTTGGACTCCCAGCTGACCATGGAGGCCCAGGTCTCCATGGCCAGCAAGGCTGCCTTTTTTCACCTCCGCCAGGCGAGGAGGCTGGCCCCCTATCTCTCCCGGAACGACCTAGCCACGGTGATCCAAGCCACGGTCATCTCGAGGCTAGATTACTGTAATGCGCTCTACGTTGGCCTGCCTATGTCGTCGATCCGAAGCTCAAGCTGGTGCAGAACACCGCCGCCCGGCTCCTGTCTGGGGCTCCAGCAGGTTGCCGAATAACTCCAATCTTGCGGGATCTGCACTGGCTGCCCATTGAGCACCGGGTCGCCTTCAAAGTGCTGGTTCTTACCTTTAAGGCCATCCACGGCCTGGGGCCAGCGTATCTGAGGGACCGTCTCGCCCTATATTGCCCACCTAGATCACTACGGTCTGAAGAGGCCAACTTGTTGGCAGTTCCATCTGCTAAGCTAGCGCGTCTAACATCTACTCGCCGGAGGGCGTTCTCTGTGATAGCTCCTACGCTATGGAACGCCCTCCCGGCTGAGGCTAGGGCCCTGAGGGACCTACTCCCCTTCAGACGGGCCTGCAAAACTTACCTGTTTAGGCAGGCCTTTGGGGAGTAGGCCCTTACACATGCCCGGTTCGATTTTTCGGCTACCTTCTGCTGTGTAACTGCTATTTTTAATTGTTTTAACTGTTTTAATTGTATTGCTTGTTTTTAAGTTGGGCTACATCTTTTGTGCTCTATGTTTTATGTTTACCTCTGGCGCTGAGCCAGTTGTTTGTGAGCTGCCGCGAGCCCTCGGGAGTCGGCGGCGCAGAAATCGCAATAATAAATAAATAAATAAATACGGTGGGCCTGTTTGTGTGGGGATGGATATAATCCTTCCCTGCAAAATCCAGCGCATGTGCCTGGTGGTGCCTGGCCTCGGGTTCCTGCGCATCGCATTGCCGTGTCCTTTTGCATTTGTTCTCGGTGCCTGCTTTGCCTTTGATGTCTGCGACGTGGCATGTTTCACCTTTCATAATCCGCCGCTTTTCGCAGCGTGGCATTTGGAAGACAGGGCTCACCTCCAGACTGACAGGGCTCACTCCTGCCTACGTTCCCCCCTCCTCTCCCTTTGCCCACTGCTCGGAACCAAGGTTGTTTTTGGGGAGTGAGGGTCTCTGTATCCCAATGGGGAGGGTGGGGCCTCTTCCCTTGCCATTCCCTTTTGCCAGGGGCCCCAAATCTTTGGGGAGGAGAAGCCACATCCCTTCAGAGCCAAGCCAAATCCCATGGGGTCTGGGGGTGGGTGGATGGGTGGGTGTCTCCAGCTGCCAGCCCCTTCTCTCCTTCATGCTCTGGAGCAGGAGCCTCCCCAGGGGTCTCCCGGCTGTCACTCCGATTCCATCACCTGCAAAGAGGCACAGCAGGGAGGGGGACAGCCATGTGCAGGGAGGCCCTCGCTCACCTGACACCCCCTCCCCACTGCAGCCGAGGGTGGGGGCCCTTCTAAGGAAGAAGACACCGCAGAGCACCTGGCTCCCCAAAGGGCAAGGGCCCCCCAGCACAGACCCAGGGGAATGCAAAGAGGTGGGACTCCCTTCAAAGCATTCTCCTCCTTCCTCCATGTGGCCCCACAAGGCAAGGTTGGCCCTATACCTGAGGAGGAGGCTGAGGATGGAGGCTCAGGTGAAGGAGGAGGAGAAAGAAGGAAGGAAGGAGCTGGCGCTTGCTCCTCCTGCTCCTCTTGCTGCTGCTGCTTGTGCCCTCGCCGCCTTTCTACTTGCCACCCCTTTCTCCTCCTCCTGCCAAACCTCTCTTGCTGCTACCGCTTGGACCCTGGGCCGGATGGCAAGGATTGCAGGTTAGGGGCGCCCCTGGGGACACGGCGCCCTATGCAAATGCCTAATTTGCGTACCGCTTGAACCACCCCTGCCTATAGTCCAGACACAGGCCAACTTTGGCCCTCCCTCCAGGTGTTTTGGACTCCCACTCCCACAATTCCTAACAGCCAGTAGGCTGTTAGGAATGGTTGGAGTCCAAAACACCTGGAGGGAGAGCCAAAGTTGGCCCGTGCCTGGTATAGCCCTCCAGGCCTTCAGACAACCCATTTCTGGGCCCTAAAGAGAACAGCTGTAAATCTTCAGGTTGCAATTCCCCCCCACTGGTTTTTAACAGGAAAAACGGTTAACAGGAAAAAGGGGGGGGGGGGCGGGAGGTCATATTGCAGGGCAAGGCTGGGGTCTCTCTGCAAAGGCATCCCCAAGAGGGACTGCGGTGGCGCCATGGCTTAAACTGCTGAGCTGCTGAACATGCTGACCTGAAGGTTGGCAGCTTGAATCTGTGGGACAGGGTGAGCTCCCACCGTTACCCCAGTTCCTGTCAACCTAGAAGTTCAAAAACATGCAAATGTGAATAGATTAATATGTACCACCTCAGCAGGAAGGTAAACAGCTCTCTATGCAGTCCTACCTTGGAGGTGTCTACAGACAATGCCAGCTCTTGGCTTTGAAGTGGAGATGAGCACCTCCCCCCAGAGCTGGAGATGAAGGGGAAGCCTTTACCTTTACCTGTGTATCTGTATATGTCTGTGTAAGCTGGAAACCAACCTGAGTTCCCTCAGGGAGATAGGGCAGAATACTATTGTTGTTGTTGTTGTTAATTCCCCCAGCTGTTGCCTGCTGAGGGCAAGGCTCAGAAGCTCCTTTGAGGCCACTGTCTTTGAAACACAGAGGGCCCCCTCCCTGGAGCTTCATGGGTTTCAGGGCAAGGTGTAGTCGGTGTTTCCTGCCTCGCAGGAGGGGGTTGGACTAGATCAGGGCTGCCCAACTGGCGGCCCTGGGGGCCGTATACGGCCCCCAGCCCCTTCCCTACGGCCCCAGCCTACCCTGAAATTTTTTTTTAAAAAAAAATCGATCTCCGGGGGGTGGGGCTGGGTGACGTCAGGCGTGGCGCCAGCGCCGAGCCTGACGTCACCCAGCCCCGCCCACTCCCTTCCTCCTCCTCCATCCCGCCTCTCCCCCCGGCGCACCAATCGGGAACGCCGGGGGGGGGGAGGGAGAAGGCGGGCCTAAAGAGGAGGAAGGGAAGTGCTTCCCTTCTTCCTCCATAGGCCCGCCTCCTCCGTCCCGCCTCTCCCCCCGGCGCTCCGATCAGTGCGCCGGGGGGAGAGGCGGGACGGAGGAGGAGGCTGGCGTGACCCTTTAGCTGGAAGGGTGAAGCTGAGGAGGGCTCTGCTTGGCTTTGCCCTTCCTCTTAAAGGGACACGCCAGCCTCGGAAGCCCCCCAGGTCATCAGTGGCCAGGGCTCCGGCCCTTGGCCCAAAAGATGTTGGACAGCCCTGGACTAGATGGCTTGTGTGGTCTCTTCCACCAATATGATTCTATGGCCCTCACTTCTACCACCACTCTCCCTGTTTTCAGGGGATGGAAAGTTAAGCATGAGCCAGGAATGTCATGCAGCAGCATAAAAAGCAACGGTGATGTTGGCCTGCACCAAGAGGAGCCGAGTGCCTAGACCCAGGGAAGACCTGCTCCCCATGCTCTGTTCTATTCTGCCTTGGTCAGACCACATGTCGTGATCCAGACCACCTTAAGAAGCCGGGCACAGTAAAGTTAACAGAGTTTATTTACTAGAGTCCCAAACTTCCTGACTGTGACTCAAATGAGCCCAGAGGCACAGCAAACTGAATAGAGAATCCAACAGAAAATAAACGCCCAATTAAGACTTCTTCTTAACAGGAAAAAGGCTGAGAGAGTGGGCTCAACCAGTCCAAGGTCACAACCAGCCAGGCAGAATGCAAACGGAGTAGGATGTCAAACAGTCCCTATTCAAGCCAAGAGGAATGCAGATGAAGTAGAAGAGTCGAAGCGGTCCTTTAATCCAGTCAGGAGGAATGCAAACGAAACAGTCAAGTCAGGTCAGTCCGGAATCCAAAACAAAGGAGCAGCAGAATCTAGCACAGAAGGGATTTAAGGTGGAGCAGCCAAGAACAGGATACAAAGATGCAGAGACCCACGAAATACAATTCTAACATCCAGAATTTCACGTCCACAGCCAGTCAGTAAACGCCCAGTTCAGCAGCGACCCAGAACATAAAGCAACGGCCTGGATGGCAAGTACAACGCCTTGCCAGCTGCAACCAATGCAGCTTTATTTAGTTCTCCTTGGGGCTTGATGGTGCCAACGCCCCTTCCCCATCTCTTTCAGCTGCCAGCATCCCTGCCCGTGCTGCCCTTTGTGCAATACATCTCCTGCGGCGACATAACTCTCCCCAATAATCCTCATGAGTCCCATTCCCATTGCCCCATTCCCCATCTCCCGTAAACCCCGAAAACGAATCACTACTGGTGCGTTCCAAGCAGATGTCCCGTATCTGTTGCACATCAGTCCAATTCATCTCACTAGAGTCACCTTCAGTTCTCTGTGACCTCTCATCCCAACCTCCCATTGCCTGCTCCTCATCCCCACCCCCCTCATCCTCCGAAAAATCCAGAAACGTTTCATCCCCAGAAGAATCGCTGAGTAGTTGCCTTAATCTCTTCCTTTCCCGCTCCTCATCCAATTCTTGCTCACGGGTAGACCGTTTTGCGTTCCTAACTACAGACTCCTCTCTCTCAGCCTCAGACATTACCTGGAATCACACTGTGCTCCATTCTGGGCACCACAAATGAAAGGAGATGTTGACTTTAAGCTGAATATGTCCAGAGGGAGACTCAAAAGAGCAAGGATCTGGAGAACAAGCCCTATGAAGAGTGGCTGAAAGAGCTGGGCATGTTCAGCCTGCAGAAGAGAAGGAGGAGATGAAGGCCATGGATCAAGAGGTGACGGGAAGTCATAGGGAGCAAGCTTGTCTTCTGCTGCCCTGGACAAAGACTAGGACACAATGGAACAATGGCTTCAAAGTACAGGAAAGAAAGGAGATTCCACCTGAACATGAGGAAGAACTTCCTGACAATGAGAGAGAGACAATGAGAGACCCTTCAGCAGTGAGACCCTCTCCCGGCCCCGGAGGGAGCGTGGTGGAAGGAGGCTCCTTCTTTGGAGGCTTTGAAGCAGAGGCTGGGTGGCCATCTTTCAGGCATGGTTTGTCAGATAGCTTATGGGATGGTTGACTGCCACACTGACCACCATCCCTTAAGCTTTGAATGGGCTTGCCCTGCTTCTTGGCCAAATGGGGTTGGACTGGATGGCCCACCAGGTCTCTTCCAATTCTAGAGCTCGATGAAATGCGTTTGATGCTAGAAGGGTGGAGGATTTGCATGGTCGCTAGGCAACGCTCCCCGCCCTGCTTCTCCCCCAATCTTCTTCCCAATCCCTCCTTCCATCAATGGGGCATCAAGGAAAGCCAACACCTGACCCCCATGGACAGCCATCCCTCTGCCTGCCTATAATTAAATGGCATAATTGTCAGCCAGTTGCTCCCCGCCTGTCTGCCTGCCTGCTTGCCTTGGCCAAGCTGCAGCGTCCAATGGGGAGGGGGCCTTGTGAGTGCCCTGAATAAAAACAAGGGGGCATGCTTCAGGGCATGTGCAGAGCATGCCTTGCGATGGGTAGCAGAGGCCCTCCTTGTGCTCATGTCCTGAGGCTTATGGGAGCAGCCGTGCCTTGAGCACCAGTAGAACCATTGCTGAAAGGAGGCCGTCCGCCCGGCCCTTGCGCCTCGGACAGAGCCCCCTCCCCACTGGACACTCGCTCCCTTCTTGCCAAGGCAGGCAGGCAGGCAGGCAGGCAAGGAGGGAGCGGCTGGCTGACAATTATCCCTTTTAATTAAAGGCAGGCAGGCAGGCAGGCAGAGAGATGGCTGGCTGCCTGACAGCTCCCTGTCACTCCTTCGTTCCTTCCTTCCTCATTTCCTTCCTTCTTTCCTTCCTGCTGACGCTGCAGAGTCCCAGGCAGAGGCCTGTCTCCCTCCCTTGACAAGAGGGCAAGTGCCAGGGGCCTGATTTGGGGAGGTGGGGGACAGGCTGTGAATCTGAGGAGGGGGGCAGAGGTGGTGCCCACCCAGGGATTTCTGGTTTCTATTTCCCAATCAGAAACGAGAAATGGGACACTAAAATAAAGGTAAAGGTCAAAGTTTCCCCCTGACATTAAGTCCAGTTGAGTCCTATTCTGGGGGTTGATGCTCATTTCCACTTCTAAGCCAAAGAGCTGGCGTTGTCCATAGACTCCTCCTTCTATCCCAGGATCTGACCCCAGGCTTTCTGTTTATCCCAGATTATCTGGCAGTGCGGACTCATAGAATTGGGTTTAAAGCAGAAAAGCTGGGATCAGGTCCCAGGAGATGAGGCCTGCCTGGAAGGGCCCTTCAATGGGCTTCCGTGACTGAGTGGGGGCTGAGTGAGCTCTCGGGGCTGCCGTCAGAGGGGAGGAATCTCAGGGCAAGAGTGCTGGCTTGTGAAATGATCCCTGATCTAGATTCTGCCCTTGGCTTCCTTTGGGCACTTGCGGAGGATGCCCAAGATCTCCTGCTTTGCGACATCACCAAGGTCTTCTCCTTGTGGTTTCAGTCTGTTGACATCATCA
Source organism: Anolis apletophallus (assembly GCA_030556195.1). Lineage (NCBI taxonomy): Eukaryota > Metazoa > Chordata > Lepidosauria > Squamata > Anolidae > Anolis > Anolis apletophallus. Next base: position 1,467,472 of record JARBWK010000005.1, read on the forward strand.
AAGGTCGCCCTCCCTGGGCCTGAGGCTTTCGCCCTCCCTCCAGGGGTTTTGGACTCCAACTCCCACAACAAACCCTAAGAGCCAGGAGGCCATAAGGAATTGTGGCGGGGGCCCAGGTTGGCCTCTATGCCTGCTTGAGCCCAAGCCCTGACCCAGCAAACTTCCCTGTGTTTGATGCAAGCTGAGCGAGATGCCCTTGGCCTAGATACAACTTGGCAAGTGGTTTTTGCTTTTAACACACACTTTGAAAACAAAACCCGAGGGCAGGTACCGCAGGATCACTGCCTTTCTGTTAGAGTATCGATCTGGGCGGTGAGCATTCGGTGGGTTTGCGTCTGCGGAGGATCCGAAGGGACTTCCCCTCCCTCCCCAATCGATGCCTGCCAGGAAGAGAGGCCCGTGCCACTCGCTTTCCGCCCCCTTTAGGGTCCCTGCGCTAAATTTGGAAGCCTTTTTCCTTGTCAACGGAGCGGAAGTCCCGTTCTGGTCTCCAGAGCCCACTCTGCACTTCTTGCCAGTGCTGAGCCTCCCTTTCAATGGGGGCTGCTTGCTTTGTGCCACAACAGGAGGGGCTGTGCAGCGGCACATTGGCTCTGGGGCTTGCAATGCATTTGGGGTGATGTTTGAGGGCCACAATCCCACAATGAGTGCATGGGTGGAGGGTGGCTTTATTCCTAGGGAGGGAAGCAGAGGGATGCCTCGTCGGCACATTGCATCATAACGCAACCAGCTCTGCGCCATGTGCAGCCATGTGCAAAATGGGTGCTTCCATGCACAGCTGACAAAGTACATGCACCTCTCTGCCTGGGCAACCTTGGACTGAATAGATATACTCTCCTGCCTCGCTTTCCATGGCGGAACCAGAAGGGGAGTCTTTGCCAACGAAGTCCAGGATGGTGGGGTGGAGAGCGTTCGAAAGGGATGCTGCAGGAGCCAGGCCAGGCCCCACATTTGCCCCACCTCTGGCCTACTTGTGTGGCTGGCTGGTGGGGGGCAGGCTGGCAATCAGCACTAATCAGCTCAAGGAATCCTTGGCATCCCTCCTGCGGGGAAAAGATGGCTGAAGAGGCCCAGAGACAGGAAGGCTCCTGAGTGGGAAGGAAGAGGAAGAGGAGAAAGAAGTGAGTGGGTGCCACTGCAGGCACATGCAGGACTCTTGCACTGCCATGCTTCCTGAGGACCCCTTGTGCACCCCACCTGGAGCACAACTGCCATGGCTTCCCTCAGAGGCTCCCTCCCTACAATCTGGTCCTGTCTTTGAATGAATTGGGAGGCTCTGGTTAGGCAGCAAGGAATCGTTGACCTTGCATTGCTTGCCAGAAATGGGCCAACCTTGCTGGTGTCCTCCTGGCCCTTGAAGGGCAGAAAAAGAGTCCTCGGGGGGCCCTGCCCACAAGGAGAGGGGGGGGGGCTTCGCTTTCCTTTCTCCCTCAGTCACCTTTCCCACTGGGGGTGACTGGGGTCCCTATCCCAGGCTTGAAAGAGGGAATGGGTCCCAGGGCATTGCAGAGCCCCCTGGAAGCCCCCCGGCCCCGCCTTGCTTCTCTGCACTTGTGGGCATCCTTACCCTCTGAACACGCTCTCTCTCTCTCTCTCTCTCTCTCTCTCTCTCTCTCTCTTTCTCTCACTCACACACACACACACACACGGTCCTGAAGGCCAGAGCGCCAGCCGCTTGCCCGACACACCCAGCAGCTGCCTTTAAAGGCCTTTAATGGCTGTCTTAAACTAATGTGTGATTTTACATTTCTAATTTATGGTGTTTTATTAGGCATTTTAATGACTGCAATCCCGTCAGAACAGGAGCGCTTGGACGTTTTCTGTCTGAGCGGAAGAGCGCCTCCCAGTTCAAGGTCGCGGAAGCAAAGTTGTGCCAGCCCCGAGCTGCTCCATGCAAGTGTGCATCGTACATGGAAGCACACACACGCTGTTGGTGGGCGCATGTTGCACAGTGCTATAGACTCCTGGCCTGCGAATGTAATAATAAAATCCATCCATTCCTTCATTCACAGAGCTATATATGTATGTACACCTGGTTGTGTGTTCAGTTGCACACCCGTCCCCTTGGCTCTGAGAGCCAGCCAAAAGAATGAGTGAATCCACCAGCGGGTGCTTGGGCTGTGCAATCCCTGTGCAGAATCATGGCCCACGTGTTGTCACCCCCTTGCTCAGCTGCCTCTAAAGAAAGGCAGGGCTCAATGACAAGCAAGAGATGGTCCAGAGAGAGAGACTCTGCCACATGCCACATTTGCTGCTTGAGAGTTCTGTGGGGCCTCCTTCTCTGGGGCTCTTAAGCAGAAGCTGGGTGGCCCTCGGTCAAGAGGGCTTGGATTGTGCACGGCAGAATGAGATTGGATGAGGTCACTTTTGGGAGTCCATTCCAACTCTATGATTCTATGAGATCTTCTCTCAGCATGAGCTGGCATGCTGCCCTGGCCCATTGAGAAGATCTCTGGTCTTCAGCTTCAACCCCAAGAAACAGGGAAGCCACCACCACCCCTCTCTCTGGACCAGACTGAACTCAAGAACACAGCCTCCCTGCCTCAGAGCCTCCACCTGAAGAAGGCCCTTGCTGCCCCGAGCAGGTTCTTCCACAGCCCAACAGCAATTGGCCAAGGCCACTTCTTCCTTGACCTTTCCACTCCTTTTTTTTGGGTGGAGGTACAAGATGGGCAAAGCCTGTCTCCACACCAATCCATGTGAAAAAGGACTTGGAGCCCTCATGGACAGGAAGGGGAACATGACCAAAAGATTGTGATGCAGCAGCTCAAAAAGCCAATGGGATTCTGGGCTGCATCCAAAGGAGTCTCGTGTCCAGATCGAGGGAAGAAGTCCTGGTGCTTCTCTGTACCTCTGTACCTCTGTACCTAGAATCACACTGTGTCCAGTTCTGGGCCCCACAAAAGAGAGATTGATCTCAGCTGGAAAGTGTCCAGAGGAAAAGGGCAATGACAACGCTGAAAGGTCTGGAGACCATGGATCCCTATGAGGAGTGTCTTCAAGAGATAGGTCTGTTGGGCCTGCAGAAGAGAAGGCTGAGAGTCGGAGACAGGAGAGCCATGCATAAATATGGGAAAGGAAGAAGGAGCATACTCTGAAACTCCGGATCTGGGGTTCCAGGCTCAGCGATGAGTCCAGGATCACTCCCAAGCTGCGAACCTGCGTCTTCAGGGGGGGTGTCACCCCATCCAACACAGGCTGTAACCCTATGCCCTGTTCAGCCTTTCGACTGACCAGGAGGACCTCTGTCTTGTCTGAATTAAGTTTCAATTTGCTAGCCCTCATCCAGTCCGACACAGCGGCCAAGCACGGGTTCAAAGTCTTCACGGCCTCCTTTAGTGACAGGTGGGAAGGAGTGACAGATCTCGACATCATCTGTGTACAGATTACTCCGAAACTTCGAATGATCTCCCCCAGTGTCTTCATGTAGATCAGGGGTGCCCACACGTTTTCAGCATGCGAGCTACTTAAACTAAAACCAAGTCAGAAAGATCTACCAAGAGAGAACAGGGCAGAGCTGGGGAAGGGGGCGGGGCTTGGTGGGGCTTGGCTCCGCCCCCTCCTCCCTCTGGCTTCAGCATTTCCACTGCTTCTCCTGGGTAGAAGAGAATAATGCCAAGCCAGTGGTGGCATAGATAGCCACCACTGGCTTGGCATTGCCCCTTCTACCCTTGAGAAGCGTGGAAATGCTGAAGCCAGGGGGGGAGGGGCAGAGCTTGGGGGGCTTAGCTCCGCCCCCTATTCCTCTGGTTTTAGCATTTCCACAGCTTCTCCAGGGTACAGAAAGGTTATGCCAAGCCAGTGGTGGCTATCTATGCCACCACTGGCTTGGCATTATCCTCTTCTATCCAGGAGAAGCAGTGGAAATGCTAAAGTCAGAGGGAAAGGGGGCGGAGCTAAGCCCCACCAAGCTCCGCCCCCTCCCCCTCTGGCTTTAGCATTTCCACTGCTTCTGCTTCTCCAGTGGTGGCATAGATAGCCACCACTGGCATAGATAGCCACCACTGGCATAGATAGCCACCACTGGCTTGGCATTATCCTCTTCTACCCAGGAGAAGCAGTGGAAATGCTGAAGCCGGCGGAGGGGGCGGGGCTTGGTGCGACATGGCTCCGCCCCCTCAGAAGCATCCCATCCAGCTGGGATCGACCTCCCTGGGTCCCAAGATCGACCAGTCGATCGCGATCGACTTTCTGAGCACCCCTGATGTAGATGTTAAGTAACATCGGGGGCAGTACTGAACCTGAGGGACTCCACACGACAACGGTTGCGGAGCCGAACAGGTGTCACCCAGTAACACCTTCTGAGACCGACCCTCCAGGAAGGATTGGAGCCACTGCAGAGCAGGACCTCCAAGCCCCATTTTTGTGAGGTGTCTCAGAAGGATACCGTGGTCAACAGCATCGAAAGCCGCTGAGAGGTCCAGCAGCCCCAACAGGGACACACTCCCCCTGTCGAGCTCCCGGCATAGATCATCCACCAAGGCGACCAAGGCTGTCTCCGCTCCTTTCTTGAAGGCTTTCAAACAGAGGCTGGGTGGTCTTCTGTCGGGGGTGCTTTGTGCATTTCCTACTGCTTTAACTCAGTTGAATGTGTATTATGTGTTCAATGTTAACTGTATATTGTGTATCGGCATTGAATTGCTGCCTTTTGTCAAGCCGCTCTGAGTCCCCCCTCGGGGGTTGAGAAGAGAGGGGTAGACATAATGTAAATAAATAAATAATAAATACATGGCAGGAGGTGGGACTAGATGTCCCATAGGGTCTCTTCCAGCTCTACGAGTCTGTGATTCTAACTCGAGTTCTGGGGTGGGCAGAACAAACCGAGTTGGGGCTCCTGTCCCCGGGTGAGAGGGGACACAACATGCTCTGATGGAAGAAGCCCACCTTCTGGAATCTTCTTCCCACAACAGGAGCAAAGCCTTTAGGGGCAAGAGGCATCCCAAGCTTGGCAATGGTTGCCTTTTGGACCCCTTCGTCCTGACAGGTGGCCGGACCACTGTTTCACTGCCCTAGGTTCTGGGGTCAAGTGGAGTAGGTTCTGGGGTCAAGACCCATCTTCCTTGAAGTTCCCTGCAACCTGTCCCTACGTTCTCCTTTGGCTTTCAGCCCAAATGCCCTCAGGGCTGCCTCAGGGGAGGGGCCCCCTTTCCTTCCACAGTCGGAAGCTGGATGGCCACCTGTGAGGAGTGCTTTGATTGTGCAGGACTGGATGCCATCGGTGGCCTATTCCAGCTCCTGCATTCTATGGTTCTGTGATGCAATTGAGGGCGCAGCTGTGATGCCAGGAGTGCCCAAAGGCCTCAAGGTGCCAATGGCACGGAAGAGAGAAGAAGCCCTGGCCTTCTCCCAGCAGGAGCCGGTCTGCTGGCTGGTTGCCCTTGAGCGGGACAAGAGAGCAGCCGGGCAGGCGAAAGGAGAAGGCGGAGGCAGGCGGCCCCTTCCCGGCTACGGAGGCTATGCCAAGTGCTGTGAGTCCAGCTGTTCCAGTGGTGCGGCGCCTCATCCCAAAGCATTTAGCACTTCTAGGGAGCCGGCAGATCCATCTTTGAGGAGATGTAGGAAGCGGTGGCGAACCCAGAAGCCTTGCCTCCTTGTCCCTTGCTTGGGAAGGGTGCAAAGGGGTCGGTTTGGGGGGCCCAGGGTCCCTTGGAGAGGCGGCCTCTCTGCTTCCCTCTCCTCCTTCCCTCCCCTCCTTTAGGAGAAGCAAGAAAGGGGCAGGCGGGCAGGCGGGCAGGCGGGCAGGAGAAGGGGGGGTGCAGGCATGTCGGGAGAAATGCTCTCCTGCAGGCAACAAGCTGTCCTTGTCTGATCTCATTTGCCTCACTGAAGCCATCCAAGGCAGCCAGGCAGGCGGATGGCCCTCCTCCTCCTCGTCAGCCCGGTCCCCAAAACCTCGGCCTGACAGGGGAAGAGAAAGAGATGGGTGCTTTGACCGCGATTGACCTGCTTCTCAGCAGGGGACTGGACTGGAAGGCCCACGGGGTCTCTCCCAGCTCTGATTCGATGATTCTACATTGGTAGGGAAGCAAGTGGAGTGTGCATATACCTGCGGAGTGATGCCCAGGGTTGGAGGAAGAACCCTTGTCTGTTTGAAGCAAGCGTGGATGTTGCAATTTGCCAGCTTGAGTAGCATTGAGTAGCCATGAAACTGTGAAGTCAATCAGTGAGGGTCTCTACATAGAGGTAGCCTGCCCTGTGTTGCCTGGAGGCATCCTCTGTTTGGGAGGTGTTCACTGGCCCTTGATTGTTTGCTGTCTGGAGTTCCCATGTTCTGAGTGATTACATTCAAACAGACAAGGATTCTTTCTCCCAACCTGGTCATTATTGCACAGACAGATGCATGTGAAACGTGGACTGTCTACAGACGTCACATGCAACTCCTGGAATGATTCCATCAGCATTGCCTCTGAAAAATCCTGCAAATCTCTTGGGAAGAGATTTCTCAACAGAGTCTTGATGGCCATCTGTTGGGAGGGCTTGGATGGTGACCCTGTGCCTGGCGGAAGGGGGTTGGACTGGATGGCCCTTGGGGTCTTTTCCAATGCTAGGATCCGGTGATTCCAAAGGCCTCAGGCCAGTGTGATCTGCCAGTGTGGCTGTGATGTTCCCTGCCATTGGCTCTGGCTTCTCCTTCGGTCTTCCAGCCGCTGACCAGGCCGACATCGGTTCTGGCTACTTGCCACCCGGCTCACGTCCGTCCCTCTGAGGCCCCGGGGCCCCGTCCATCATGCGGCCGCCAGAAGCCGCAGAGGGAGGCCTTTCTGTGGCCATAAATCCCGTAAATCCCGTAAATCCCATGCTCGGTGGCCCCCGGCCTGGGCATAAATACGTCCGTGTGACGCGGGCGGGCGGTGGGTGCCCCTTCCTCCCCGGCTGCAACAGGATGCACTTCGTGAGCATGTATTTATCGCCCCTTTTGCATGGAGTGGGAGGTGGAGGGGGCGTTGTGCTGAGCCAGCGGGAAAAGTGCGCCGAGCCATTAATTATCAGCCCTTGAACGGCCATAATTTTTTATTAAACAAAGATGCAAATGAGGTGTAAGTGGCGGTATTCGTGTTTGGTCGACTTCCCTGGATGGGGGGGGGTGCCCATCTCGGTGGGGAGAGTGTCCCATGTTGGGGGGAGGGGGGCAGGCAGCACATGGGGAGAAGGGGAACCCGGGAGCACCCACTCCTCCCGTTCCTCCTTCTCACAGCCTTTTCTGGGCCAGAGCAGATGGGTCCAGTCCAGGGAGAGGGGCCTTCTCCATTGCCCACCCAAGGGTCAAGGGATGGGCCTCCCCTGGGGGCATGTGCTGGTCCATGCACCCCTCCTTCTCCCCACCCGAGGCCCCGTCATGTGTTCTGGTGCAGCCGGTGCCTTTCATCCTAAGTGCAATGCTGTACATTTCCCCCGTTGCAATCCAAAACTAACAAAAGGAATCTCAACGGGGAAAAATACAAGGTAGAGACAGTCCCTTGTCACTAAGTATGAGGCGTACAAAGGACTGCTATTAGGAGCAGGGCTGGGACAACAGGAAGGGAGAGAAACCTGTCTCTCGGAAGGGAAATCCACTCCTGGAAGAGTGATTATCGGGGGGGGGGGGGGTCTCCCTCCACTGGAGCCTTCTCTCCCATCCTTCTTTTCCACAACAAGCCACGTTTTTGGAAACCCAATGATGACAAGGACTGAAAGTGAGGTGAAATGGTCTGAACAGGGGCCCAGGCAGGAAAGGAAACCCCACAGCGGTGTTAACCCTTCCCTAGGCTATCCAAAACAGACACACACACAATCATAGAATAGGAGAGTTGGAAGATATCACATGGGCCATCTAGTCCAACCCCCTCCTGTCATGCAGGAAAAACAAAGTAACCTTGACGTATGGTTGAAGTTCCACTTTAAAATGCGCGGGTGGCGGAAACTCCGTGACGGAGCCTCAATATCAGCTTATAAGTTATTTAAAGAAACTTATGAGCATGCTGTCAAGGCAGCCAAAAAAGAATACTTCTCTGCCCTGATAGCGTCTGCTAGCTCACGCCCGGCTCAACTGTTTAAGGTAATTCGATCTTTGACGACGGTCCCTACCGTCCCAAAAAATAGCGATCAGGCCCTTACTGCTGGTGTTTTCCAGAGCTTTTTCGCAGACAAGATACTGAGCCTCCGCCGGGACCTTCCGGCCACAGTTGATACAGTAAGAGAGCTTGAGACTCCGTGGCCCTCCGCCGGGCCCACCATCGACCGGTTTCGGCCACTGGACGCAGATGCTGTTAATAAGGTAGTGACTGCGGCTCGCCCCACCACCTGCTCCCTCGACCCGTGCCCCTCCTGGCTTGTTAGATCTTGCCTAGAGGGGTTACGTGGGCCTCTGTTGAATGTCATAAACAGCTCCCTTGAGCAAGGAGTCTTTCCAGAGTGCTTAAAAGAGGCGGTGGTGGCTCCATTACTGAAGAAACCATCATTGGACCCTGCGGTTCCCTCCAACTACCGCCCAGTGTCGAACCTTCCATACCTGGGCAAGGTAGTTGAGAGGGCAGTAATGGAGCAGCTGCAGTCCTTCTTAGATGATACAACATGGCTAGACCCCTTCCAGTCCGGCTTCCGTTCGGGGCATGGGACGGAGACGGTCCTGGTCGCCATCACAGACCAACTCCGCTGCCAGCTTGACCAAGGCGGGTCTGCGCTGCTCGTGTTATTGGACCTCACGGCAGCGTTTGACACGGTCGACCACAATCTTTCGATCCACCGCCTGGCCATGGCCGGAGTGAGGGGACTGTCCTTAAATGGCTGTCCTCCTTCCTCCGCCAGCGGTCTCAGCGTGTGAGGAGGGGGGAGGTCTCCGAGGGCTCCCCATTAGTGTGTGGAGTCCCTCAGGGGCCATTCTCTCCCCTCTATTATTTAACATCTACATGCAGCCGCTTGCACAGCTGGTGCGGAATTATGGGCTGGTCTGCCATCAGTACGCCGATGACACCCAGCTCATTCTGAGGATGGAGGGCAGGTCGGGATCCGTCCCCGATAATTTCCAGCACTGCCTCGAAGCCGTTACTGGATGGCTGCGAGCCAGTAGGTTGATGGTGAATCCGGCGAAGACGGAGATCTTGTGGCTGGGCGGCCCGGGCGAGGTGGGTGCCCGGCTTCCGACCCTGGACGGTGCGGCGCTGCATCCAGCGCCGTCGGTGAGAGCCTGGGTGTCCAGTTGGACTCCCAGCTGACCATGGAGACCCAGGTCTCCATGGCCAGCAAGGCTGCTTTTTTCCATCTCCGCCAGGCAAGGGAGGCTGGCCCCCTACCTCTCCCGGGCGACCTGGCCATGGTGATCCAAGCCACGGTCATCTCAAGGCTAGATTACTGTAACGCGCTTTACGTTGGCCTGCCTATGTCGTCGATCCGGAAGCTCAAGCTGGTGCAGAACACTGCCGCCCGGCTCCTGTCTGGGGCATCAGCAGGTTGCCGTATAACACCAATCTTGCAGGATCTGCACTGGCTGCCCATTGAGCACCGGGTCGCCTTCAAAGTGCTGGTTCTTACCTTCAAGGCCACACACGGCCTGGGGCCAGCGTATCTGAGGGACCGTCTCACTCCATATTGCCCAGCGAGATCACTTCGGTCCGAAGAGGCCAACCTGTTGGTAGTACCATCTGCAAAGTCGGCACATTTAACATCGACCCGCCGGAGGTTCTCTGTTATAGCTCCCACGCTATGGAACGCCCTCCCGGCCAAGCCAGAGCCCTGAGAGATCTGCTGCCATTTAGACGGGCCTGCAAAACTCATTTGTTTAGGCAGGCCTTGGCGAGTAGGCCCCGTCTATACCTCTGGGCTGTGATATTTGCTGCTGTTCAATTGGTATATTGTATTTTGTTGTTTTAACTGTTTTTAACTGTTTTATGTTTTTAACCCTTTGGGGCTGTGCCACTGGCTCTGTGAGCCGCCGCGAGCCCCCGGGAGTCGGCGGCGAAGAAGCCCCAATAAATAAATAAATAAATAAATAAATGTCCCTGTTCCAGCTTACTATACATACAAATTCAACTATATGGTTCCGACCCAGTTTACGCGTCCAAACGTATTCTCCCCTATGAATCTTCAAGGCTGTTAAGATCTTCTGGAGGGGCCCTGCTCTTGGTCCCACCACCTTCGCAAGCGCGTCTGGTGCGGACGAGAGACGGGGCCTTTTCTGTGGTGGCCCCTCGGCTGTGGAACTCCCTCCCAACTGAGATTAGATCTGCCCCCTTCCCTCCTGACCTTCAGGAAGCGAGTGAAATCCTGGATTTGGAAATAAGCATTCCCGGAATAATGGCTGAGACCGGCAATAGACTAAAGTTACCGATTACGTATGCGGACCGAACTGGACATGATTTTATCTTGCCGACCTGGCTTATATGTATTTTAATCTACTCGTATTTTAATCTTTTATTGTTTGTATGATGTTTTTAGACTGTATTTTGGCATTGAATCTTTGCTGTTAGCCGGTTAGATTGGGATATAAAAGTAGATAAAATGTAAATGCACTGATCTAGGATGGGAAACCCCTGGCTTGAAAACAGTAAAAGGAACCTTTGAGTAGACCACCAACTGGACGTGAGTCAATGCTGTGGCACGGCAGCTAAAGAGATTGCTGATTTTCCCTCAAGGAAGGCTTGTCATCAAGAAGGGCCTTTGTGCTCTCCCACACAGAGCATGGCCGGTAAACCTGCCCTGGCTTGGCCAAGAGGGCATTTCGGGTCCAGGTAAACCTGCCCTGGCACCAAGGGCCCAGTTGCTCCTGCACTGGGATGGCCTTCTCTGATCAGCCATTACTGCAAATGGTGGTCCCAGCTCCTCAGCGGAAGGTAAGAACAGGTAAAGGTAAAGGTTTAGTCATGTCCAACTCAGGGGGGTGGTGCTCATCTCCATTTCTAAGCTGAAGAGCTGGTGTTTTCCATAGACACCTCCAAGGTCATGTGGCCAGCATGACTCCATTGAACAACATTACCTTCCCACTGGAGCGGTACTTATTGATCTATTATTCACATGTGTTGGAACTGCTAGGTTGGAAGAAGCTGAGGCTAACAATGGGAGCTCACCCTGTCCCACAGATTCGAACTGCCCACCTTCCAATCAGCAAGTTCTGCAGTTTAGTGGTTGAACTCACTGTACCACAATGGTCCCAGGCGTAGGAACAAGAAGTGGCCAAATCCAAGGGGTTATGCCTCAGAAACCCCATCTGGATGACCCCTTGGCCAAACTGGACGGTGCCAATCAGGTGACAGAATGTGTGACAACTCTGTATGTTGTTGGGCCACAGCTGGCACTCTCTCTGTCATCACCCACTAGGTTTGTTAGGGATGATGGGAACTGCAGTCTAGGGACATCCCAGCGCCCAATGCCACCAAGAGAACCCAGAACGATGAGAGCCGACACTCAAATTCCGTGGTTGTGCAGCTCCGATCCCAGGCAGGAGGAATTGCAGCCGAAGCTTGGCAGATTGCACCCCCCCCCCCCATCCCTATCTCCGTCTTTTCTTTCTCTTCTCCCTGCCCCCCCCCAGCCGTGCTGCCCCCCCCTGCAGCCCTCTGGAAAATCGGCTGGCAGCCAGGGCGTGATGGATTGAGAGGCAAGTCAGTGACATCCCCGCCATAAGTCATGGCGGTTCTTTATGGGGAGATCACAAGTAATAAACTTCCCCACCGGAATTAGAATGACATCCTGGAAAATTACAGTCTGGCTGAACAATGGCGGAGGGGGAGGGGGAGGGGGTGATGTCTTTGCAGAGGATTCCCCTTTCTTCCCTGGAGCCCTTCCTCCTGGGAGCCTGGAGGAGGGAACAGCTGCCCACTTGCCATCTTCAGCTGGGCAGGCACCTTTGCCCTCCTCCCCCCAACCCAGGCCCCCACCTTCTGGTACCCAGCAAGCCCCCTCCCCAAGGGTGCACCTACTTTCCCTTCCGATTGGCACGGCCTGGCACTGCAGCCCTGGCCTGGGAGATGGGAGCGGAAGAGCCAGGCTGGCACAGGAGAAGCCCTGGGTGGCTGCCCAGAATGGAGGTGGCCTAGGGTTGCCACCTGTCCCGTATTATACGGGACGTCCCGTATTTTTGCCCTGAAATTCGTGTCCCGTATTTTCATCCCATGTCCCGTGTTGACAGGACAGGATAGGACAGGACAGGTGGCAGCAGGAGGCCAGGCCAGGCCAGCAGTGAGGAAGGAAGGAAGGAAGGAAGGAAGGATGGAAGGAAGGAAGGAAGGAAGGAAGGAAGGAAGGAAGGAAAGACTCTACGTGAATGCCCAGTAGCTGCCACTCTCCCACACAAACACTGGGCCTGGTCCTTACACACCCAAGCCGACAGCGCCACCATCTTGGCGCCTTCGCTGGCCGCTCTTGCCCTCCCTCTTGAGCATAAAGAGAGGCGAGCGCAGAAGGGGAGCAGAAGGGGGAGGGAAGATTTGGTTGTGACTGGTTTGGAGTGACAGGCCGGAAGAGGAGGAAGGGAGGGAGGGCGGAAGGGGTGGGGCAGTGGAGGCAGCAGGCGCTCGCAGAGAGAGGGAGCCAGAGTGAGGTTCGCACACATGGCCGCTTGTGTCTCGGGCCCGCTGGGGATTCTGGGCTTTGCATAACAGTCGCGGTGGTGGCGAAGGAGGAGGAGGCAGCCGCGTGGGAGGGGATGAGGTGCTGGGTCCACGGAGGCGGTGGTGGGAGGTTTCCTGGGAGCGCAGGAATGTTTTATGAAATGTCCCTTTTTTAATGAAAAATCCCATATTTTTAGGTAAACGTCCCTTATTCCTTATATCAAAAACGAACGACTTACAATCCCCTTGGATGGTGCCGCCTGGGAAATGGCCAAGGAGAAGGACATCAGATGGGAATCGGACCTGGAGGCTAGGGTGGAAGACCCCTTGGCCCCGGTGGCAGACCCTTGTAAGCCAGATTGTTCTCTCTGACCTGGGTCGGGGTGCTGAGTCGGAGATTTGCTGTCCCTGGTCGATCGCATGTGGTGCTGATGGATTCGGCTGCCCTGTGCCAGCGGGAGGTCCGTGGAGTGACCAGACGCGCCTGGATGTGACGGGAACTCTGGCCTGGCCTCGGGGGACCCGCCTCCGGCGCCGCAACTGCTTGGTGGAGACGTATCGGGAGCATGAGGGACTGGCCAAAATGGTGGACGACCTTGACGATGCCGAGAGGAGGCGGTCTCTCCTGTCTTCCCCTCATCTAGGCCGGAAGAGATGATTACGCAGACACCGGAAGAGCCGCTGGAAGAGGAGAGCAAAGACACTCCCGACTTCCGGTCCGCCAACGGACCATCCGGAGACTGCAGCCTCTCAGAGGGCCGTGGTTCCCAGGATGATGGGGTCCTCTTCGGTGAATAGAGACGATACTGAGGCCCTCCGTAGACACTGAGCTACCCCCGTAACTTTCGGGTTGGGTGCTGAAGATGGAGATGGCCTCGGAACAATTCTGGACAGTGTTTTGGGAAGCAGTAAGCCCAAGAAATTTAGATCTAGAACTTTCTGGGGACTTGGCTTTGGGAGCTGGGCTTGATCTAACACCTATAGCCCTAGGGTCGGGGCTAAGAAGACCCTGATTACCACTGTTCCCCCGGCCGTGATCGATTTCTCCCTTAGGCCTCATGGGGGAAGTCCAACTAGAGATAGTCAGAAATAATATAATTTGTCTGCTTGTATTGAACTGTGACTGTTTTGTTTTTAGTGTATTCTGTTTCTGTATTATGTTTACTCTTCAGTTCTACTGTAAACCGCTCCGATCCCTCGGGAAGTGGCGGTCTAGAAGTTTGAAGTAATAATACATAAATAAATAAAAAGTGGCAACCCTAAGTGGTCTCACCCAGGGAAGGACCCATGGAGGAGGGGGGGGGGCTGGTGTCATAAGAGTCCACAGGGGCCTCAAAGTCTATCTAGTCTAGGGTATAGGGTGGCAACCTGTGGTCAGTAGTCCTGCTCCCCCTGAAGACCTTCCTCTTTCAACAGGCCTTCGGCTTATAAGACGCCATCAGTGTCCCAGTCTTGCATGTTGATTTTATCTTTTATACTGTATTATGCTGTGCGCTTCGTATTTCGTACCGCGCATTGTGTTTTTAATGTATGGATATTTTAGAGTGCTTTATGTGTTTTAATGTGTTTTATTGTGTATTACCCTGTTGTGAGCCACCCCAAGCCTCCCGGGAGTGGCGGCCTAGAAATTCGACAAATAAATAAATAAATAAATACACCGGACCGTAGTCTGGGGGTCCTCCTGGATTCAGCGCCGACACTGGGCGCTCAGATGTCGGTGGTGGCTGGGAGAGCCTTTGCGCAATTAAAGCTTGTGTGCCAGCTATGCCCGTACCTCGTGAAGCCTGACTTGTCCATGGTGGCCCATGCCCTAGTTTCCTCCAGGTTGGATTACTGTAACACACTCCACGTGGGGCTGCCTTTGAAGATGGCTCAGAAACTGCAGTGGGTCCAAAGATCTGGGTCAAGGGTCCTAACAGGAGCTTGTTACAGGGAGAGGACAACCCGCTGTTGAAACGGCTCCACTGGCTTCCAATAAGTTTCTGGCCCCAATTCAAGGTGCAGGTGATTACCTACAAAGCCCTAAATGGCTCAGGACTGTCTATCTTTGTGATCGCATCTTCCCCTACAAACCAGAATGAGCTCTAAGATCATCCGGGGGGGTCACCTCTCGCTTCCGCCGCTGTCTCAAGCGTGGTTGGTGGGGACAAGGGAGAGGGCCTTCTTGGTGGTGACCCTCGGGCTCTGGAATTCCCTCCCTAAGGAGATCAGACAAGTCAATTTTTCATAAGGACTTAAAAACGGGGATGTTCTGTTGCGCCTTTGATGAATAGGCAGTTCACCAGAGAACTGGCCCGACCCTATTGAAGCTCCGGCACTTTCCTTTGGCCCGCCTCCCATTAATCTCGACACTTTAAGGCCAAAGGTATTCCTTCCCTCTAGCTTGGCACACTTGGGTTTCTGCACCTTCCCTTGGCTCCACATAGGAATTCACGGCACTTGCTTGAGCCTGGACCCAGCTCCGATCCTGTTTTCAGCCATGATATTGTTTTTATGATGATGTTGTTGTTGTGATTGTGTTATCTGCTTATTTGATGGATTTTAATGTGGTTGTTTTTATCGGTAATGTTTTGGGCTTCTCCCCTTGTAAGCCGCCCCAAGTCCCCTCGGGGAGATGGTGGCAGGGTATAAAATTAAATGTATTATTATTATTATTATATTTTGAAACACAACAAGATGAGTCCACAGCAAACAAGGTCACTCTTCTGGCTGTCGCATTGGATCACAAGTTGGATGCTTCCCAAGTGTCTAGGCCTGTGTGATGTATTGGCAAATAATGCATGCAGATCCAAGTAGGGTGGCCTTCTGCAGCTGCCAGATGGTCATTTTGTCAGCGAGGATTGTGTTTAAGTGCAGGCCAAGGTCTTGAGGCACTGAACCCAGTGTGCCCATCACCACTGGGACCACCTTGACTGGCTTGTGCCAGAGTCTTTGCAGTTCGATCTTTCAATCCTTCATCTTCTTCTTCTTATTATTATTATTGAAGGCAAGCCCCAGAAGACCCCCCTCTACATCCAAGTTGGTTTGGCCTGCAGCAGGGAGTTCCAACGTTCCTGCATGCTCTATGTGGTCTGGCTTCATTAAGAACAAAGGCCGGGACTAAGATTCAGAAGACCTCTAGCCATTTCTTTCCTTCTATTCCCATGCCCCACTTGACCTGAAACTTTGTAACACAACCCTGATGAATAACCCTCCAGATCGCAACATTTTTTCCCTTCCACAAAGATACAAAGTGCCCCATATGGCTCTCAATCGCAGATCCTGATACAATAAACATTTCCGGGCTACAGAACACTGCTGGCTCGCCATGGAATTCCTTTCTGGCGTCCCAGGGAGGCCGAAGCTGCACTCCTCAAAACCGCGGATACGGAGTCTTTCAAAATGGCGTTTCCCCCCATCATCCGCAATAACATAAGTTTAACCGATTGGGAAAAAGTCCATATTTTTCCTTGACTTATCCTAAGACTTTCTGCCATCTTGTTTTCTTCCTTTGAGCTCCCCTGCCTCTGCTACAGCCTTTTGATTTTTAAAGAATATTTTTCCAAAGGATCAGCTGACTGTCAGAACTTGCCGGTTTTGCAAATCTTTCGTTCCCGCCATCGTCAAAGGGCTCCATTTAGGTCCTGGAGCCATGGACTCCCTGCATGCGTCCCCTTGGGAGTTGCATAAAGACAGGCCACAGTTTGGGCAGCCCTGGGTGGTTTGGGAAACATAGTTTTCCAAAGGTTTTCATGTTTTAGGACTCTCCTCAAGGCTGATTTGGGGAAAGAACTCATTCCTTTAGTTTCCCCAAGGACTAAACCAGATGAATTTCCTTTTTTTTTCTTTTATGAATTACTCATGATTTCCCAGAACATATGGACTGCTCTTTTAAATTCCCCCCTATGAACTGCTGGACTATATTATCCCCCTTTTTCCTTTCATGATATTATTAAATGTATTGGTGATGGTGGAAATACCCTTTTATGATTCCCAACTATGCATTCCCTACCTGCATGTTTTTCCTTCCCATATATCTTTTTAATAATATAAGAAAATGCCATGTGTTTGTGCTACAAGCTGATGCGAGGAAAGATCGGAACAGCTGCATTCCAAGCCGCCCTTTTGATTAAATCATCAACAACTATTACATGGACAATAGAGGGCTTTTTGGGTGTGGAAATAGGGGCTATCCTGTTTCTCAATGAAGACCCCTTATCTCTCAGCAGTTGGGGCTTCGAAGTTTCGTTCCCCCCTCCAGTTGGGAATATTGGCATAATTATGTCTATTTATCACAACGGCTGGCTTTCCCCGGCTTCGGACCCCGGGAATCTCAGCAATCTGCGAAGATCTTTTATTTATTTATTATTCCTGAGACTTCCTTGCAAAGATCCGTATCTGTCCTTTGTCAACAGGAAGGGTCAGATTTGGTCAGTTCCCCATTTTCCAAAAGAGACAAAAGATTATCCCAGCCCGAAAGGCTGAGAGCATGGCATCTTCATTTACATAAGGACTAATTTAATCAAGACACTTCCAGCCACATTGTTTTTCCCAAATTCCCACCTCCCGCTTCCCATTCGCCAGAACGAGGCGTCGCTGTTCTGCTATTGGCTCATCTCCAGCTGGTCCCAACGTTCCATCCAATCAGCTTGGAGCCGGTCGGCGTGCGGGGGCGGGAAATTTGAATTTTGACAGCTCTGTATAACTATAAATATGGCATGTATTTTGGAATGTAACCTTATGATTGCTTCGTGGCAAGGATATTGCGGTGGTCATCCTCTTCAGCTGATGAGAAATAAATACTTCAGTGGCATCTTCTTCCGGACTTCTTTGGTGAGATTATTTGAGCAAGGGATTGTTATTTCTAACTCACCAGGGTCTCTTTAAAAATCCTCACTTTAGAGGTATTTCTGGGCCTCTGCCCCTTCCGTGCCAGGCTACCTCCAAATTGTTAGATATCATCATTATTATTATAGTCCAACCCAGGATGCCCAAGCCAAGGTTCTTGGATAGTGGCCACTTAACCTCTGCCCGAAAAGGCTCGACAAAGGAAGGGCCTACTGCCCTCCCAGGGAGCCTCCTGTAAACAGGCCTTTACAGCACAAGCCCCCGTCCTGTGGGACTAGTAGAATCCTGCATGTTCACTCATCCACACTCTCTCTTAAGCCTCTTGTAGGTCCGTAGTATTCTTCCAACAGATATCCTTCCTTTGAGTAAGGTTCCCTGTTATCTGCACTTCCTTTCGGGTATCCAAAGGAGATCTTAGCGCCTCCCCATGAAGTTCTACCTGATTAGCACCTTTCCTCCAGAGCGGCAGGAAGAAGCAGCCCTGTTCCCTCTTGGTTAGGACAATGAGGAACCTCTCAAGGTGTGAAGGTGGCTTTCCTTGCACCCCAAACAATCCTTTTGCCTGGGTCACCCTATAGGTTGATACAGTGAGTGCTGCTCCCCCAAATCCGCCTTCTTCCCTCAGGCTAAACACACACACACACACACACACATGACTCCAGTACCTGCAGACACTTTCCAACTCTAACACCCTTTGACCTTTCAGCAAGAATCCTGGCTAGCCTTGGCCTTCAGGAGAAAGTCAGACATTCCAGTGGGAGGCAGGGGTCTGGATGGCCAGTGGTCAGAAGGGCTTTCAGCCAAGCCACTCTGGAAGCTCCCGCCTCAGGCCTTTCTGGACCAGGCTCTCTTTTTCCTGCTTCTTCCTCTTTCCGAAGCCAGAGGGATGCTTTGCTTTCCACCCGTGTTGTGGAGCATCATCAGGCCAACCTTTGGGTTCCGCTGTGGCTGAGTGAGGGCTTCCCAGCCAGATGCTCAGCTCCTTCCAAGGCCTGCCAGGCTCTGGCCTGGGCAGCAGCTGGAGGACTGACCAAGCAACTGGTGATGGACTTTGGCCCCTTCCCAGCTCCACGCCTAGCTCTCAGTTGTCCAGAGCGGTCCTCCTTCTCTCCCCCCCCCCCCAAATTCCTCTACAGCGCTTGACAGGCCTCAGGAGCCGGCGGCTGATTGATCCCGATCTTTCTCCCCAGGCGAGGCGGCTGCCTCCTCAACAATGTCATTCTCCCCTGAAACGCTTTCTGCAATTACTGTGAATTACATATGAAAAGCGGGCGGCCAGGTATCGATTGGGGCCCAGAATAGCTCTCCAGCCATTTAGAGCAGATTAACTGGGGAAAGGGGGGGGGGTGGCAGGGAGGGAGGGAGGGGAGAGGGAGGGGGGTTGCAGTTATTTAAAGAGATTAATCAGTTCATTTCAGGTAATTCCTCCAAGGCAGCCCGGCAAAGGGGCATCATCGGCTGCGCTCGGCCAATGCCAACAAGATCAGAGGGACGGCCAGAGTGAGACCGCCCCCTTTAGTGATCAGAGAGTAGACCCCCATCTTCCTCCTCCTCCACTAGGCCGCAGGGCCTGTATCCCCAGGAGGCGCTCTTCCTGAGGGAGTGCCTGGCCTGCCTGGGACTGCACCCTTGGAGCATTTGGCACCCTACGTAAATGCGTAATCTGTGTACCGCCTGAGCCACCCCTGCCCCTGGGCAATTTGGGCACTGTTTTGCCCACTGACTGAGTTCTGACCCATAGGATGGGCCTCTATGGGGGGAAAGAACCACATGTCTCTCAGGAAGAAAGCTCACAGAGAGGGAGGGCATGCATGGGAAACTATTTAACCTCTGATGTCAAGCTGATGAAGTGATCCTCCTCCGCCATCAACTCCGCTGGACTGGCCATGTTGTCCGAATGCCTGACCACTGTCTCCCAAAACAGTTACTCTACTTCCAACTTAAGAAAGGGAAACGTAATGTTGGTGAGCAGGAAAAGAGATTTAACATGGGCTCAAAGCCAACCTTAAAAACTGTGGCATAGATACTGAGAACTGGGAAGCCCTGGCCCTTGAGCGCTCTAACTGGAGGTCAGCTGTGACCAGCAGTGCTGCAGAATTTGAACTGGCACGAATGGAGGGCAAAAGGGAGAAAGGAGGTGCGTCAAGGCAACCCTGACTGGGACTGCCTTCCTTCTGGAAACCGATGTCCTCATTGCGGGAGAACATGTGGGTGAAGAATAGGGCTCCACAGTCACCTACGGACTCACCGCCAAGACACTACAATTGGAGGACCATCATCCTCAGGCGACGGGGTATCACCTAACAGCATGGGAATGCCAGCTGGATAATGGGACACACACCACTTCAACACCTCCCTCCCAATTCCATTGACCTTGTATCTCTTCTGAAAGACCCCCCCCCCCCCATCTCCCTCTCAGGTCTTCCTTTGCAGAGTAGTACCTGTCGCTCTCCACATATTGAGGCCTCAAGGCTTGTATGGAGAGACAGAGGGAACCCTGTTGCCTGCTGCCTTGTTTTCCCCTCTCTCTTCCCTACCTCTCTGCAGTTCCTGTGCTGTGTTTTGCCTCCTGCCTGCGCGAAGAGGCAGCGCCCCACTCCTCCTCCTTCTCCTTGAGTGTGCCTTGATGGCCCCTTTGTTGGAGAAGGGAGCCCCACGAAGCCTCTCTCTGGCTCAAAGAGACACGAGGGGCACCTTTAGAGAGACCCTTCTCCCACAGTTAGGGAACTTTCTTCTACCTGCTCTTTGATCCAAGAGGTGTTGTGTGCCACAATAAAAGCCTGTTGTTACTGTCGGTTACACACCTTGCCGGAGCGTCATCCGGTGTGGTTTCTCTCTTGTTTCCTACTCTAAGCTCATATATACCTTATTTACGCAAATCTAAGGTTTAACTTTTCTGCCTAAACTACCTTACAGAAATTAGATTAGCCCAGGCCTGGGCCAACTTGGGCCTTCCCTCCCTTCCTCCCTCCAAGTGTTTTGGACTCCTAACAGCCTCAGGCCCCTGATTAAGCAGAACAGGAAAGGGAAAATGAAAGGGAGGGGCCTGAGGCTGTTAGGAACGGTGGGACTTGAAGCCCAAAACACCTGGAGGGAAGGAGGGCCCAAGTTGGCCCATGCCTGAATTAGCATCATATGGTCGGTCATCTTAGTGCTGAGCCAAAGCAATGAGTTGGCGATCCTATTGAAAGGACATTATCTCTAATTTAATTGCCATGGCTCAATGCTATGGCATCCTGGGATTTGTAGTTTAGCAAAGTGCCTGCATTCTTTTGCAGAGAAGGCTCAAGACCTTGACAAACTGCAGCTCCCATCTTAAAATGAAAAGCACATGACCACATTTTAGATGGATTAGGAATCAGCTGATTTTCCGTGTAATATGCAGTAAGAGCACCTCAAGCTTCAGAGAGCTTCTCTTCAACTGTTTGAGAGCTCCCTGCTTGAGCGGTGATGGCATGATTGTCAGCATAGAGGAAACTCTATGTCCCTTCTGGCAGTGGCTGATCATTTGTGTAAACCAGGGCTGTCCAACTTCTACCGGCCCAGGGGCCTGAATTCCGGTCACTGATGACCTGGGGGGCCGTAGGGTCTGCCCCCGCCCCGGCTCCGCCCCCACCACTGGCTCCGCCCCCTCCCCGGCCCGGTTCCGCCCTCTCCCCAGCACCCTCTCCCCTTATTTTTATTTAATATTAAATATATTTAATTCCATCCTCCCCTCCCCCCTTATCTTAATGTATCCCATCTCCCCTTATTTCATCTTTAAATATATTTAATTTTATATTTAATACATGAAGGGAGATGGGGGAGGGAATGAGGAGCCCCTGAGGAGCCCCCTGCTTCGGCCTACCTTTTCCAAACGCGCAGGATCCAGGAGTACCCGGACGACGAGAGAGGCAACGACCGACTGAGTTGAAGAAGGTCCTAATCACGTATGTGGACCTCAGCGATCCAGTAGTAGAGTAGCCGAAGAGTATCGTGAGAATACGCAATCCACATGGGATTTCGCTGTCAACGCCGGCGTGATCTCGCGTTGACAGCGAAATCCCGTGTGGATTGCGTATTCTTGTGATACTTTCTCCGAACCCGGAAGTAGGTTTTTTTTATTATTTATTTTATTTTTCATTTTTTATTTTTTATTAAAAAGCTTAGTGGGCCGTAGGGAAGGGGCTGGGGGGCCGTATGCGGCCCCCGGGCCGGCGGTTGGACAGCCCTGGTGTAAACCATGATTCCATAGCATTGAACAAAGGCAAACAAAGTGGATCCATACTACAACATAAATGCACCCCAGGGTTTTTTTCCCGATGCGTAAATTTTGAAGCTCCAACACTTTTGTTTTTAAAGAAGGAATTTCAAGCAGGCAACAACTATCATGGTCACATTACGAAAAGTGTAATTTTTTCTGTTATGCATTACATTCAGCAGCAAATCCTCTTTTTTTGTTTCTTTCATGGTTTCTAAAATTGAAGTGTGCATTCGACTCGATGGCGCATTAGACTCGAGTAAATACGGTCGCACTGGCTAAGCTGCACTCTGCTAGAGAAATTGCAGTATTCCTACAAGACCAGCAGCCAATTCAGGCAACATGGGGACTGGAAGTGATATCGAGCAAGTATTTGGGGGTCTCGTCATGAAGGCAGAGACCAGTCAGACCCACCGAAAAGGATCCGATATAGCCCTGGCGAGATAGGAAGCAATTAAATGGATTTTCCCTGAATTTCCCCAAATAAAATCTCGCCAAGTTGAAGAAACACCACCAAGTTGTTTATTTCGTTCCGGCTGGAGCGGATCTCAAGCCGCAATCATTCGCCCAAAAGCTGACATACCGTACAATGCAAAACATTACATTTTTATAGAGAAAAACAGAGCTGTCAAAGTTCAAACTCCCCGCCCCACTTCATGCTAATCAGTAGCTACTGAAATGGTTCCAAGTGCCACCTCTGTGTTGATGGAGGCAGGCAGGATTTTCGGGTAGTTGTGGGGGCAGGTGAGGGTTTTGCCCTCCTTTCTGCTAGAGATCCCTGTGTACAACTAGTGGGCCACTGTGTGACACAGAACGCTGGACTAGATGGGCTGAGGCCCGATTCAGCATGGCTCTTCTTATGTTCTTATGCTGATTGGTTGGAGTCATCAGCTGGCAGGGAGGTGTGGCTAGCTTTATTTCTTTCTAATTTAAGTTTATTTCTTTCTGATTAAAAAAGGTTATTCCTGGAGCGTAAGGGCCCAAAGAGTAAAAAGTGAGATAGCAGTTGGTCTTATAATTAGTCTAGGAAAAATATGGCACCGAAATGGAGGTGATCCGTTGACCTGCGGATACTGGAGCCCGATGGGTTTCCGTATTCGCGGTGCAGAGGAACGCAGCTTCGGCCTCCCGGGGACGCTTTAAGAGCATCCCAGGCAAGCTGGCAGCAATCTGTGGCTCAGGAAAGGAAAAGTTCATGCTCTAAGAAGGTTGGAGACAGTAAAGGACACAATGTATCACTATGAAGAGGGAAAAGTTACAATTAAATGATACTTTATTGGAGGATTTGTTACAATGTTAGGATCGGGGGGAGGGAAGCAAAGTAAAGAGAGACTGCTTGTTGAAGCTACTGCTGTAGCCACACTCCCATTGATGCTGGCTCTATAGGGCATCCAGGAACTGCGGAACTCCCTGCTGCAGGTCAGATCAGCTTGAATGCAGGGGGCTTTCCATTGTATGCTATCAGAAGGCAGAACCCCAAAGCCCACCCAGGTCTGCCCTCCTTCAGGGAAGGGAATGATGGGGGCTGAGGCCAGGGAGACATGCCTCCTCCTTGATGGTCATGGAGGCAGGCCATGGCCTAGGGGTGCAAGCCAAAGGGGGTGCAATTCACACGGACCAAAAAAAAAAGTTGAAACAAAACCACAACACGCAGCATGGAGATGACTCTTTCTCTCTCTTGGGGGTGGGTGGGGGGAGAGCGCTGTGAGGGGGCGGGGGAGGAGGGAATGGCACTCCCCTTCGCCATCGCCCCCGCCCCTTGTCAAGGAAGGAGGGCGCGAGGAGGTGAAGGGAATCCCCCGGTGCCACTGCCGGGCATGCGCGGCATGCAGGAACATGGCGGAGGAGGCAGAGGCGCGCCCTCCTGCTGTGCATGCCCGGCAGCGGTCCTGGGGGCAGGGCTTCCCTCCGCTGCCTCCTCCTCACGGCATGCCCTCCCTCCTTCCTTGACTCAAGGAAGGAGGGCACCCGGCGCCGCGAGGAGGAGGAGGTGGGGGGTTGCGGTAGAGGTTGGTTTGGGGGCGTAATTCCAAAGTGTGGCCTAGGGGTTAATCCGGGCCTGCATGGAGGGAAACACATCTATCTACGCACGGAAAGCCACTCCTGCGCATGGCCCGTTTATGGCAGGAGAAAAGCGGATGGAAAGAGGCGCCTTCCTTCTCGGAAGCCTTTCTGCAACCTGGGCCAAAATCCATGGCCGGGTGGGAGTGGACAAGAGCATCTCAAGAACATCAATGGGGCAAATGCTCTGCACGCTCAAGTGTCGATCAGGAAAGAATCAATTCCAGGAAAGATTCTGGAGCAGATCATTGCAGACACGACCAGTAAGCACTTAAGACGGGAACGCCGTCCTCACAAAAAGCCAACCTGGGTTTCTCAGAAACAAGCCATGCCAGGCGCACCTTATCTCTTATTTCTGAGAGAGCGACAAGCTTAGTAGGCGCAGGAAATGCTGTGGGTGGAGCATGCCTTGGTTTCGGGAAGGCCTTTGACCATGTTCCCTACGACATTATTATCCCAAAGATGCTAGTACAGTGTTTCTCCACCTTCCTCATGCCACGGCCCCTTAATGCAGTTCCCGATGTTGTGGTGGCCCCCAACCATCACATTATTTTCGCTGCTACTTCATTACTGTCATTTTGCTCCTGTTATGAATCGTCATGTAAATATCTGATACGCAAGATGTATTCTCATTCACTGGAACACATTTGGCACAAATACCTGATACGCCCACATTTGAATACTGGTGGCGTTGGGGGAGGTGACTGATTTTGTCATTTGGGAGTTGTAGTTGCTGGGATTTGTAGTTCACCTACAATCAAAGACCATTCTGAACTCCACCAACAATGGAATTGAACCAAACTTGGCACACAGAACTCCCACGACCAACAGAAAATACTGGAAGGGCTTGGTGGGCATTGACCTTGGGTTTTGGATCTGTAGTTCACCTACATCCAGAGAACACAATGAACTCAAAACAATGATGGATCTGGACCAAACTTGGCACGAATATGCCCAAATGTGAACACTGCTGGAGTTTGGGGGAAAATGGACCTTGACATTTGGGAGTTGTAGTTGCTGGGATTTATAGTTCACCTACAATCAAAGAGCATTTTGAACCCCATCAACTATACTATAGCATTGGGCCAAACTTCCCACACAGAACCCCCATGACCAACAGAAAATACTGTGTTTTCTGGTGGGTTTTGGTGACCCTTCTGACACACCCTTATGCCCCCTGCTCCCCCCCCCCCCCCAGAGGTCCTGGCTCCCAGGTGGAGAAACGCTGGTTTATATGCTGTAATCCACTCTGAGTCCTCTCGGGTAGAAGTGCGGAATACGAACAAAGTGTTGTTGTGGTTGTTATTTGAGTCTACACTGACATATAATCCAGTTCAAAGCAGATAATCTGGATTTTATACAGCTGTGGCTATCATGCCTTTGGACACAAGCGAGATCCTGGCAGTGGTGGGCTTCTGTAGCCAAGGGAGGCTGCCAAAGGGCCACTCTGTCAATGGCATTAACCGAGGCTGCCCCATGCCATCAAAGGGCACATCAAAGCTGTGCTTCTCACCTACAACAGGGATCATTCCTGCTGTGGATACAGCAGAGATACCTTTTACAGAGGCTGGATGGCCATCTGTCGGGGGTGCTTTGAACGCAATTGTCCTGCTTCTTGGCAGAATGGGGTTGGACTGGATGGCCCGCGAAGTCTCTTCCAACTCTTCTGGGATTCTAAGGAAGGGAAGGGGGCTCCTGGCTGCCAGCTGCACATGTCTGGCCCCCTCCCTGGCACAAGGAGGCCTTCTGGGGTCAGCCCAGCCTGGCTTTGCTTGCATTTGCGCATTTGCTGGCAGAACAAGGGAAGGGGAGGCGCGCAGATCCCGCAGTGGGTGATTTTCCAAATGTCAACACAATCTGTGCTCCATTAGGGCTAAACGCAGTCATCTGGACGCCTGGCTCCTTAATGTCGGAGGCACCCAGGCTGGTCAACCCACAAGCAGACAAGCGGGGGTTGATTTGGGGGGGGGGGAGCACCTCATCCCTGGTCCATCCTTTGCCCATAAAGGAGAGGGCTGACCAGAAGCTTTGCTTTGTTGCCCTGCGCTTCCCCCAAAGGCTGGCTGAGCCTTCCAGGCAATTAGACCCGGATAATGGAGGATGGAGGTGTGGCGGGAAGCTGGCACCAGAGCTCTTGATGGGCAATTGATTTGCAATGGGGGGGGGGATGGGACAGGGAGGGGTAGACAGGCTCAGCCGCTATATTCATCCTCATCCTGCCCAATCCGCTGCCAGGGATCTGTGTGCAAACCATGTGAAATACTTTTTCATTATGTATCTTTTATAGAAATACATTTTGATAGGTATAGAGCTGCCAGGGGTAAATTTGGACCCACCGGTGGGCTGTTAGGAATTGTAGAAGTTGAAGTCCAAAACACCTGGAGGGCCCAAGTTTGCCATCCTTGCTGAACAGTGGCCTGGTGGAGCAGAAACCAGGTTGCTGTGAGTTTCGGGGGTTGCATTGCCATGTCCCAGTAGTATTTGTAAGGGCATGTTGAGAAATCAGTTGGTGTGTTAAGTGTAAAATAAAGGCACAAACCCTACTGCAGTGTTTCTCAACCAGTGTGCCGTGGCACACTAGTGTGCCGTGAGTGATCATCAGGTGTGCCGCAAGAAAAGCTCTCTGCCCCCCTTCCTTCCCCCCTCCTCCTGCCAAACTCCTGCTGCTTGGGAGAGGAGGAGGAAGGGCCAGGCGGCAGCGAAGAAAAAGAAGAAGGGACCGGGGCGCCACCTCCTTCGGCCGTTTCCCCAACCAGCCTCCAATTCGCCATGACTCCCGCCATGACTCTCGCCCCTTGCTTGTTGAAGCTGCGCGGAGGAGGAGCCCTGCCTACTGAAGCTCGTCCACTGCTCATGCTCCTCCTCTGTGGGAGAGCTGAAGCCGGGGGGGGGGGGGAGGCGGGGGCATGATGCAGCCTGGCTCAGCCCTTTCCCCCAGCTTCAGTACTCCCACAGCTTTGCCAGCCTTGAGGGGGGCAGTGCCAAGCCAGCGATGACAGAGCCAGCACAATGCTGGCTTGGCACTGCCCTCTCAAAGCTGGCGAACCTGTGGGAGAACTGAAGCCGGGGAGGGGGGCAGGGCATGGTGCGGCCTGACTCCGCCCCCTCCCCCAGCTTCAGCACGCCCACAGCTTTGCCAGCCTTGAGGGGGCAGTGCCAAGCCAGCGGTGACAGAGCCAGCACAATGCTGGCTTGGCACTGCCCTCTCAAGGCTGGTGAAGTTATGGGAGAACTGAGGCCGGGGGGAGGGGGCAGGGCATGGTGCGTCCTGGCTCCGCCCCCTCCCCGGCTTCAGCACTCTCACAGCTTTGCCAGCCTTGAGGAGGCAGTGCCAAGCCAGCGGTGGCAGAGCCAGCACAATGCTGGCTTGGCACTGCCCCCTCAAGGCTGGTGAAGTTATGGGAGAACTGAAGCCGGGGGGAGGGGGCAGGGCATGGTGCGGCCTGGCTCCGCCCCCTCCCCCAGCTTCAGCACTCCCACAGCTTTGCCAGCCTTGAGGAGGCAGTGCCAAGCCAGCGGTGGCAGAGCCAGCACAATGCTGGCTTGGCACTGCCCCCTCAAGGCTGGCGAAGTTATGGGAGAACTGAAGCCAGGGGGGAGGGGCAGGGCATGGTGCGGCCTGGCTCCGCCCTCCCCCAGCTTCAGCACTCTCACAGCTTTGCCAGCCTTGGGGAGGCAGTGCCAAGCCAGCGGTGGCAGAGCCAGCACAATGCTGGCTTGGCACTGCCCCCTCAAGGCTGGTGAAGTTATGGGAGAACTGAAGCGGGGGGGGGCAGGGCATGGTGCGCCTGGCTCTGCCCCCCCCCCAGCTTCAGCACTCCACAGCTTTGCCAGCCTTGAGGAGGCAGTGCCAAGCCAGCGGTGGCAGAGCCAGCACAATGCTGGCTTGGCACTGCCCTTCAAGGCTGGTGAAGTTATGGGAGAACTGAAGCCGGGGGAGGGGGCAGGGCATGGTGCGACCTGGCTCCACCCCTCCCCAGCCTCAGCACTCCCACAGCTTTGCCAGCCTTGAGGAGGCAGTGCCAAGCCAGCGGTGGCAGAGCCAGCACAATGCTGGCTTGGCACTGCCCTCAAGGCTGGTGAAGTTATGGGAGAACTGAAGCCGGGGGAGGGGGCAGGGCATTGTGCGCCCTGGCTCCGCCCCCCCCCAGCTTCAGCACTCCCACAGCTTTGCCAGCCTTGAGGAGGCAGTGCCAAGCCAGCGGTGGCAGAGCCAGCACAATGCTGGCTTGGCACTGTCCCCTCAAGGCTGGAGCAGCTGTGGGAGACCTGAAGTTAGGGGGAGGGGCAGGGCATGGTGCGGCCTGGCTCCGCCCCCCCCAAGCTTCAGCACTCCCACAGCTTTGCCAGCCTTGAGGAGGCATTGCCAAGCCAGCGGTGGCAGAGCCAGCACAAGGCGGGCTTGGCACTGCCCCCTCAAGGCTGGTGAAGTTATGGGAGAACTGAAGCCGGGGGGAGGGGGCAGGGCATGGTGCGGCCTGGCTCCACCCCCTCCCCAGCTTCAGCACTCCACAGCTTTGCCAGCCTTGAGGGGGCAGTGCCAAGCCAGCGGTGACAGAGCCAGCACAATGCTGGCTTGGCACTGCCCCCTCAAGGCTGGTGAAATTATGGGAGAACTGAAGCCGGGGGGAGGGGGCAGGGCATGGTGCGGCCTGGCTCCTCCCCCTCCCCGGCTTTGGCACTCCCAGCAGGTCACCATCCCCCAGCCATTCTTTACTGTGTTACAGTGTCATTTTGGTTGGTGGTGTGCCCCCCGGATTTTTTTAATGTTAAAAGTGTGCCACGGCTCAAAAAAGGTTGGGAAACACTGCCCTATTGGTTGAGCTACTCCCGGGGAGCTAGCTAGCTGAGCCTGGGAGTCTTGGCCACTGTGACATTTCTCAGGCGTGAGCAGTGCAGGCGCTTGCAGAGTGTGTTCTTGCTTCATGAGCTGCTGGAAGGAGACTTTCCACATGGACAAAGAAAGGCATTCTACATCCCTCTAAACGGACATTATGTGAGTCAACGCAAGTGTTCACATGATTGTGCATATGTTGTTCTGCATTACAAAGAGTAAACTACCGTATTTTCTGGCATATAAGACTGCTTTTTAACCCAAGAAAATCTTCTTGGGTTAAAAAGTCAGGGGTCGTCTTATACACCGGGAGTCGTCTTATAGAGCGGGTGCTGAAAATTCCAATCTGGATTGGAGAATCTGTGGTTGCCGCATATGGTGGTGGTGGTGGGGGCTCAAAAATGGCAGTGGCCGCGTCCCTGCCGTATGCAGTGACTGTATGAAAGCATTAAGGGCGACGCTGTACAAGTACGGTAGAAGAAAATCCATTCATCAGGATCCGTGGACTTAATGCGGTCCCGATGGTGAGGTGAAGGGGCGCCTCACCGGGAAGGTGTACGTGAAGGGCGGAGCAAGCTCCAGGCGCCCCGGGTATTTAAAAAAGAGATATAGTGGCTCTGGGCCCAGAAAAACACACCTCTTTTACCTGCCTGGCCCGCCCTTGTATCCTATTACCGTACCTCCTCCCCTGCCTCTCAGATCTTGTTCCCAAAGACTGCAGTGAAGCGGTGCAGGTGCGCAGGTGCGAGATCTGAGAGGCAGAGGAATAAGATCTGAGAGGCAGGGGAGGTACGACAATAGGAAAATTACCACATTGAAATCAAATCTGATGCTTTTAACATTTTTATTTGGAAGAGGGATAGTCTTATACGGGGAGTATATCCTAAACTTTATATTTTAACTGGAAAAGTTGGGGGTCGTTTTATACGCCCAGTCGTCTTATACGCCAGAAAAATGGTACTTGTTCTTTATTGATCATCTGCGTGGCATATTTTCTTTCTCTGGCAAGACAGTGTGTGGACCATCAAACGTGAACTGCACATAATTTTGCACTAAACCACAGTATTCTCTCCTGATGTTTCACCTGCACCTGTGGATGGCATCTTCGGAGGTCTGTTGGAAATGAGGCAAGTGGAATATATACACACACACACACTAGCCATCCCCTGCCACACATTGCTGTGTATCTGTGTTTTTTGTGTGTGTATATGTGTGTGTATATATATTTGTGCATATGTGTATATGTGTGTTTGTGTATATACAGTATATGTGGTTTTGTGCATGTGTTGTCATGTAAATTTTGGTTTTTGGCTTTTAAAGTCTCTTCTGCTGTGTTTTTCAGTGTTTTATGAGTGACGGTCACTCGTTGGCCTGTTAGGGGTGTATTGTGTCCAATCTTGGTGTCAATCCGCCCAGTGGTTACTGAGTTATGTTAATTCCACAAATGAACATTACATTTCTATTTATATAGGTGTGTGTGTGTGTGTGAAATAATGTCCAGCGTGGGAGAAAGAACCCTTGTCTGTTTGAAGCAAGTGCCCTTTAGCAAGCTTGATTAGCATTGAAAGCCTGGCTGTTGTTGCCTGGAGGCATCCTTTGTTTGGCGGGCGTTAACTGGCACTTGATTGTTTTCTGTCTGGAATTCCCCTGCTTCTGAGTGGTGTTCTTAATATACTGTCTTGATTCTGGTGTTTTGTTTTGTTTGTTTTTTAAATACTGACAATAACATTTTGTTCATTTTCATGGTTTCATAAAAGCAAGAATCAAGACAGTAAATAAGAAACACCGAGGCTACTCAACGCTAGTCAAGCTGGCTAAGAGCAACATTCCCACTTGCTTCAAATAGACAGACATTTTTTCTCCTACAGTGGACATTTCATAGATGTAAACACACTCCACGTGCCTCAATTCCTATAGACCTCTGATTGAGCACACCTCTGAAGACGCCATCCACAGATGCAGGTGAAACGTCAGGAGAGAATATTACTGGAACATGGCCATATGGCCTGGAAAGCTCACAGCAACCACCCAGTGATTCCTGCCATGAAAGCCTTTGACAGCACACGGAGCAGAAACCCTTTCCTCAGGTGGGGCCCTGCAGCTGGGCCTCTGAGACCTTCTGCAGAAGCCCCCTCCCCATTGCCTTTCCTCCCAGCTTCAGCCTCTCTGCTTTGAGTAAGGCTCTTGCTCTCCACCTCCGCTCCCTGGGGCTCTGAGTACCCAGGAACTAATTACCTGCCAGGAAAGGCACATCATGGGCACAGCATGCGGCTCCTCAGTCCGGACCAGAACACCCCCCCTCCAATAAAACCTTTATGTGCATCTGGGATGCATAAGGGGGGGTCCCACTTTGGGCATTGGGGCAGGGGGCAATGAGGTATAAGGCCCGGTGGACAGCATAGATTGCCGCTTCCAGGCCATGGCCCCCTCTCACATGAGGACATTCTTCTCTGCGTTTTCGGGAGGTGGTGAATGCAAGGAACACCTGCAATCAGGCCTGGATTAGCCTCTTCGGCCGCCCGAGGCCAAGACGCCCTGCGCCGCCCCCCCAGGGTGCGGAAAGCCCCCCCAGGGTGTGGAAAGCCACGCCCCCAGGGCGCTGCTACGTATGTGCGGCAGCAGCCCCGGCCATGCGGCTTCCGTCCACCTCCTCCTCCCCGCAACCGGAAGGAGGGCCCGAGGAGGTGGACGGAAGCCGCACGGCACTGCTCGTGGGGCTTCCGTCCGCTGCCTCCTCCACCTCCCGCGACCAAAAGGAGGGCGCGAGGAGGAGGGCGGGAAGTCCCGCCCTCCTCCTCGCCGCCTGGGCCGCCCCCTTGCAAAGGAAGGAGGCGGCCAGGAGGAGAAGAGGAAGGGAAGCCAGCTGGCGGGCATGTGCGTGCATGCATGCATGCCCGCCGGAGGGGTGGAGCTTCCCTTCCACCTCCTCGCCGCCTCCTTCCTTTGCAAGGGGCGGCCCAGGCGAGAGGAGGGCGCCATTCCTGCGTTCTCACAGCGCTCTCCCCCCTCTCTCCCGAGATATGATGACTCTCTCGGGAGAGGGCAGGGGGAAAGCACTGCGAGGGGGCGTTGTTTTAAAAAAAATTATGTTTTCGGGGGGTCGAATCCGCTGCCCCCAAAACCTGCCGCCAGAGGCCATGGCCTAGTCTGGCCTTATGGGAAATCCGGGCCTGCCTGCAATCTCGCACTTGCCTTCTTCTAACAATGGGGAGGCCAAGCTGGCCCTTCTAGAGGGGCTTCAGCCTTCAGAGGCCGTTGCCAGTTGCTTCTTCTGCGTGGTGCAGAGGGAGGTGGTCTGCCGGGGAGATGCCTGGCCTTGATTCCTCAAGAAGTAGCTTCACTTCTCGCATTGCCTTGGCAGGGAGGGAGCCCTCATCCCTGGCACCCCCACCACAGGACCCTGGAGCTGGAAGGGCCCCCAAAGACCATGGAGTACAGCCCCACTGCACTCCGCATGTGATCCCCATCTACAATGCACATTGGGTAGATAGACATTGGAGGGGGCAGCCCTGCAGTCCTTTTTTGGAGACATCCCGAGAAAGAGACCTGCTACCTCTCCAGGTATTGTAGAGGGATTGGCTGAGAAATACAGCTTAATGGTGTAACAATAGACCAGGGGTGCCCACACTTTTTTCAGCATGTGAGCTACTTATATTAAAACCAAGTCAGAAAGATCTACCTACCTCCTCAAGGTTGGAGAGGGAGGGGGCAGGGTGGGCGGGGCTTGGCTGGAGGGGCGGAGCCAGGCCGCACCAAGCCCCTCTCCTCCCCTCTGGCTTTGGAGCTCCCAGCCAGGGGCGGCCCCACCACATAAGCGACCTACGCGGCTGCGTAGGGCGCCATCTTGGAAGGGGGGGGGGCGCCAAAATAATTTTCGCCTACCATTAAAAATTACCTTAGACCGCCCCTGCTCCCAGCAGCTTTTCCAGGCTTGAGGATGGCAATGCCAAGCCAGTGGTGACATAGCTAGCACAAGGCTGGCTTGGCCCTGCCCTCCACAAACCTGGAGCAGCTGCTGGGAGTGCCAAAACTGGGGAGGGGGCGGGGCTTGGCGCAGCCTGGCTCCGCCCCCTCTGAGATGTGCCCCATTCGGATGGGATCAACCTCCTTAGGTCCCGGGATCGACTGGTCAAACGCAATCGACTTCCTGGGCAGCCCTGCAATAGACAACGTGTACTATTTCCGCTCCCTTGGCAGCCACCTCTCCACAAAAGTCAACATTGACACTGAAATACAACACGCCCTGAGCTCTGCGAGTGCAGTGCTCTTCTGAATGAAGCAGAGAGCGTTTGAGGACTGGGACATCCGTTGGGAGACCAAGGGGCTTGTTTATAAAGCGATTGCCCTCCCAACGCTGCTCTATGCCTGCGAAACGTGGACTGTCTACAGACGTCACTCTCAACTCTTGGAACGATTCCATCAGCGCTGCCTCTGAAAAATCCTGCAAATCTCTTGGGGAGACAAGCAGACAAATGTCAGCGTGCTGGAAGAAGAAGCAAAGACCACCAGCATTGAAGCCATGCTCCTCCGCCATCAACTCCACTGGACAGGCCACGTTGTCCGAATGCCCGACCACCATCTGCCAAAGCAGTTTCTCTACTCCGAACTCAAAAACAGAAAACTGAATGTTGGAGGACAAGAAAAGAGATTGAAGGATGGGCTCAAAGCCAACCTTAAAAACTCTGGCATAGACAGTGAGAACTGGGAAGCCCTGGCCCTTGAGTGTTGTGACTGGAGGTCAGCTGTGACCAGCAGTGCTGTAGAATTTGCAGAGGTATGAATGGTGGGCGAAAGAGAAAAACGTGCCAAGAGGAAGCTGCATCAAGCCAACCCTGACTAGGGCCGCCTTCCGTCTGGAAAGCAATGCCCCCACTGCAGGAGAAGATGCAGGTCAAGAATAGGGCTCCACAGTTACCTACAGACCCACTCCCAGGACACCGCACTTGGAGAACAATCGTACTCGGACAACGAGGGATTGCTTAAGTAAGTACCTCTCCAGATAATTGGATCCATTGTCAAACCGCTCTCACTTGCCGACCGTCGTTTCCAAGTTCAGGGAAGTAATAAGCCTCGGATCATTTGGAGCTTTAGATTCCCTGACACTTCTTCCCGCAAGCCCGGGCCATCCATCTGCTCTCTTGCTTGGCTATTCATCTTCCTTTCCACTCTTGATCGTGTGTGCTCTTTCTTCTCTTCACTTCCTCATGGAGTCTACTCTGCCACTACATTAGCTTTTCCTGCCCGAGTGGGCTTTGAGTCGTTCTTCCTTGATGCAAACCCTCCCCCATTTTGCATCCCTTTCCCCCCTTGAGCCTGCCCAGGGTGCATCTATCTGTTTTCAGGAGAAGGGCTTTCCTGTGCTCTTCTGGGGCCAGGACACCCCTCCCTGACCCCTAAGAGAAAGAAGGGTGAGGCCCATGCTTCAGAGTCAACTAGACTGGCCCTCCCTTCTTCCCTCCTTCCCTCCCTCCCTCCCTCCCTCCTTCCCTCCTTCCCTCCTCCCCTCCTTCCTTCCTTCCTTCCTTCCTCCCCCCGCCTTTGCAGTCTTTCTGGGCACAAGGCACATTATTAGGCCCGGGGCCAGCAAGCCCAGTAATTCCTCAATTTCGTTTTCTAGGAAGCCGGGGGATAAAGGTCGCCGCCGCCACTAAGCCGCTTTGAGCATCTGCCGCTGCCCGTCTCCCGCCCAGACCACCAGATGTGAGCCGCTGCCCAACATCCAGTCCACCCCATCGGATGGTCCCTGCTCCGGCTATTCAGAGGGTCAAGGCGGGTCGGGAGGGACTCTTTGAGCCAGGCTCCCCCACGTAGGCCCTTTTCTGGCAGCCAGCCCGCCAGCCGTGGCCTCCCCTTGGCCCACTATTGATCCCCCCTCCGAGCCAGAGTCGCTGTTTTCCTTTTCAGCTGCGGCACAAGTGGATTTGTCTTTATTGGATTTCAATGCCTTGGTTTTCAGTCTGGCACCGCCATCCATCAAGGCGGCTGAGAGGCGAGGAGGGAGTTGGCGGTCAGTAGCAGCTCCGTCTTTCGCCCAGAGTCCAGCAAAGCCCAGGGACCCTCCGCATGGCACCCCTTCCCACCTCCTGCATTACAAGCCCCTTGACACCGCTTCCTCAGAATCCTAGGATGGGAGGAGACCCCCAGGAGTCCTTTCTACCAGGCAGGAAGACACATCCCGAGCCCTCCAAACAGATGGCCACCCTTGCCGGCCGAAAGAGACCTGGTAACACTTAGTAGAGGGAACAGGACTGTGCCCCCTTCGCCTTCAGCTGGCAACTTGGGGTGGGGGACCCCAAATCAAACATATGGCACTGGGATGGGTAAGAGGTGAAAGAGTTAATGCTAGGGGTCAAATGGAGTTTCTCTGAGGAGCTTTGACCTTGTGCCCCCACCCAGAGGTCATGCTTGGTCATGCCAGGCATGGGCACAGAGTGGTCACTCAGACGGGTCCCTGGTCACCGCCATCCCTTACCCTGCATTTTCCTCCCAGTCCAGGCACCCTCGGCCAGGTCATGGAAGTGGCAGCAAGCTCAGTGTTGTTTTCCTCAAAGCCTGCAGAGCTGCTGATCTGAGATCAGGGATTCAACTGGAGGAGAGGATCTAGGTCTGAAACCTTGGTCTTTCTCTCGGGGTGCCCAGGGGCAGCCGCTGGCAGGTGGGACTTTGTCCATCCTTTAGCTACAGTGCCAATGAAGCCTGTTTCTGGAAAGCCTTATACCAGTGCTGTCCAACTTCTATGGGCCCAAGGGCCGGAATTCCAGTCACCGATCACCTGGGGGGCCGAAGGGTCTGCCTCCGCCCCTCCCCTGGCTCCACCCCCTCCCCAGCTCCAATTTACTTACAATTGACCTTGAGTTGTGGAGTTGTAGTTCACCTCCATCCAGAGAGCACCGTGGAATCAAATAATGATGGATCTGGACCAAACTTGGCATGAATACTCAATATACCCAAATGGGAACACTGGTGGATTTGGGGGAATGTTTCCTAATACCTTTGAGTTATTTGAGTCCACACTCACACTGGGACACACCAAAAAAAACCCAAACACCTCGATGCCGTCGCAGGGCTTGATGGGGCCTCCTTTCCCAGAGGCGGGTGGAGGAGGCCCAAAGAGCTCCCTCCCTCCCTGAAGGGAAAACAAGCTGTAGAGGCAGGCGCAAATTAAGCCACGGTGCGCCCTGCACGCGGGGGAAGGCAGCACAACAAGGGGGAGGGGGCGCAGAGGAGGGGAAGGAAGCGTCGCCAAGGAAACCGCCGCTGAGGGACCCTTCCCTCCCCCACTCACCCACTGTCCCACTTTCACTCGAGCCAGGCCCTTACCCATACTGCGGGAGCCCCGCCACAGGGCCGGCGCCAACGCCGTCCCGAAGAGCCGCTGGAGCCGAGGCCAAGCTCAGGCCGGGGCGCGGCGGCTCTCCCCATCCACGGGCGGGGAAGCGAGGGCCTCCAAGAGGACGGAGCCAGGAGGGGCTTTCCCTGCCTCACTCCCCTCCTCCCTCTCTCTGAGGGATTGGGGCTGGCCTGGAAGCAGCCGCGAGGAGGAGGCGCGCGCCCAGGCCGGCCGCAAATCGCGGGACCGAGATTTTCAGCAGCTATCACGAGACTATGCAGCCACAGACGGATTTCGACCTTCCTCGAAATCCCGTCTGTGGCTGGCGTAGTCTCGCGATGCTTGCCTAAACCCGGAAGTAGGTATTTTTTAATTTTTTTAATTTGTATTTTATTTTAAAAAGTTAGGGGGCCGCAGGGAAGGGGCTCGGCAGCCGTGTACGGCCCCCCGGCCGCCTGTTGTACAGCCCTGCCTTATACGAATAGGTACGAGTCCAATACAGCAGCAGATGCTCTCCCAGGTGCTACTTCTGCCCTCCTTGCTGCTCCAGGGAGGTCCATGGAAGCATAGAGGTAGAGCCATAGAGCCATCGACAATTGGGCCACACGCACACTAGGCCTGGGTAGGTTCGTTGGAATGCTTGTAAAATCGGAATGAATTTGGATTAAATTCACTTTTGGAGCGGTTTCGAGGCGATGGAAGCAACCCGGAAGTGAATTTGCCATTTTAAGGCCACCGTCGCCATTTTTGGAAAGGAATCGGCATTAGATTCCCACCCCTCCCGAGGTGCCTTCCCCTCATTGGCTGTTTGGAGGCGGATGTCCTTCCTGCCAGAACGCGTCAGAACTGAGCCCAGAGCGTTTATAGCTGCATCATCAATAAACAGATAAAAGGTTACCCAAAACACACAAATGATCCCGCCCCAGTTCTGACGCGGAGGGAAGACATCTCCATCCAAACTGGGTTAAACATGTGTGTCCACCATTAACGAAGCCATTTCGAAATTTCGGAATTAATTCGGGAAATTCTGAAAAAAATTTGGAAAATTTCAGAAGTCATTCAGATTTGAAGTGCCAGCGCCCCCTACATCCTTTTTTGGGGGGGGGGAATCAAACAGGCCTAATAAATACCTACATAGAAACTGCAGTCATCACCCAGGTAAAAAAAAGAAGCACAATCGAAGCCCTGATACACCATGAGAATATGTTCTGTGAAGCCCACCTCCTCCAAGAGGAAAGGGAACACCCCAACTGGGCTTTGCAGGCCAATGGAGACTCCACCACAGGCATCAGAAGAACTGCAAGACCAAGAAGATCCACGCAGAGGGAAAGTGTTCTGACCACACATCAAGGGAACCACTGACCACAGAGGGAAGCTGGTTAAGAATCACAACCTACAGACCCAGCAAGAAAATCCAACCAATGCTTCATTCAGCAAAGGAGAAGAGGGATCCTCTCGCTTAGACAGGAATCTACTAGGTGAGACCATGCAGCTGAGGACAAGAAGTCTCCAGAGGGACCACCAAACACAGCAATGCGCAGACACAAATCACAGAACACAAAAGGCATGGCAGGCTCACTCAACCAGAGAAGTCAGCCATAGCAGAACACCTGATGAACCAACCTGGACACAGCACATTATTATTTGAGAGACACAGAAATGCTGGACAACTCTCACAACCAACATGTCAGACGACAACGAGAAGCCACTGAAATCCACAACCATGTGGACAACTTTAGAAAGGGGGAAACCATGAAAATGAACACAATCTGATTACCATTTCTTTTAAAAAAATAATAACTAGAATCACGACAGCAAATAAAGAACAACACTCAGAGACAGGGGAGATCCAGACAGGAAACAATCAGGGCCAGCTAACACCTCCCAAGCAGAAGATGCCTCCAGGCAACAGAAGCCAGGTTACCTCTATGCAGAGACCCTCACTGATTGACTTTGCTGCTTCATGGCTACTCAGTGCTATTCAAGCTTGCTCATTGCAACATCCAGGCCCGGATTACCTATAAGGCCAGGCTAGGCCATGGCCTAGGGGCGCACGCCGAGGGGGGCACAGATCACGGACCCCCCCAAATAAAATGTTGAATCAAATAAAAGCGCAACAGCGCACGGAGATGAGGAAGGAAGCCGCTGCTCCTGGGATGCCTCCGCCTCATGCCGCTCTCTCCCACCGCCAGCTGGGGCTCCAACCTGTTCGTGGAGGTCACTCTTGGGCCGCCGGCAACCTGTGGCTTCCCCGCATCGCCTCCTCCGCGTAGCAGTGTCTGAGGGGCTCGCCCGCGGGGAGAAGGAGGAGGAGGAGAAGAGGACAAGGAGGTGAGCCGAAGCCCCACCGCCACACACGCCCCCAAGCAGAGCCCCGAAGGGATTTACTTGGGGTGCAACAGGAGCCGAGGGGAAAATGTACCTCAACCCAGAGGCCACCAAAGGTAAGCCGGGCATCTTCACCGTCCCCTGTTGCGGCGAGCGGGCTCCAAAACTACCGCCTTAGGTTTAGGGCACGAGGCGAAGGGAGGGGGAAGGTGGGGTTCAGGGCACTGGAGGGGTGGGGGAAGGGGAGGCTGGAGCCTGATTGGGCAGGAGGGAGGGAGGGACCAATGTAACTTCGCTTGCCTCACTTCCAACAAACCTCTGAAAATGCCAGCTAAAGATGTGGGTGAAACATCAGGAGAGAAGGCTGCTGGAGCATGGCCATACAGCCCAGAAAACTCACAGTGAAATTGATCATGGCATTCAGGGGCACTGGCCTGGCAGCGCTTTGCCCGAGACCTCGCGATGGTGCCTCTCTGAGCCTGAGTTTCCAACCAGTTTGGGCTCCACCTGAGCGTGCCTCCTTCCATTCCACGCTTCCTCCTTTTGCTTATTCAGATATCACGGGGGACCTTCTCAAACGCGTCGCTCTAGGCCGGATCAATGGCACCCGCTGCACTCCCGCGGTCTACGAAAGGGATGCCCAATTAAAAGAGAACAGGGAGGCCAGCTTGGCAGCCTTTGTTCTTGAGGAGCCCAGGCTGCCTCCTCCTGACGGCGGCATCCTCTCCCAGGGGTTTGCAAACAGGTTCCGGTGGCGCGGATGCCCCCAGTCCTCTGGTGCTGCTCGCCTGCTGTTCTTCTCCAGGATTTCTCAAAAGTCACGAGAAGGACCTCTGAGAATGTCGGCCGTTTCCTTCCGAGCTCTGGGACGGAGCTTGCCTGGTAGCCTCCAACTCCTTTGGGTGAGCACCGTGCCGTCCTTGCTGAGGAGTGATGTTCCCACCCTTTCCTTCCCTAAATATATTTGGGGCAGAGGAAATCTTCTTTGTTGGTTGCCAAGCCAGTCTATACTCATATTCGCTTCCTTTATACCTTTCCTGAAAATTTGGGCGACATAGGATCTTCCTGGAGGATCCGTCCTTCCTTCCCTGCTTTATTATTCCTCCTCTTTTTTCTTTTCCTTTCCTCCCCATGCTTACATTGGCTTTTTCATGTCTTTCCCATTTTTTCTCTTTCCGTGGAATCGGCTGTGATGGTGCCCTTAGCCCAGGGGTCAGGAACCTATGGCTCGGGAGCCAAGTGTGGCTCTTTTCATGATTGCATCTGGCTCTCCTCGGTTTCCCAGCATGCAGCGGGGAGGAGTGACGCAAATGCGCCACGTCTGCCACTTCCGTGCTGTCATTGCCGCCTATTCCTCATCCCCCGCTGCTCGCGGGGCCCAGCGCCCTCTTCGCCGGGGCTGTGGTGCCTCGTCCTCTTCGCCCTCCGCCACGGGCCTCGCAGGCGGCGGAGGCGGGCCTGGCCTGGCGCCGCGGACCCAGCCTTACTGCCCCCAGGGGACGCCCAGCTCATCGCTCTCATTGTTGGGCAGCTCAAGAGCCGCTGCCTCTTCGATGCCTTCCAGAGGGACAGCCTCGCCGATGTTGACACCAAGGTCCGCCTTGGCCCCATGACCTCCTCCCTCTTCCTTCCTTCCTCTTCCTTTCTTTTCCCTCTTTTTCTTTCATTCTTTCTCCTCCCTCTCTCCCTACCTTCTTTCCTCCCTCCCTCTTCGTTCCTTCCTTCCTTCCTCTTCCATTCTTTCCTTCTCTCCTTCCTTTTTCCTCCCTCTCTCCGCTTCCTCCTTTTCTCAATTCTCCCTCCTTCCCTCTTCCTTGCTTCCGCTTCTATTCTTTTCTTCCGTCTTCCTTTCCTCCTCCTTCCTTTCTTTTCAATTCCCTCTCTCCCCTTCCTTCTTTCTTCCATTCACCCTCCCTCCCTCTTCCTTCCTTGCTTCTGCTTCTATTCTTTTCTCCCAAGTCTTCCTTTCCTTCTCCTTCCTTTCTTTTCACTTCCCTCTCTCCTCTTCTTTCTTTTCTTCTTTTCCCTTCGTTATTTTACTTTTTCCGCACACCCTTTCCTTTCTTCACCCTTTCCTTTCCTCCCTTCCCATTTCTTTCTTTCTTTTCCCCTCCTTGTCTCTCTCCTGCTTTTCTTTTCTTCCTTTTCCAAAGTTCTTCTTTTCTTTCTTCTTCTCCCCCTCCTTCCTTTATTTCCTCTGCCTTTCTTTCTTTCCTTCCCCTTTCCTTCCATCTTCTCTTCCTTCCCAGAGTCCTGAGCGTGCCTTTTGCAGAGCCAGGTCTGAAGTGTCCCGTCATTCTGCCTTTTGGGGAATCCTTTTCTCATAGTGTGTACGTATAGACTCAGTCTTAAAATATATTATATATATATCATATGGCTCTCACTGAAATAAATTTCCAAATATTTTGCTTTCATGGCTCTCTGAGTCAAAAAGGTTCCCGACCCCTGCCTTAGCCGTTCTCCTCTCTTCCAAAATCCCACCCATGCTGGGGGTCCTCTCCCTTTCGCATCTCCCGGCAACAACATCGGGTTCTTCCCACCCTTGTTTATTTATTTACAGTGTTTTTCTCCTGCCTTTCTCAGCCCGAAGGCGCCTCAAGGTGACGTGCAATTGGCAACAATTTGATGCCACAACATACATAAATAGCAATTAAAAACATTTAACAAAGCATAATAAAAATGCATATAAAACCATTTAAACTATAATCATCCATGTCTTGACCTGTGGGGTCCCCCAAGAATCTATTCTGTCCCCCATGCTATTTAACATCTACATGAAACCGCTGGGCGAGGTCATCCGGAGTTTTGGAGTACGGTGCCACCTCTACGCAGAAGACACCCAACTGCACCACTCGTTTCCACCAGATTCCAAGGAAGCCCCTCGGATACTGGACCACTGCTTAGCCGCCGTGACAGTCTGGATGAGGACGAACAAGCTGAGGATCAATCCTGATAAGATAGAGGTCCTCCAGGTCAGTCATTCGTCTGACCGGGGTATTGGGTGTCAACCGGTGCTGGACGGGGTCGCACTCCCCCTGAAGGCACAGGTCCGCAGTTTGGGGGTCCTCCTCGACTCAGCGCTGCCGCTTGATGCTCAGGTGTCGGCAGCGGCCAGGAGGGCCTTTGCACAATTAAAATTTGTGCGCCAACTGCAACCATACCTCATGAAGTCTGACTTGATGACGGTGGCTCATGCCTTAGTTACCTCTAGACTGGACTTTTGCAATGCACTCTACGTGGGGCTAGCCTTGAAGACTGCCCGGAAAGTACAACTAGTCTAACACTCAGCAGCCAGATTAATACCTGGGGTGTTTTACAGGAAGCAGTCAACCCCCCCCCCCCTTTAAGGAGCTTCATTGACTGCTGTTATTATTATTAATGTATTGTTTCGATTTGTATACCGTCCTTCCA
This sequence comes from Anolis apletophallus, assembly GCA_030556195.1. Taxonomy (NCBI): domain Eukaryota; kingdom Metazoa; phylum Chordata; class Lepidosauria; order Squamata; family Anolidae; genus Anolis; species Anolis apletophallus. The sequence continues at coordinate 1,509,024 of JARBWK010000005.1, forward strand.
GTTTGGCTCAGGATGGTTTACAGCAGGGCTGTCCAACTGCCGGCCCCGGGGCCGGATCCGGCCCCGTAGCCTGTTGGACACGGCCCCACCTATGCCCTCAGCCGCCATTTTTAAATTTGAAAAAAAATTGATTTTTTTTATTTAAAAAGGCGGCCGGGGCCGGGGGGCGGGGCAGGGAGGAGGGAAGAGAGCTAGCTCCTCCTCCTTTTCGGCGCCCCCTACCTAGGGCAGGGGAGCCGCCGAAAAAGGGTAGAAGGCGGCGCCAACAGCAGCGCGTCACAGGAGTGGCGTGACGTGCTGCTCCTTGGCACCGCCTACTCCTCCTTTTCGCGCCCCTCCCTTCCTAGGGCGGAGGGGTGCCGAAAGGGAGTAGGCGGCGCCAGAGCCGCGCGTCACAGGCCTGGCGTGACGCGCTGCCCTTGCGCCGCCTACTCCTCCTTTTCGGCGCCCCCCCCTCCACCCTAGGAAGGGAGGGGGCGCCAAAAAGGAGGAGTAGGCGGTGCCAAGGGGCAGCGCGTCACGCCAGGCCTGTGACGTGCTGCTCTTGACGCCGCCTTCTGCCCTTTTTCAGCCGTTTTAGGAGGGGGCAGGGCCTGGGGGCGGGGCCTGGGGCGGGGCCGAGCGGCCCCCTAGGTCATCAGTGACCTTTTATCCGGCCCTGGACCCCGTAGAAGTTGGACAGCACTGGTTTACAGTACATCGGCCAATAACATAGAAAACAGTCAAACCATACGTTATCAACATTAAGCAATTAAAACAACTAACAATATTAGCTCTAACCAAGGAATGGCTAGAGGTCAAAAGCCTGACGGAAAAGAGCTGTTTTGCAAGCTTTCTGAAAGGCCGTCATCTCAGAGCTTGCTCGGACTTCTGATGGTAAGGAGTTCCATAGGCTCGGTGCTACAACAGAGAAGGCTTTTTGCCTCGTTGATGACAAATGAATAGTTCGGAAGGAAGGGATCTGTAGGAGGTTGTGATCCTCTGATCGAAGAGATCTCTGAGGAACATATGGAAATAGGCGGTCCCTCAAGTACACCGGTCCCAGACCATACAAGGCCTTGAAGGTCAAAACCAACACTTTGAAGATGATCCAGTACTCACTTGGCAACCAGTGCAGTCGCTGCAGGGTTGGAGTAATATGAGCCCTGGCCGGTACTCCAGCCAAGAGTCTCGCTGCCGCATTCTGCACCAGTTTAAGCCTCCGGATGACCGACAAAGGAAGAGCAATGTAAAGGGCGTTACAGTAGTCTAGCCTCGAGATGACCGTTGCCTGGATTACTGTGGCTAGGTCACTTCCGGCGAGGTAGGGTGCCAGCCGCCTAGCCTGCTGCAGGTGGAAAAAGGCAGATCTGCTGACAGCGGAAACCTGAGCCTCCATTGTCAGCAGCGGGTCCAATTGGATCCCCAGGCTCTTTACTAATGACGACGGGCGTAATGCCTCACTGTCCAGAGTAGGCAGCTGATACCCACCCCTGCCTGGGCGGCCCAGCCAAAGGATCTCCGTCTTCAATGGATTCACTCTCAACTGACTGGCTCGTAGCCAATCAGTCACAGCTTCGAGGCATAGTTGGAAACAATCGGTTACAGAGTCTGGCCAGCCATCCGTCCTCAGCACCAGCTGGGTGTCATCAGCGTATGATCTTCCTGAGAAGACCTAAAAACTTGTTTGAGTCAATCTTCTCTTAAGTGGTATATAACCACTAGTATTCATACAAGGCAGTTTAGGTTTCTCAGTTGATATGCCAATGCACAAAATATATTGCAGATCTTCAGAAGTCTTCTTTCAGTTGCCCAAAAACATCTACTCTCTCATAAAATGTATTTCCCCAGGCACTACACAGGCATCGCAGCACTTTGCAATTAGGAGCCGTGCTCAGCATTTTGTTGTTCAGCCATAATATTGTTTTCAATTATTTTAAAAATGTTGTTTGATTTTGTTTACTGATATCTGATATTGACTGTTTTTTCGTGTTTGTTTTAACCTGTATTTGTTTGGGCATGTCCCTTTGTAAGTTCCTTCGGGGAGATGGAGGCGGGGTATAAAAATAAAGTTGTTATTATTATTATTATTATTATTTAAACCTGTCTCCTTCTACAAGGCTCTCTTCTCCCAGCTCTGCAGAGGGATTCATGGCACATTTCTTTCTTTCTTTCTTTCTTTCTTTCTTTCTTTCTTTCTTTCTTATTTGAACTTGTATGCCGCCACTCCCCGAGGGCTCGGAGCGGCTCACAATCACATAAAACATAATACTTATTTATTTATTTATTATTTCGATTTAATAAACTGCCCTTCCCAATCAAAACCAGCATTTAAAATTGGCGAAATAGTTACACAGTTTAGCAGTCGAAACGAAAGAGATGAGTCTTACAGGCCTTGCGGAATGATGGTAGATCTTGCAAGGCCCAGACTTCACTTGGAAGAGTATTCCAAATTGATGGTGCCACCGCAGAAAAGGCTCTATGCCGGGTGGACGCCAAGCGAATAGATTTTACGCTAGGTACCTTGAGGAGGTTCTGATGTTCGGAGCGGAGTGATCTCTGGGGTTGATAGGGGATAAGACAGTCCCTCAGATACAATGGCCCCAGACCATGTAAGGCCTAGAATGATAACACCATCACCTTGAAGGTGATCCGGTGCTCGACCGGAAGCCAATGGAGCTGCAAAAGGATGGGAGTTATGTGACCTCTCACCGGAATTCCAGTAAGAAGTCGCACAGCGGCATTCCGGACGATCTTGAGTTTCCAGATCAGAGACAAGGGCAGGCCAATGTAAAGGACGTTACAGTAGTCCAGTCTCGAGATGACCGTGGCTTGGATCACCGTGGCCAGGTCGTCTCTGGATAAGTAGGGAGCCAGACGCCTAGCCTGTCGCAGATGGAAGAAAGCGGTTTTGCTGACGCTGGAAATTTGAACTTCCATCGTCAGCAAAGGGTCTAAAGTAACCCCAAGGCTCTTGTGCCTCGCCATCCAGGGTAGGCAGCTGGACCGCTCCACCCACCAGGAAGCCCAGCCACAGTATCTCCGTCTTTGCTGGACTCACCCTCAATCTGCTGGCACGCAGCCACCCAGTGATGGCCTCAAGGCACTGATGGAAACAAGAGGGTACGGAGTCCGGTCATCCGGCAAAAAATGGGACCAGCCTACCTGGGTGATCGGCTGACAGACCAACGCTGCGAAAGACCCGCACGCGTAATAAATGGCGACCGGTTAGCTATCCCTGGGGTGAGAGAGGCCCGGCTGACAGAGACCCGTAGAAGAGCCTTCTCGGTGGCGGCCCCTATGATCTGGAACTCGCTCCCGCCTGCGCTTAGGGCCACACTGGCCCCGGCCAGATTTCTGGCTGGCCTGAAAACCTGGCTCTTCCGCCAGGCTTTCGGGGACTGAACTGGATGGATGGCAGAGCCTTCTACGGCTCATATCTGCTGTTTTAACTGATGTATCTATGTTTTTAAAGGATGTAAGTCGCCCGGAGCACCATTGGTGGAGGGCGACTCACAAGTAATAAAGTATTATTATTATTATTATTATCCTTCCATCCTCCGAACAAGCTGGGTGTCATCAGCGTACTGATAACACTCCAGCCCGAAACTTCGCACCAGACCAGCAAGTGGCCGCATATAGATGTTAAATAACAACGGGGAGAGTATAGCCCCTTGAGGAACCCCACAGAGCAGTGGGGTCAAAGCTGGGGTCTTGTCTTGTCTTGTCTCTCCCCACCCCCACCCCAACCCCATGGAAAGGTGTGCCTCCTTGCGATTTGTTGCTTTGTATATTTTGTTTTTATTTTGTTTTTTATTTTGTTGTACTCTGTTGTTCAGGCTTGGCCCTGTGTAAGCAGCCCCGAATTCCCATTGGGGGAGATGGTGGCGGGGTATAAATGAAGATTATGATGATGATGATGATGATGATTCCAAGCGAACACATTGAGAGGCCTGGCTGAACTTGTTTACTGGCTGCAGCGGAGACTTTCCTGCCAAAAGGGCAGCTTGGGCCTTCGATGGCTGCAAGGCACGGGCGCTGACCTTTACACACTTGGCAGGTCAGCAGGAGGACAAGGGAGGGTGACCTTTCTCCCCCTGAGCCCCTTCCCACTTGCAGCCCCCATCACATCACACGGCAGTGCACACACACACACACCCCGACCCTTGCCTCCCCCTTTTGTCACAACAACAGCTCAGCCGGCAGCCTTTCCGGTCACCAAGCCTGGCGGATTCCCTGAAAACAGTGTTAAAATGTTTTATTGGATGCTTTTGGATTATTATTTTAATCCGCACAGCTTTTCTGTTGTTAGAGTTGCTTTAGGAGGGTATTATCTGTTGTGTTAATTGAATGTCGCCTGCCTGCCTCGTTCCTTCCTTCCTTCCTTCTCTCCCTCCGCATTGCCTCTTGGGCTCACTTTTGAGCAGTGGTTCCCAACTTGTGGTCCGTGGACAACTAGTGGTTTGCAAGAATTAAACTAATATGGTCCACGACCCCATTGTTACTACACTGTTGCAACGAGAGCAACTGGTCTCGTGAAATACTCTTATAGTGCCAAGGTTTTCAGTGGGCAAGCAGATGGCGACTACCGGGTGGCCTATGTTTTGTATCAGAAACTAGAGCTGATGTGGTCTATCCACAAATAATCAGCCCCCCAAATAACCAAACTGAATGTAAAGTTGACTAAAAACTGATTCGTAACCCTTTGGGTCAGTGTTTCTCAACCTTCCTAATGCTGCAAACCCTTAACCCAGTTCCCCATGTGGTGGTGACCCCCAACCATGACAATATTTTCATTGCTACTTCATAACTGTCATTTTGCTGCTATTATGAATCATAACGTAAATATTTATTTATTTATTTATTATTGAGGCTTCTATGCCTCCGACTCCCGGGGGCTCGCGGCGGCTCACAAGAGCCAGGGGCATAAAAACAAAGATTAAAAACATAAAACGATTGAACAATTAGAGCAATAGCAGAACAGGCAATAAAACAAATGGAGCAGCAACAGTTGCCACTACACAATACCCAGAGTACGCGGGCCTACTCTCCGAAGGCCTGCCTATACAGATGGGTTTTGCAGGCCCGCCTGAATGGGAGTAAATCCCTCAGGGCTCTGGTTTCGGCCGGGAGGGCGTTCCACAGCGTGGGGGCTATGACGGAGAACGCCCTCCGGCGGGTAGATGTCAGGTGTGCCGACTTTGCTGATGGTATTTCCAGGAAGTTGGCATCCTCAGACCGTAGTGATCTCGATGGGCAATAGGGAGTGAGGCGGTCCCTCAGATACGCTGGCCCCAGGCCGTACAGAGCCTTGAAGGTAAGAACCAACACTTTGAAGGCGATCCGGTGCTCAATAGGCAGCCAGTGCAGATCCTGCAAGACGGGTGTTATTCGGCAACCTGCTGGCGTGCCAGACAGGAGCCGGGCGGCAGTGTTCTGCACCAGCTTGAGCTTCCGGATCGACGACAGAGGAAGGCCAACGTAGAGCGTGTTACAGTAATCTAGCCTTTTGATGACCGTGGCTTGGATCACCGTGGCCAGGTTGTTCCGGGAGAGGTAGGGGGCCAGCCTCCTTGCCTGGCGGAGATGGAAAAAAGCAGCCTTGCTGACCGCAGAGACCTGGGCCTCCATGGTCAGCTGGGAGTCCAGGTGGAACCCCAGGCTCTTCACAGACGGCGCTGGGCACAGCGCCGCACCGTCCAGGGTCGGAAGCCGGGCACCCAACCCGCCCGGGTGACCCAGCCACAAGATCTCCGTCTTCGCCGGATTCACCCTCAACCTACTGGCTCGCAGCCATATCTGATATGCTGGATGGATTTTCGTTCACTGGACCAAATTTGGCATAAATACCCAATATACCAAAAATTGCATACTGGTGGGATGGGGGGGGGGTGTTGATCTGTCATTTGAGAGTTGTAGTTGCTGGGATTTAATGAGCATTCTGAACTCCATCAGCAATGGAATTGAACCAGACCTTTCACACAGAACTCCCATGACCAACAGAGAACACAGGACGGGTTTGGTGGGCATTGACCTTGAGTGTTGGGAGTTGTAGTTCACCTACATCCACCGCCTCCCAAAGATACTGCTCTATGGTGAACTCGCCACGGGTCAGCGCAAGAGAGGCGCCCCCAAAAAGAGATACAAGGACTCCCTGAAACAACATCTCAGACTCTGCCAGATTGATCACTGGCCCTGGCCTCATATCAGGAAGCATGGAGACGCACTCTCCACAATGCTGTGGCGTCTTTCAAGAAGTCATGGCAAACGGGTCTCGAAGAGAAACGACAACGCAGAAAGAAACACAACTTGGAAACAACATCACCCAAGGGGACTTTCTGCTGTGCTTTCTGCAACCGAACTTGCCTATCCCAGATTGGCCTTTTTAGTCATTAACGCGCTTGTGAAAAAAGCGTGGGATGAGTCCTTCCTAAGAATCTTCGTTCGCGAAGTAATGCCGAGAGATATATATTATTATTATTATTTATACAAGGAAGAGCTGATTGTGAGTGGAATGGCTCTCCTTGGTTGCTGGTTGTAGGTTTCGAAGCAGAGTATGCGTGCCCACCTGTGCCGTGGCGCATTGCTGCAGGGCCGCAGGGGGCTGGACTAGATGTCCTCCGGGGTCCCCCCTCACTCCGCCATTCCGTCAGATCCGCCTTCCTCTGGCTGCTCTTGCGGCACGAGGGAAGGGGGCTGGCCAGCCGCTCTCTCTCTCTCTCTGCCTGGGCTGACCCCTGGGCCCCTGCAGTTCAAGGTGAATTGCAAAGTACCAAGTACAGAAGTCATGAATTACAGATTACCGAACGGTGAATTATAAATCATATGCATTGCAAAGAAAGAGGTGGGACGTGGAGCATTCAGCCTCTCAGGAGGAAGCCCTCGCTCCTCGGCTCACCGCCTCGGCTGGAGAGGTCTGGCGCTGCTGCCCAACGCTCCCTCCCAGCTCTATTTTGGGGATGGAGGGGCTGAAAGGATGATGCTCTTGAGATGATGCTCTACAGCAGGCAGGGGCCAATTGGGGTCTTCCCTCCCGGTGTCTTTGGACTTCAACTCCCGCCATTCCTGGCCTCAGGCCCTTTCCTGAGGCCAGGAATGGTGGGAGTTGAAGTCCAAAAACACCGGGAGGGAAGACCCAAATTGGCCCACCAGGTCTCTTCCAACTTTAGGATTCTAGGATTCCAACTCTAGATGGAAGGTGCTTAAGCAGAGGCTGGATGGCCATCTGCCGGGAGGGATCAGAGGGTGCTTTCCTGCCTGGACTGGATGCCCCCGCCCGAGTTCCCTTTCAGCTCTAGGATCCTATGACCTTTTGCACATACATACGCACACACATGCGTGCACTCTTTCTCATTTGGGGGTGAGGTGGAAAGGAAATAAGCGACAAGGACTCTGGGAAGATGACAAGGAAATCCTTTTATTTATTTCCAGGTCCCTGAACAACCCTGTGAAAATACCAAAGAGGGGGCGCAGGAGGGGGCTTCTTCTCACCATGGCCCCCATGGGCTGCTGAGTCTTTGGGGGGAGGCAGGAGGAGGAGGAGGAAGAGTGGGGCGCATAGGGGTGCCCTATGTACAGGGAAGGGGGGGGCAATGCGGGAGGGTGGGGCATGAGTGGGTGGGGGTCAACATCACCTGGCATTAGCTGCCCCTATTCATTCTGTTTTTGCCACTTAAGAATATTTAAATTGGCTGTGAGTCCCAAACTGGAAGAAAGCAGGATGGAAATCAGCAGATGAGAAGGGGCCGGAGGGGGGGGGGGGGTCAGGTACACACCTGGTTTGGCCAGGGGCCCACCTGGAAAACATCATGCGCGCACACACACGCAGGGTGGCCTCCCCTCAGCACACACACACACACATGTACACATTGAGGGGGGGGGGGCTAGCACAGAAAAGGTTCCTGAGGAGAGGGAGGAGGAAGAGGAAAAGGAAAGAAGGAAGGAAGCAAAGAAGGACGCAAGAAAGGAAGGAAGCAAAGAAAGAAAGCAAGCAAGGGATGAAGAAGGAAAGGAAGGAAGGAAGGAAGGAAGGAAGGGGGAAAGAAAGAAAGAAAGAAAGAAAGGAAGGGAGGGAGGGAGGAAGCGAGGAAGGAAGAAGGAGAGAGGAAGGAAGGAAGCAAGCAAAGAAGCAAGCAAGGAAGGAAAGAAGCAAGGAAGGAAGCAAGAAAGAAAGCAAGGAACGAAGAAGGAAAGGAAGGAAGCAAGCAAAGGAAGGAAGAAGGAAAGAAAGGAAGGAAGAAGGAAGGAAGCAAAGAAGCAAGCAAGGAAGGAAAGAAGCACGCAAGGAAGCAAAGAAGGAAGGAAGCAAGAAAGGAAGGAAGGAAGGAAAGAAGCAAGGAAGGAAAGAAGCAAGGAAGCAAGGAAGGAAGGAAGGAAGGAAGGAAGGAAGGAAGGAAGGAAGGAAGGAAGGAAGGAAGGAAGGAAGGAAGGAAGGAGGGAGAAACGATAGTAAGCAGCCTCCAGCCCTGGATCTGTCCCTAACTGGGGAGGGGGCATCACAGTGAAGGGACAGTGGGAGGAGTGGGCCACGGTTGGAGGCCAAAGCAATGCCCCGCTCCCCACCTGTGTCTCCCGCCCCCCAAATGCCCAAAAACGACAGAGAGGAACCCTGAGAAGGGGCCTGGAAAAGGAGCCCCCTGACTATGGCCACCCATGCCCTGGGCGTTCTTCCCCTTTCCTCCCCACAGCCCCCAGTGATGACCCCCTCTGGGCTGGGAGGCGAGGGGGCCCTGCTAAGAAGCCCCTGTCTCCCAGGCTCAGGAGGCCCTTCTCCTCCCAAGGGGCCCATGGAGGGACCAGGTGTGGGGAGGGGGCTCCAGGGAAAAACCAGCACCAGCAGCGCACTGCAAAGCCCGAGGGGCATCCATTGGAAGGGGGCCAGATCTATGAGGAGGAAGGAGTAGAATGCTATCTGGGTGAGAAGACCCTGAGGACCACCCCCTCCCCACCCATGGGGAGCAAGGGAAGGCTTTTCTCCCAAATGCCAGAGAGAGACTGGAGTCCTCCCTTCACACAATGGACCCCCAATTGCCACCCCAGACTCTCCGCCACCCCCTCCCCAGACAGAAACAACAATTGGGAGGGTCTCTCAAGCAGGAGACCCCGGGGAAGGTTGGTGGGGCATTGGGCAGAGGTAGCGAGAGAGGGCTCTTGGCAGCCGCTGTGTAGCAGCCACTGGGAGCGCATCCAAAGCAGGGAATCCAGTGACAGAAGCAATTTGGGCAACCAAGCGCTCCCCGCCTGTCCGCCTCCCCCCCTCTCCTCCTGGACAGTCAAGCTCCCCAAGTCCATTTAAATGATAATCTGCAGCCCTGGCCGGCACCCATCAGTCTGTCGCTTCCCCCCGTCTTCTTCCTCTGCTGCTTCCTCTTGGGCCGCACCCCTTCTTCCAGGCCTCCTTCCAGGGCCTTTCCCACTTCCCTTTGCATCCAATGCAGCCTGGACCAAGGTGGCCGGACCATGGTGCGCCTGCGCGGTCGGTGGCCCCAGAAGAGCCCCAGTGGCCCTCCGCCCCTTGTCTGTCTGGTGAGCAGGCAGGTGGGCCGGGCATTTGGCTCTGCCTCGGGGGCCTAGGGCTGCCCGCCGTTACTGCTGCTGCCGCCACCGCTGCTCTGACTGTGGTCCTTGTCGTCCTCCCGGCGCCGGCCCCCGGCATAGAGCGCGGCCAGCTGCCGGAAGCGAGGCCCCCAAGCACCCAGGAAGGAGAAGTCCTGCTCCTCGGAGCCCGAGGAGGAGCGCGAGGCGATGGAGCTGAGGGCCGACTCAGGTGGGGAGCCCTCTCCCTCAAAGGCGTAGGTCTGGAAGGAGTCGTAAGGGGGCACCGAGGGGTCCCGGTCTGCCTGGCCCACCTTGCGGCTGATGTAGTCCCGGAAGAGGGAGAAGTCCAGGTCGGGGGCCGGCGGCAGAGGAGGGGGCTCCCCCTGCGGGAGGGGCAGCAGTTCCGAGGGGGGAAGGGTCCCACCACCGCCCCCCTCCCCGCCCCCCTTGCCCTCCCCTCCAAAGTCATACAGGCTGCGCAGCGCAGACATGTCGTAGGCCTCCGTGTCCTGCTCCCCGCCGCCCTCATCGTTGTATTTGATGACGTTGTCGCGCATGTCCTCGTCCTCCTCCGAGGCCAAGTGGCCCTTCTGGTGGCGCTTCAGCGTCAGGATCAGCAGCACCAGCACTGCGCAGGGGGGGGGGACACCACCCGGCAAGGAAGGAAGGAAGGAAGGAAGGAAGGAAGGAAGGAAGGAAGGAAGGAAGGAAGGAAGGAAGGAAGGAAGGAAGGAAGGAAGGAAGGAAGGAAGGAAGGAAGGAAGGAAGGAAGGAAGGAAGGGACGAAGGAACAAAGGAACAAAGGAACAAAGGAACAAAGGAACAAAGGAACGAAAAGAGGTAAGGGAGGGAGGGAAAGAAGAGGAAGGACAAAAGGGAAGGAGGAAGGGGAAGAAAGGAAAGAGGAAAGGGGGGGTGGGAGTGTGGAAGTAAAGGAAGGATGGACGGAAGGAGGAATAAAAGACGGAAGGAAAGAGGGAAGAAAGGAAAGAAGAAAGGGAGGGAGGGAAAAAATAGGAAGGAAAGAAGGAGGAAGTGAAGAAGAAAAGCGGGAAGGCAGGAAAAAGGGAGGGAGAAGGGGGAAGAAAAGAAAAAGGAAAGGGAGATAGGAAGGATGGGAGATAGGAAGGGAGAGAAGGAATAAGGGAGGAAAGAAAGAAAGAATGAAAGCGAGGGAAGATAAAGCACTCCTTCCAAGACAGTGAACTCCTTTCCAAGTACAATGGTGGGTTCGTTGCCCCATATGGATGATACCAGCCCCACCCCAGGAAAGAGAGGCACATCCAGCCCATTCAGGACACAGAGGAGTGCCCACTGTAGGGACAGCGGCCAAGGAGGAGGTCCACCTGGCAAGATGGTAGAGGTTGTATGGACCAGCCCTGGAAGTCTCCTTCTCCTCCCATCCATAATGGAGAGCGGCCCTTGGCCAAGAGGTTCACCATCACCAGAGCGGCACAGACTGGGCCAAGGGAGCAGGGAGGGGCTTCACCCAGAACCACCTCAGGCTTCCTGATGGTTTCATGCTTGAAGTGTGTGTGGAATGCCTGGGTCAAGGGCGTTTTCTAGCCGCCCCCCTCCCCCAAATCTTCATAAGCAACCAATGCACTCCGATGGCAGCTGCCAGTCAAGGTAAGCCTGCCAAAGCAGGGACCTGAGAGCACGGTGTCTTTGTGGGTGGTGAGAGCGAGCCAAGGGCCCTTTGTGCTGGAGGAGGGGTTGGGGCCGTAAGGGGAGGGTCCACTCACCGATGAGGATGAGGACGCAGACCAGGAGGGCGATGAGGGCCCCGGGGCTGAGCGAGGAGGCGGCGGCAAAGGCGGTGGCGTTGCAGGACTGGATGGCGCCGGCGCTGTCGCAGCCGCAGACCCGGATGGTGAGGGTGCCGGTGCTGCTGAGGGCGGGCGGGCCGCTGTCCACCACCAAGATGGGCAGCAGGAAGAGGTCCTGCTCCTGGCGGTTGAACCCGGGGCGCTGGGTGTGCACCGCGGCCGTGTTGTCTGCAGGGGAGAGAGTGCCCATCAGCACCCCGTACCCTCCTCCCACTGGAAAACCCTCCTGGAAATGCCTGAAACCCCGTACCTCCCCCCCCCCCCCCCATGCCTTCCTCTACCAACTCCCCCTCCCACACTAGATCCATAGGGATGAACCCCTCCCTGCAGCCAGGGACCCCCAATGCCACTCTATCAAAGTGAGAGATGTAGAGGGTCCTGCAAGGGATGGAGGGGGTGGTTGTGGCTTCATGGAGACAGACGACCTTGGGAGCTTAAAGGCTTCTTTGGGGCAGAAAGAAGGGGAAAGTACCTAGGGACTAACAATATCTGCCCCTAAGAAAGAGAGACCCATTCTGGTGCATATATGGTCAAACTGAATCAAAGAAGCTGGGCGAGAGGGGGGGGGGCACCACACTATCATCCGATGCACACCTCATCTCCACTCCAGAAGCATTTTCGTTCCAACAGAATTCAGTTCCAGGTTAGGGGGCAGTGGTGCTCAGGTGGTGCCATTGTGTATGGACATCCCCTGGTGTGCATACATATGCATCTCAATGTGCTTCCCTTTGCACATTTGGTGCCTGGATTTGTGCACACAATGTGACCACTCAGCACCAGGGTTGCAGAACAGAGCTAACGTGTGCAGAGAAGGGTGAGGGGTGCTCTCCGCTCCCACCTGCGTCCTGCAACGTCAGGCCTCGGCCCCCTCTCAGCCACCACCCGAGAGCCACACGAGGAGAGCCATGCGCACATGCTCAACTCCAAGTTCCCCTCTCAAGACCCTCAGGGGAGGCACATCCCCTCCTTTCCTTTGAAGGAGATCTCCAAGGGGGCTGCTCCCCATTATTCTTTCTCCCCCACCCCCACCCCAAAGTCAGAGCTGAAAGCATCTCTCACAATCCCTTCCCCAAGAGATACAGTTTGCAAACTCCTCCGGCCCCTTTGCATCTTTGACTTCAGGCTCTTGGTCAAGCGGCCCAGAGAAGGACGCGTCCTGTTTCAACCTGCAAGTCTTGCAATTGGTGGATGTTTGTGTTTTTTGGGGGGGGGGGGGGTGCAGTTGGCGCATTGGCCCCTCCCTCTGTGCACCCACAATGGGGAGCCCCTCCAGGCTAGTCAGGCCCAATGGCCAGGCGTGAGGGCAGGGTCGGGTCCCTTGCACGGCACCCTCTCCTTGCGCCACTTTCTGCCACAGCTGCCGCTTCGCCGCTGCCTCGGTGGCTTCTGCCGCTGGTGCTGCTGCAGCGCAGGACGTAAAAGGGGAAGATTTAAGCGAGCGCTTTGTGTCTCCATCTGCTCTGGCATCCATCAGTGTCTCGTCTTGGCTCCGGCAGCAATATTTATAAATCACATCTCAAAACCGGCTACAAATTTGTACAAAGAAACAGATGGGCCGTTGGCGCCCCGTTTGTCACCCGCCGGCCGTTATTTACAGAGCGCTTCCCAAAAGGGAGGGGTCAGGCCACAGAGGGCTGACCGAAGCCCCGGGAGCGGTCAGAGGGGCCACAGAGCAAGGCCTCTGCAAGGCAATGGAGTCTCACAGCCCCTGCAGAGTCCTGTCCTGGGCAAGGAGGACCCTACCTTGGACGTCCAGCAGCGAGAAGGGGGGTTCGCCCGAAGCCTCCGGGTCCAACGTGAAGTAAAAGTGATGGCCGCCCTGGGGCTCATCCCGGTCCACCACACTGATGGTCTGGATCAGCTGCAAAGAGAAAAGAGGACAGGCTCTCAGGGGAGCAAAGAAGGCCCTCCTCTGGTTGGGGGGCAGCGAGGAAAGCCCCCACCCCTCTATCTCCATGGAAGTCCCCTTTCTAGAAATCTTTCAGCAGAGGCTGGGTGGCCATCTGTTGGGAGGACTTTGAATGTGGCTGGAGTGAATGGCCCTTCCCACTCTAGGAGTCTATGTGCCCTTCCCTCCCCGGTGCCCTCTCCCCAAAATCCCAGGGTGGGAAGATTGGTCTCCCAAAGCAGCCACCAGGACCCTGACTCCAATTGCTTTATGCAAGGACCCCACCGCTGGCGCTCTAGGGAAGCATATGCTCCCATCCCAATTGCCACTCAGAGCAATTGCTTCTGAGAGCCCAGATTTGGGGGCTTGAGAAGAAAGAGGAACCAAATCTAGATGCTGAATGCCATGCCTGGGGAGGGAAACAAAGCCCCCCAAACCTCAAGCCAGAGGAAGCAAAGCCCCGCCTGGGCACCTTCCAGCACTTGAAGAGAAAAAGTAGGGTATACACAAACACAATAATAATAATAATAATAATAATGGATTGGGGGTTGAACGGCATGAGGAAGGGGCTTCCCAGGCTTGGCCCTCCCCTCATTGCTGCCTCACTAGCGCCCCATCACCAACACCTCTCTAGGCCAATTGCTTTCCTTTCATGCAACTCTAAAGTGCCCCCACCACGCCACTTGCCCCCCCCTCTCTGCACCCCACCTCACCTGTCCGGGCTTGGCATCCTCGCAGACGGCGGCCTCGAAGGGGGTGGCCAGCTCCGGAGGGTTGTCGTTGACGTCCAGGATGCGGATGCGGAGGGGCGCCCGGGACACCTGCCCATGGCTGTCTGCAAGACACATGCACCACCCAGTCAGGGAGGGGGGGAGGGGCAGGAAGGGGTCTTGAGGGCCCCTCTGCTCCACATTCTCCCCAACCCCCCTCCCCTGCAGGGCGCAGAGACCGCCGAGTCCATGGGCCACAACATCATGACCAGGAACAACCTGGAGCCCGCCAATGGACCCCCGAAGGAGCCAGGCTCCGAGGCCATCACTCAGTCGCATAACAGACCAGCCATCCTTCAAGAGCCTGCCATTTAACAAAAGGGGGGAGATGGAAGCCCCCTCTTTCCAACCCCAGACGCTCCAGGAGGCCTTCCTTCTGCCTGGGACCCCCAGCCTCCCACCCCACGTCCCCCTGGCAAGCAGCAGGGCAAGAGGGAGTCAATCCTTCCCATTTTGCCGGGCTTCCCATGCTCTTTTTGATGCTGCTTTCTATATTTTGTTAATTCCTTCCCTGGGATTGTTCTCCATCTCCTGGCTCCTGGGGGGGGGTGTATTGGGGGGGGGGGGGGGTCCGGTGGGCGGAAGGAATGCATAAATAATTTTAATAAATAATCATAAACTGATGGTCTGAGGAGCGTCTCTCCTGGTTTCATATTTGAGTGGATTTTTAATTTGGCTCCTTTGAATTGTGAGCCGGGCTCAGAGCGATCGGAGAAATAAATTACCCAGCAAGGAAAGGAAAAGAAAGGAAGGGAAAGGAGAAGAAGGGAAAGGGATAGGGAGGAAAGAGAAAGGGAGGAAAGGGGAGAAAGGGAAAGGAGAGGAAAGGAGAGGAGAGGAAGGGAAAGGAGAGGAAGCGAAAGGAGAAAAGGGGAAAAGAGAGGAAGGGAAAGGAGAAGAAGGGAAAGGAGAGGAAGCAAAAGGAGAAGAAGGGAAAGGAGAGGAAGCGAAAGGAGAAGAAGGGAAAGGAGAAGAAGGGAAAGGAGAAGAAGGGAAAGGAGAGGAAGCGAAAGGAGAAGAAGGGAAAAGAGAGGAAGGGAAAGGAGAAGAAGGGAAAGGAGAAGAAGGGAGAGGAGAGGAAGGGAAGGAGAAGAAGGGAAAAGAGAGGAAGGGAAAGGAGAAGAAGGGAAAGGAGAAGAAGGGAAAGGAGAAGAAGGGAAAGGAGAGGAAGCGAAAGGAGAAGAAGGGAAAAGAGAGGAAGGGAAAGGAGAAGAAGGGAAAGGAGAGGAAGGGAAGGAGAAGAAGGGAAAAGAGAGGAAGGGAAAGGAGAAGAAGGGAAAGGAGAAGGGAAAGGAGAAGAAGGGAAAGGAGAGGAAGCGAAAGGAGAAGAAGGGAAGAGAGAGGAAGGGAAAGGAGAAGAAGGGAGAGGAGAGGAAGGGAAGGAGAAGAAGGGAAAGGAGAAGAAGAGAAAGGAGAGGAAGCGAAAGGAGAGGAAGGGAAAAGAGAGGAAGGGAAAGGGAAAGGGAAAGGAGAAGAAGGGAAAGGGGAAAGGGAAGAAAGGGAAGAAAGGGAAAGGGAGGAAAAGGGAAGGGAAAGGGAGGAAAGGGAAAAGGGGGAAAGGGAAGTGAAAGGGGAGAGAAAGGGGAAAGGGGAGAAAGGGGAAGGGGTAAGGGAAAGGGAGGGAGGGAGGGAGGAAGTGTCCAGTTCTGGGGAAAACAATTCACGGAGAGGTGGACAAGATGGAAGCTGTCCAGAGAAGGGCGGCCAAAATGGCCAAAGGTATCGATTTCTTTGTTGACCCCTTCTCCCCACAAGTAACCAGATCCCGCATTTTATTGCAAGCACCTCTTGACTGTGCTTTAGGTTTTGCCCCATGAGACCAAAGGCTTTGTGACCTTGATGCCGAGCCTCCACCTTCAGGGCCATTCCACCTCTACTTCCCAGTTGCTGGGATGCAACATGGCGTCTACACGCGCACTGCAATGTGCAAAGCCTTTTGCCCTAGTGGCCCCCTCCCCTGCCAGATCCTGCAAACCCTTGCCCCTTTGCTTTAGCCCACCAAAGCCCCTCTTTCCCACACAACCCCAGAGGCACCCTCCACTCCCCCCCCTTGCAACAGAGAGGAGTGCATCCTCCCTCGAGGCTCCTGGGCAGCCCTTGCGCAACGCAACCCAGGGCAAGAGAGAAAGACCAAGGACACGGTGTGGATGGTGCTCAAGAGGGATGGGAAAAGGCTACACAATCACAACAGAAAAGACACCTATTTTGCTTTCCCTGTAAAGTGGGCTTTGCTTCCATGCAAGAGCAGAAACCTCTGCAAGGGATCCAAATGGCAGGAACCGCATGGTTAACCGAAAGGAGTCCGGATCTGCCGGGCCAGAGGAACTGCACCCCAGGGAACTGGAGGAACTTGCTGATGCTTTGCAGATGTTCAGCAGAGGAACCCCTGCTGCCTGTGAGTCCAGTGGAGGTGCCTTCAGTCTTTTTGGTGGAGGCTGGATGGCCATCTGTTGGGAGGGCTTGGGTTGTGCCTTCCTGCCTGGCAGAAGGCAGTTGGACTGGACGGCCTTTGGGATTCTATGACTCTATGAACATGCTTCCTGGAAGTCCCGAGGAGTCTTCTTCTTTCTCTGGATGTTTTGAAGCAGAGGCTGGACTAGATGGTCTCTGGAGGCCTCTTCCCTCCAACGTTAACTATTCCGCTCTATGACTCTATACCTAGACTCTCTTAGAGCAGTGTTTCCCAACCTTTTTTGAGCCGCGGCACACTTTTTACATTTGCAAAATCCTGGGGCACACCACCAACCAAAACGACACAAAATGAGACTCTAACACAGTAATACATATAGTTAATACGTTTTTAGATGTATTTATACACTCAGTGTGAAACCTGGGCCTGTTTCGATGAACACAACATAAATATCCTGGCAGGAATGGCAGAAAGACACAAACTTCCCACACAGAACTCTCATAACCAAGAGAAAATGCTATAAGAGTTTGGTGGGCATTAACCTTGAGTTTTGGAGTTGTAGTTCACCTACATCCAGAGAGCACTGTGGACTCAAACAATGTTGGATCAGGACCAAACTTGGCATGAATATGCCCAAATATGAACGTAGATGGAGTTCAGGGGAAATAGAACTTAACATTTGGGAGTTGTAGTTGCTGGGATTTATAGTTCCCCTATAATCAAAGAGCATTCTGAACCCCACCAATGATAGAACTGGGCCAAACTTCCCACACAGAACCCCCAGGAGGCAAGAGGAGGTCTCTACTTGGGGAAAGGGAGGCGGGCCTTCCCAATGCATGGAGAGGTAGAGACCCAGTAGACAACGGGTGGGGAGGGGGGTGGTTGTAATTTTGTGCCTTTATCGAGGTAGGTTTCTTAGGGTTTTTATACTTCAACACACTAGACGTCCCGTCCCGTCCCCCCTTTCCTGGAGGTTCCAATTTCCCACGACACACTAGTGTGCCCCAGCACACTGGTTGGGAAACACTGTCTTAGAGAACAGGTGACAGGCCAAAGGGCTGGTGAGGGGAAATGCTGTCGCCAAAGAGGCAAAAAATAGGATCCAGGAAATCACAATCTGCTCAGCCGAGCTCCAATAGCAGGGAAAATATGAGAAGGGATTAAAGAGGAGCCTGCTTGCAAATATCGAGGCGACGAGGCCGTCATTAGCAGGAGCCGGCATGGATTTGTCGAGAATTAATCCTGCCAAACTGACCTTATATATATATTCTGATCAGGTCACTAGTTCAGTAAATGGCGAGAATGCGGCGGATGGCATTTATTTATTTGGACTTTGGCAAAGCATCTGATAAAGTCCCCCGTCGTATTTTCATTAGCAAACTGATTAAATGCGGATTAGGCGGGGACACCGCCGGGCGGATCCACAAGTGGCCGGGAAAACGCTGCTCAAAGAGCCGTTATCGATGACGACGGCGCTTCAGGCTGGAAAGAGATCTCGAGTGAAGGGCCCCCAGGTTCCCTCCTACGGCCGCCCTCCCTCCCTTCCCTCCCTTCCTTCGGCATCTTGATCGGCGGTTTCGATGATGGGGCCGAGGGAGGCATTATCTAGCCTGCCAACGGTACAAACCTGGAAGGGTGGGCTGACGCTCGAGGAGATAGCAAAGGGATTCAAAAGGAGAAAGCAGGAAACTGATCTGAGATTCAATGAAATTCAGAAGAGATCAACGCAGAAGCCGACACGGAGATGGCAAAACCCAAACGCACGGGTATAGGGTGGGAGGGATACGAGGCTCTGGAGAAAGGCCCAGAAGAAGGACCTTGGGGTTGTGGTGGTGATAAATGGACGGTGATAAATGGAGAGAAGCCTCCCTCGCATTCTGATTCTGCCCCGGCGGCGGGACATGAAGCCCCCCTTGGGATGATGACGGAGGACGGTAAGCTGGACATGATCCAGGAGTGTGAGACTGCTGCAAAGTACAAGGATGTTATTGAAGGCTGCATTCAGAGGAACAGACCCTCTGGTTACTTTCCAGGAGGACCTGGGAAGGAATCCCAGTGGAACATTGCAGCACACCCAGATACCTGGGAGTTGTCGTTCTCTGGCCTACAAGAAGCACTCCCTGAATATCAAGCAAAAAGTGGGTGGCGCTAGGAACAATATCATGTGAAAGCAGACTGGCACAACCTGGGGATCACAACCAGACACAGGGAAGACATCTCCCTTTGCGCTTTGCCACTCTGCTCCTGAGTACGCATGCCCTGTGTCAGGCCCAGATTAACAACTTTTTGCGCCCTAGGCCACACTTCGGAATTACGCCCCCTCTACTACCGGCACTGAAAGTTGTTGTTTGGGATCCGGGAAGGGAGGGTGGGGCCCAAGCCGCGCCTACCTTTCCTTCCTTCCTTCCTCGCCCGGGGGCTTGGGGGCCGTGGCGGGGTGGCCATCTGCTGGGGCTGATTAGGATCCCCGCGCCCCAGGGAGGGAGAGTAGTGGAGAGAGGCCTGGGGGGGCCTTCCTTCCTTCGGGGGGGGGGCTCCCTGGAGATAGAGATAGAGACACCTACCCGTCTCCGTCTCCTTCAGGGCCGCTGCTCCTCCTCCTCCTCGGTTGCAATCCGTGGCTCAGGGAGAACCCCCCTCGTGGACTTCTGCCTCCAAGCAGTCCCTCGCCTTCCTATTGGCCGAGTCCGCGGAGCCATGCCGGAAGGGAGGCTCCCCGATTGGCCAGCTGCCGCTCTTCAGCTTTGATCGATGGGTGTCACAAGGCGGGAGGCGGGGCCAGGAGGCAAGCTCGGAGGACTCACTCCTGGCCCCACCCATTCACCGCCTCCCAGGGAGGGAGGGAGGGAAGGAGTGACGTCACCCTGGAAGGTGACAGAGCAAACAAGGAAGGCGGGCCTGGTGGAGGAGGGAGGGAGTGATGTCACCCTGGGAGGCCCCGCCCCTGGCTGAGTAGCGGGAAGGAGGGAGGGAGGGAAGGAGGGAGGGAAGCCGCTGCTGCTGCTCCTTGCCCTGCGTGTCCTGCCTTGAGACCAAGCTCGGCCCTCCCTCCCACCTTTGTGCTTCATCTCCCACCATTCCCAAGGGCTGGCCACAGAGTTTTTTAAATAAAAAAACACCTTTTTTTGGTCTGTGAATTGCGCCCCCCTCGGCTTGCGCCCCTAGGCCATGGCCTAGGTTGGCTTTATGGGTAATCCAGGCCTGCCCTGTGTGAATACATCTCACAACATTAAAACAATGGATGTGGCTCTTATGAGACGTGCCGAGTTGTCACAGGATGCCTATGCCCCACACCACTGGAGAAATTATACGGTTTAGCCAGTATTGCACCACCTGATATCCACCGGGAAGTAGAAACCTATAATGAAAGGACCAAGGTATCGATGTCCATCCTCTGTTCAGATATCAGCCAGCATGCCAACGTCTTAAATCAAGAAATAGCCTTCTAATATCCACAGAGATACTCGCAGGAAGACCTCAGCAAGCAAGAGTCCAAAAGTGGCAGGCTCAAACCCGGCACCTCAATCAGTGGCTGAGACCAGATGAGCGACTCCCTCCTGAGCACAAAGAGGACGGGGCGACTTGGAAGGCGCTGAACAGGCTGTGCTCTGGCACCACAAGATGCAGAGCCAACCTTCAGAAATGGGGCCACAAAGTGGAGTCCATGACATGCGAGTGGGGAGAAGAGCAAACCACAGGCCACCTACCACAATGCAACCCGAGCCCTGCCACATGCCGCACCAGAGGCACTGTAAGTGGTCAGCAACTGGTCAATGGACATCTAATATAATGCCAAGTTTTAAAACTTTGTGTTTTTAAAATACATTACAACGGTACTCTTGGTTTGCTTCTGATACGAGAAATAAAATAGGAACATATTGTTGAAGGCTTTCATGGCTGGAATCACGGCGGGGGTGTTGTGTGGTTTCCGGGCTGTATGGCCAACATGTTCTACCAGCATTTTCTCCCGCATCTGTGGTTAATGGCATCTGCACAGGATCTGATGGTGGTAACGCAAATGGAGTATATAGACCTGTGGAATGACCTGGGTGGACCATACTAACAGAATCTGTGAAGACCACCTCCTTCCAGGTTCTGGCCCAGCTTACTTGTCCAAACGTATATCCCCTTATGTCCCACCTCGAAAATTACAATCTTCCAGGGAGGCTCTGCTCTCGATCCCACCCTCGTCGCAAATACGTTTGGTAGGGATGAGGGACAGGGCCTTCTCGGCGGTGGCGCCTCGCCTGTGGAACTCGCTCCCCAGCGAAATTAGGTCAACTTCTTCCCTCCTTTCCTTTAGGAAAAAGTTGAAGACGTGGCTATGGGACCAGGCATTTGGTTAGACATTCGGGCAGCAGGCGGACAATAAAATGATGACAATGCTTCGGAAAACGGACTGGGGACAGGCTTCGGATTAAGTTGTGATTGTAGAACTCGGACTAGTTGTACTTTTTAAAATGGTTCTTAAACTGATTAATGTGTTGTTTATTATGTAACTGTTGTTTTTATTGATGGTATGTGTGGGGCATCGAATCGCTGCCGGCTGTGAACCGCCCTGAGTCCTCCTTCGGGGGTAGAGAAGGGCGGGGTACAAATATTTGAGATAAATAAATAAAATAACCCGAACCACCTAAACTGGGCTCTACAAGCCATTGGGTATGCAGGCCCGGATCAGGCCCTTTTGCCGCCCAAGGCCAAAGGGTCTGCCGCCGCCCCTCCCCACCCCCGGCTCCGCCCCTCCCTTCCCCTGGCTCCGCCCCTCCCCACCCCTCAGCCCCACAACTCCCCCTCGCAGGATTGAAGGAAGGAGGGTGGGGCGAGGAGGAGAAAAAGGCGCCCTCCCGCCACGCGTCCTGCGCGGTGCCCACCGCTTTTCGGCGGGGCTGGCTCGACAAGGAGGAGGGGGCGGCGGTGCGGCTTCCTCCGCCTCCTCCCTGGGGTGGCGTCGCCAGGCAGAGAGGAGGAGGTGGAGAGAACCTGCGCCGCCGCCCCTCCTCCCTTGTGTGGCGTGACGACGCAAGGGAGGAGGGGTGGTGGCACGGGTTCTCTCCGCTTCCTCCTCCCTGCCTGGCGAGGCCACACCAGATAGGAGGCGGAGGGAAGCCGCGCCGCCGCCCCTCCTCCCTTGCGTCGTGACGCCACACAAGGGAGGAGGGGGGGCAGCGTGGCTTCTCTCCGCCCCTCCCCGCCCCCGGCTCTGCTCCTCCCCGCCCCCAGCTCCGCCCGCCCCCGGCTCCGCCCCTCCCCGCCTCCTCACTGGCACGAGGAGGAAGGAAAGCCCCACCACCGGAGCCGATGCAGGGCCTCCCCACGGCTGCTCCTTCCTCCCTCCCTCCCTCGGGCACCATGCCGGCCTGAGAAGTGGCCGAAATTGCCCTTTTTAGGCCGGCTTTAGGAGGGAGGGAGGATCGGCTCCGCGCCGGCGAGGAGGCGGGGCGGAGCCGGAGGCGAGGAGGGGCGGAGTCAGGGGTGGAGCCGATCCTCCCTCCCTCCTAAAGCAGAGCCGAGGGGAGCAGAGCAAAGGGAGGGGGCGGCCGCGCATGCGCCCTTTATTTTTTCAATTTTTTTTCGAATTTTTGGGGGGATTTTTTTAATTTGGGGGGGGCGGATCTGCTGCCCTCCCAAAACTGCCGCCCGAGGCCATGGCCTCGGGTGGCCTTATGGTTAATCCGGCCCTGTGGGTATGTATTCTACGACTGACATCGGAAGAACTGCAAGACCAAGAACAAGCCACGAGAGTCAAGACAAAGACCGACCCAGAGGGAAAGGGTTCTCGCCACACGTCAAGGGGGCTACAGAGGGAAACTGAGGAAGAAACACTACCTGTAAACTATCTACAGATCCACTGAGGAAATCCAACACATGCGACATTCAGCAAAGGACAAGAGGGACCCTCTCCCCTCTGCAGGAGTCTCCCGCATACTGTGTATGCAACATGAAAGGCCATGCAGACTAACTCAACCAGAGAAGTCAGATAGAGCAGGACACAGGATAAACCAAGCTGGGCACATAATATAATTTGAGAACACAACAATGTTGGACCACTGTGACGACCACTTAATCTGACTACACAGAGAAGCCATTGAAAGCATGTGGACAATTTCAACAGGAAGGAGGAAACCATGAACATGACAAAATCTGGCTACCAGTATTTAAAAAAACACAAAAAACCAACAATACCAGAATCAAGACAGGAAGTAAAGGACACCTCTCAGAAACAGGGGAACTCCGGACAACAAACAACCAAGCGTCCGTTAACACCTCCCAAGCAGAGGATACCCCCAGGTGACAACGGTCTGGCTACCTCTACGCAGACACCCTCACTGGTTGACTTTGTGGCTACTCATACTGCTCAAGCTTGCTAATTGCAGCATTCACACTTGCTTCAAAGACAAGGGGTCTTTCTCACACCCTGGATATTATTCCACAGAGATAGATAGAGATGGGGGGGGGGGGGTGGATGGATGGATGGACAGACAGACAGATGGATGGATAGATGGATATCCCACTTGCCTACAGAAGAAAGAGGAACATTCAACTGGGATTGGGGGACATAGAGGGTGACACAATGGCCTTCTTTCAATACCCCAAGGGCCTGACACACCCCAGCATGCCTCAGGCCCTCAGGAAGACCAACACCATGTTAAATCTCCAGCCTGCAAAGCCCAGAGACAAGATGCTACAGAAGCCCATAGTTCATTCAATGTTCAAGGCCAGAAACCGCTCGGGCTGATAAGGACCGAGGGATAGCTGGAGACGGGTTGACTCCCATTCGCCCAGGTGCTAGTGCTAATTGGATGAGCATACCATTCCCATGCGGAAGGCCTGAGAAGGCCCAGATGGAGAACTGTTATGAGAACTAGTTCCGACGTCCCGGTGCGTCGTAACTATCAAAGGCTGTGAGACCTATTTAAGCTAGGTCCCAGAGATGGTTGCTATCTTTCGCCAACATTCGGCTTTCAAGCCAAGTCTTCACGGGACCCTGCCTGGCCATTGGGCCTTCCTGCCATTGAACTCTGTTTGCCAAGCCTTGTGCCAAGAACTACCTGTGGATTAGCCCATTGGGGCATTAAAGACTCTTTTGCCTATTTTGATTCTATTTTGCCTTTGGATTATTGCTTTGCAATACTTTGGTGCTTGGAGACACCTGTGGACTATAATTTTCTTTCTTTTACTACTTTTACTTATCCATATATATAAAGGAAGAGTCGTCATGGAACGACCGTCCCAAACAGAGAAACCTTACAACGCAGAGACACCAACCTTGCCAACAGAAATAGGCCTCAGACAAGGTACGTTTGTAGCAAAGAAACTTTCCCCCCCAAAACCTAAAAGGCCCCCAAAACAACGAGTAAAAAACTACATTTCCCAGCATCCTCCGGGGCTCCCAACAACTCTCCCAGCCTCTACATTCTGACAACATGATTGGCTGCCCATAACGGCAGATTTGCATAACTCCTGTACTGGCCAGCCAACATGAACATTCCGACCCATAATAAACTGTCAGAGGAGGATAAGGCAAAGGGCTGAGGCACAAACACAAACACCCAATTCACTTCCCACAGAAAATTTACACCCCTACAAATCACAGACCACGCCCAAAATTGACAGTAAGGCTTCATTAACTTAATTTCCCTGACTAGGCCTCACTTAATGGAATGCTGTTTACGCTCTGAATTGACAGTAAGGCTTCATTAACTTGATTCTCCTGACTAGCCCTCAGCTCATTGGACATTGTGTATGGCCTGAATTGACAGTAAGGCTTCATTAACTTGCTGTTCCTGACTAGGCCTCACCTCATGGGACACTGTGTATGGCCTGAATTTACAGTAACCTACCTTGGCACACAGAGCCCCTATGACCCACGCTACACTATACTACAGTTTGGAGGAGGGTGGACCATGGATTATGGGACTTGAAGTACCTCCATGGATAATGGGATTTGTAGTACTTCAAAACCCATCATTCCCTACAGACCACTGTGTCCAAGAACAAAGACCGATAAAGACCAAACTTTGCACACATTGCCCCCCATGACCCACACTCCATCCGACTGCAGTTCAGAGGAGGACACACCATGGATAATGGGATTTCAAGTACCTCCACTCACTTCCAAAGTACCCCACCCACACAAGCATCAACCTCTACATCAACACAGCAGACGGAAAGACAAAAAACATTGCATATCCACAAGCTATGCAGAACGCAAGCAACACCACACACCAACAACTCCCCAGGATTTCAACATCCCACCCACCAGAACAACCCACAACGACACAGCCAGGGCCCCAACAACACCATAACTAACAACAACTCCAACCCTTACATACTCAGACTTTCTCGCATCTCCTAAATAGGGCACAGCAACGCGTGCCGGGTACAGCTAGTTCTAAATAAAGCATTTAACCGTGGCTGGTCTCAAGTGGTTTACTGGGGGGTCGTTCAGGTCTACAGTGCAACAGGGCCGCACCAGAGAGGAGAAGGCAGGACTATTCCTGCCACAGAGGATGGGGCCAGGTCTCATGGTTTGAAGCTAGAGGAGGACGGATCCTGACTGAGCATTGAGAGGAACATCTTGACAGTCGCAGCGGTTCAGCAGTGCGATCATCGGCCCAGACACAAGGTATTCAGGTCCTGTAACAGAACGATGACGAAAGAGGGCCCCTCCAGAAGACACACAGAGACCGCCGTTCCTGGTTCAAGGAGGGCTGTTGGAGCCTGAAAAAGTGCCCATCGAGG
The DNA here is from genome assembly GCA_030556195.1 of Anolis apletophallus. Lineage (NCBI taxonomy): Eukaryota > Metazoa > Chordata > Lepidosauria > Squamata > Anolidae > Anolis > Anolis apletophallus. The sequence continues at coordinate 1,534,179 of JARBWK010000005.1, forward strand.
CCCAGAACAATTTGATAAGGAGCCACTGGGGAAATGGGAGGGATGTTGGAAGAGGAAAGGGAGTGACGAGACTGAAGAAAAGGAAGAATTAGGAACGCAATGCCCTTAGATTTATCTGCAAGGCAGAAGCAATAAAACACTTTGTGGGCCTATACAAGCTTTCTGGGTGTTGTTTATGGACTAGCCGCCGAAAAACACTGCATACGCTAACTTCATTTAATGCTTATCTGAAGTGGAGTTCCTATTTTGGTTACAGCTGCTGAGATCTAAGTTGTTGTTACTCATTCGTTCAGTCGCTTCCGACTCTTTGTGACCTCATGAACTAGTCCAGGGCAGAGCCCCCTGTCAGCCGTCACCACCCCAGGGTCTCCCTCAAGGTCAAGCCAGTCCCTTCAAGGATGCCACCCCCCTTGCCCTTGGTCGGCCCCTCTTCCTTTTTCCTCCTATTTCCCCCAGCATCATTCCCTCCTCCAAGCTTCCCTGTCTTCTCATGATGTGGCCAAAATACTTCACCTTTGCCTCTCATCTCCTTCCCTCCAATGAGCAGTTGGGCTTTCTTTTCTGAAGTATGGACTGGTTGGATCTTCTCGCGGTCCAAGGCACCCCCAGAACTTTCCTCCAGCACCACAGCTCAAAAGCATCTATCTTCCTTCGGTCAGCCTTCCTGATGGTCCAGCTCTCTCATCCATAGATGGCTATGGGGAATACCATTGCTTTGACTATGCAGATCTTGGTTGCCAGAGTGATGACTCTACTATTCACTATTTTGTCGAGATGGGTCCTTGCTCTCTTCCCAAGAAGGAAACGCCTTCTGATTTCCTGGCTGCAGTCTACGTCTGCACTCATCTTTGCATAAACCCTGCCACTGCCTACACAATTTTCACCCTCTATTTGCCAGTTCTCAATCAATCCGGTCAGGCCCGGATTAGCGGACTGTGCCGCCCAAGGCCGCCCGGCCTAAACGCCGCCCCTCAGGGGCGGGGCCTCTTGCAGGGCGGCGTGGCGCACTAAGGCGCCGCTGGAAGTCCCGCCCCTAGGGCGACTCACGTGGCTTTCCGCGCTGCCGCCGCACTGCACCGGCGCACCTCCTCCCTTCACTGAAGGGAGGAGGTGCGCCGGTGCGAGCGTGGTGGCGGGGAAGCCGCGTGAGTCGCCCTAGGGGCGGGACTTCCGGCGGCGCCTGTGCGTCACACTGGCAGCGGCTCCGCCCCTCCTACCTTCAGTGAAGGGAGGGGGTGGAACCGGCGAGAAGGAGAAGGCGCCGCTGGAAGTCCCGCCCCTAGGGAGACTCATGCGGCTTTCCCCACCGCCGCCCCGCTCGCCCGTGCCCCAAACACGAGCGGGGCAGCGGTGGGGAAAGCCGCGTGAGTCGCCCTAGGGGCGCACAAGGCGCCGCCGGAAGTCCCGCCCCTAGGGCAATTCACGCGGCTTCCCCCGCCGCCACGCTCGCACCAGCGCACCTCCTCCCTTCACTGAGGGAAGGAGTGGCACCCGCCGCGTCAATCGTCCTAGGGGCGGCGGGACTTCCCCCTGGCGGGCGCCACTCCTTCTTTCACCCCTTCCTTCAGGGCCGGAAATGCCGCCCCCCAAATCCGCCGCCCAAGGCCATGGCCTAGTCTAGCCTTATGGGTAATCCGAGCCTGAATCCGGTTGCCATAATCTTGGGGTTTTTCAATGTTTAATTGCAACCTAGCTTTTGCCCTTTCTTCTTTCGCCTTGATCAGAAGGCTCCTCGGCTCCTCCTTGCTTTCGGCCATCAAAGTGGTGCCATCTGCATATCCAAGGTTGTTAATGTTTCTTCCAGCAATTTTAACCCCTGCCTTGGATTACTCAAACCCCGCACATCCTCACATGATGTGTTCCCCATACAAGTTGAATAGATTGAGTGAGAGGATACAACCTTGACGTACGCCTTTCCCAATCTTGAACCAGTCTTTGTTCCGTGGTCTGTCCTTCCTGTTGCTACTTATTATTTATTATTTGGATTTCTTGGTCGCCCCTTCCAAGTGGCACGGGGCGACTCACTTGGTCCTCAGGAGAGAGACAAGGTGGCCGAGCAGGGCACAGGGTTACAGCCTGTGTTAAACGGGGTTACACTCCCCCTGAAGATGCAGGTTCGCAGTTTGGGTGTGATCCTCGACTGATCGCTGAGCCTGGAACCCCAGGTTTCGGCGGTGACCAGAGGAGCATTTGCACAGCTAAAACTTGTGCGCTCACTGTGCCCGTACCTTGGGAAGTCTGACTTGGCCACGGTAGTCCACGCTCTGGTTACATCCCGTATAGATTACTGCAACACCCTCTACGTGGGACTGCCTTTGAAGACTGCTCGGAAGCTTCAACTGGTTCAACGGACAGCAGCCAGGTTGATAACAGGAGCGGCACTCAGGGAGCGCACAACACCTCTGTTGTGCCAGCTCCACTGGCTACCAGTTTGCTACTGTGCACAATTCAAAGTGCTGGCTTTGGCCTTTAAAGCCCTTAACGGTTCTGGTCCAACTTACATGTCCGAATGCATCTCTTCCTATGAACCTTCAAGATGCTTAAGATCATCCGGACAGGCCCTGCTCTCGGTCCCGCCTGCTTTGCAGGCGCTATTGGTGGGGACGAGAGACAGGGCCTTTTCAGTGGTGGCTCCTCGGCTTTGGAACGCCCTTCCTAATGACATCAGATCGGCCCCCTCCCTCCTGACATTTTGCAGGAAGGTTAAGACCTGGCTATTTGACCGGGCATTTGCAGATGTAGTATGATTGTCAAATGGAGACCTAAGGAACGATGACGATGCAATTGGAAGTCGATTTAATTAATGAGACGCTGATATTGTGTTTTTAATGTTGAATGCTAATTTGTTTATGTTGGAATTGTATTGTATTGATAATTGTTGATATGTTTGTCTTGAGCAGTTTTTGCTGTTGTACACCGCCTCGAGTCGCCTTCGGGCTGAGAGAGAGAGGCGGTCTAGAAGCAAAGTAAATAAATACATAAATAAATTTGGTATGCCAAGACCATTAAGAACTTGCCACAATTTATGATGATCCACACAGTCAAACACTTTAGAATAGTCAATAAAGCAGAAAGAGAAGTTTTACTGAAACTCCCTGCCTTTCTCCATTATCCAGCATCCAGATATTGGCCATTTGGTCTCTGGTTCCTCTCCCTTTTCTGAACCCAGCTTGCACATCTGGCAACTCTGTGTGTGTGTGTGTGTGTTGCTGGAATCTTCCTTGTAGGATCTTGAGCATTACCTTACTGGCATGAGAAGTAAGAGCCACTGTACAAAAGTTTGAGCAGCCTTTTTAGGTATGGGGATATAAGTTGATTTTTTCCCAGTCTGATGGCCATTCTTGTGTTTTCCGTATCTGCTGGCAGATGGCATGCATCACCTTTACAGCATCTTCTTTCAAGATTTTGAACAGTTCACCTGGGATCCCAACGTCTCCTGCCGTCTTGTCGCTAGCCATGCCCATCCTGGCTACAGGCCTGGTATGGATGTTGCCGTACAGTGGTGAGATCCAGTCTCTGAAGTTCTGCTGTGTACCCATCGTGCACAGATCTTCCGATACCCAAGCAAAGCAATAATGTGACTCACACGTTCTTGTGAAATGCCAATTATGCTTGAACTTTCTCTCTGAGTGATACGACGATCATCCTGAATCAATCTGTCAACCTTTTGCTTGTGAAACTCGGTGGTTGCTGTCACAGGACGTCCGACTCTTTGTTTGTCACGCAAGTCAGACGTTCCCACCTCAACATCTTTAAACTTACTCACCCAATGACGCACAGTCCTCACATCAACACAATCACCATAAACAGCTTGCATTCTCTGAGGAATCTCCTTTGGGGTGACTAGCCAGGATTTTGATTCAGGGAGGGGGTGAGTTTGATTCGGGGGGGAGGGGGCTGAGTCTGAGTGAGAGAGGGTCTACCCTTGCAAACTCTTTGTATCGTTATCCAAATACCCTCATGCATATGGGATATATTGAGCATGGTGATCGGATCATGATATGAATACACATAACAGTTTCAATAATGTACCAGTAAGGCCTTCTCGTGGATCACCCTGAGCCTTTTGGGGCGGGGGGGGGGGGCTGAAGCCCCTCAAGCATCCCCCACCCCCGGCTACATGCCTGGGGGTGACACCTTCTGCTGTCAAGAATTCAATGACTGCATGTTGCTTAAGTCACATTGACCGACCATCCGCACAGTGTTCCATACTTTGCACTTTAAGAACACAACCATTCAATGCAAAGGCTCCCCACCAAAATGGAACTGTAGAGGAGAGTCTACTGAACAAGCCAGTACCTGCCGCATACCAGGACTGCCATCTGTGGAGGAATTACCAGGGTGGAGGCATTACTTTTCATTCAACCCTCGTACAATAAAGTGCCACTGTCCTATTCCTTCGCTTCACTAGTGCATGCCCGGATTACCCATAAGGCCAATGAGGCCATGGCCTAGGGCAGGGGTGCTCACACCTTTTCAGCATGGGAGCTACTGATTAAAAAACCAAGTCCCAAAGATCACCTGCCCAGAAATGTAAAACGTATAACTATTTTCTTATTTATTTATTTATTTATATTTATTATTCATTTTTACGTACCGCTCCTTCCAGCAGGCTCGGGGCAGTTGACATAAAATGAAGTTATAAAACATCAACATTTCAATTTAATAACAACAATATAAAACAGAGCATAAAAATACATCCAACCACCCCATTTTCCCACACTGCCCACACTGCCATATTACCACACATATTATCAGCCAGAAAGTAAGAAGAGAGGCTTTTGAACTGCAAGGCCATTTAATACTCAGCAAGGTAAACAAAGGGGCATGCAAAAATACATCCAACCACCCCATTTCTCCCACATTTCCATATTCCCCAACATATATTTCTCAAGGAACAAAGCAAGCAGAGAGGCTTTGAAGCTAAAAGGCCATATTTAAACATTAAAATAAACAAAGAGACATGCCACAGAACAATCAAGCACCCACCCCAAAGTAAAAAGACCAACCTTTGAGATGCGGTAAGGAAATGACCCCAAAGCGTCCTTCTTCTCCTCCTCCATTGTTGCTCCTATTTCCATGCCGCCAGCAGGTGTGCCACCTCCAAGAGCTCACGAGAAGTCCAAGAGGCAGAATGGGCGCTTCTGCGCATGCGCGGGGCCAGCCATGCATAGCGTCATCCAGGCCCGCCCCCTTTGGTCTCCTACGACTCTGAGTGGCTGGAGAAGGACGGAGGGAGGAGGAGGAATCCAAAAGAGGGGGCCCACTCTGCCTCTTGGACTCTGGAGCTTTTGGAGGCGGCGCGCGAGCAGGGAGGAGCAACGACGGAGGACTTCTTTGCAGCGTGCAGGGGCGCGTGAAGAGGACCAACAGCAAAAAACCTGGTCGGGCCTGAAGATCACCAGGATGAGGCCCGAAGATCACCCTGGTGATCCCGATCACCATTCTGAGCACCCCTGGCCTAGGGGCATAAGCCGAGGGGGGGGGGCACAGATCACGAAACAAAAAACCAAAACTGGTCCGCGCCCCTCTTTCCCCCTTTTTCATGCCTCTCCTCGCTCCTTCTCCCGGCAAAGTCTCTGCTCCGTCTCTTGCGCGCGCTCTCTCTCGCACGCACGCTCTCTCTCGTGCGCTCTCTCCTTTGGAGCGTGCGCTTTCTCTCGCTCTCGTGCCTTGTCTCTCTCGCACTCTCTCTCTCGTGCGCGCGCTCTCTCTCTCGCAACGCTCTCTCTCGCAACGCTCTCTCTCGCTCTCTTGCGCGCGCACTCTCTCTCTCTCTCACGCTACCTCTCTCTCGTGCGCACCTTTGGAGCGGGTTCGCACCCGCTGCGCTCTCCCCAAGCCTCCCAACTCCCGAGGAGACCTTCAGAGCACAGCAGAGCTTTCCAGCCGGTGGGAATGCATGGGGACGTTGGAGGAGGCGGGATGGTGCCTACTCGCCTTTCTCTTCTGCTCTGGAGGCACCATGGCGAAAGCCAGCCAAGTGTGGGTCTGAGTGGTGTGTGTGTGTGTGGGGGGGGGGTGCATAATTCCAAAGTGTGGCCTAGGGCGTGAAAAAGTGTTAATCCGGGCCTGCACTAGTGCGTTTTAAATCTGGAACTTTGGTTATTTTTTGTGGTTCGCATCGCTCACCAGGCTGCCCTCTCTCATTTTATGGTCATCTAAATTCCATATCACCATTGGGGTGGCCAATGGCACCCCCAGATCAGGGGCCGACCCCTTTTGGCTTGCAGCCACGGGCTTTGGGTCTTTGGGTGGGCTTTTGCCTTTAAAGGCAACGAGTTCTTCACGTGGATCATTGTGCCAAAAACCCTTTAAGGTTGGGTGAGCAGTAGTGGGGGAGGGAGGGCCGGGCATGAAGGAGGTGGATGAAAGACGCCCCCCCCCCCCCTCGCTTTACACTTTCTTCTCTGCCTGTCTCTCCGCTTTCTCTCCGCGTCTGTCTCCCTTTCAAACAGAGAAACACACGCACAAACACTCTCGATGAGAACGCAGAGTCACTCGATAAAGCTGATTGGCAGGAGATTTGGGAACAAACAAAAGGAAGTCCTTCTTCACACAATGCAACATCGACCCATGGAATCCGTCAGCGGAGTGTGCCGCGACTGCCGATACCGTAAGAGAATTACAACAACTTCGTGGAGAACGAGATGCAGCCCATCCCTTGGCCAGGAGGGGAACCTCCATGTTTGCAGCACAAAGTGTATAGGTCAGGCATGGGCAAACTTGGGCCCTCCGGGTATTTTGGGCTTCAACTCCCACAATTCCTAACAGCCGGAGGGCCCAAGTTTGCCCATGCCTGATATAGGGGCTAAAAGCTGAGACAACAATACCCACCTTCACCTGTTGACTCACCTGGATGGGTCTTTCCCAGAATCTCAAATTTGGCGTTCCTGAGCAAGGTGCTCCATCGTATTCCCTGCACACTTAGGGGGCTCAAGGGCCCCATTTGCTCCCCTAAGTCCCTAGAGAAAAAAGGGGGGATTTTGGTAGGAATATTATTCTTTACTTAGGCAGGAATCACCCACAGGTACAAATAGAAGACACCTGGCTGGAAGTGGTCCACCTCCAAAGGGTCAAGCGGGTCTTAGAAGAGCAAGGGTGGTTTCTTTTCTTTTAAAAAAAATTCGTGTCAGGAGCAACTTGAGAAACTGCAAGTCGCTCCTGGTGTGAGAGAATTGGCCGTCTGCAAGGCCGTTGCCCAGATGTTTTGATGTTGTTTTTTTACCATCCTTGTAGGAGGCTTCTCTCATATCCCCACCTGGGCAGCTGGAGCTGACAGACAAGAGCTCTCCCCAGATTCAAACCTCTGATCTATTGGTCAGCAGTCCTGCCGGCACAAGGGTTTAACCCAGGCCCAGATTACCCATAAGGCCACACTAGGGCGCAGGCCTAGGGGGGCGGCAGATCAAGGACCAAAAAGAAAGTTCAAACAGAACCGCAACGTGCGGCATGATGACTCTCTCTCTCCTGGGAGGGCGGGGAGAGAGCGCTGCGAGGGGGCAGGGGAGGAGGGAATGGCGCCCCCCCTCACCACCACCACCCCCCCTTGTCAGGAGGAGGAAGGAATGGAAGCCCCCGGGACCGCTGCCGGCCATGCGTGGCACCCAGGAACATGGCGGAGAAGGCAGAGGCGCCCTTCTGCCCGCCAGCGGCCCCAGGGGCAGGGCTTCCCTCCACCTCATCCTCCTCGCGCCCTTGATTGAAGGAAGGCGGTCGCAGGGAGGAGGAGGAAGGAAGCCTCGCCCCGGGCGCTGCTGGGTATGGCGGCAGCGGCCCGGGCAGGGCTTCCCTTCCTCCTCCTCCCCGCGACCGCCTTCCTTGACTGAAGGAAGGCGATCACAGTGAGGAGGAGGAAGAGGCGGAGGGAAGCCCTGCCCCCGGAGCCGCTGCTGCGCACGCCCAGCTGCAGCCCCGGGGGCGGGGCTTCCAAAGTGTGGCTTAGGGCGCCAAACGGAGTTAATCCGGGCCTGGTTGAACCCATTGCGCAACCGGGGGCTCCGGGGAAGTTGTGGTGTGGTGCAGCAGCCAAAACAGGCCAATGCAATCCTGGGGTGCACACTGCACCCGGGCAGGCACCCCTGGGGACGCAGCACCTTAAGCAAATGCGTAATTCGCGTACCCTGGCTGCAGCCACAGGAGAACATGTCCAGCTCAAGGGACACAGCAATGCTTCTCAGTTCTGCTTTGGCCAGAAATGCCCACTTGGACCAGCATCCAAAATGGGGAAAACCCCTACAAAATGTCCACACAAAGCCAATGAGATGACCAGAGGTCAGGAACATGAGATTCCAACCATGGAAGATTGGGAATTAAAGATCTCCAGAAGAGACAAAGGATCAGAGAGGAGCCTTTGGGCAAATCTTCAGAAGCCGGGAAGCCTTTTTTCATCTTTATGAAGAAGAAAGAAAAGGAAATCACACGCAAACATGATGATGATTAGGAAGCACTTGTACAAATATTTGCGAGGGAGAAAGAAGGAAGGAAGGGAAGGATATTTTTGCATTCATCTTCTTTGGTTTGGATAGCAGGAGTAGAATCACAGAGTTGGAAGGGACCCCAAGCGGTCATCCAGTCTGACCCCCTTTGGCCCCGAAGGAAGACACAATCCAATCCATGATGGTAGTACTTTGTGATATTTGTGTCCAGAGGCGGTCTAAGGTAATTTTAAACAGTAAGCGAATATTATTTTGACGCCCTGCCCCAAAACATTATCCCCCGCGCATGCCCAGAAGCTCCTATGCGCAGGCGCAGAAGCCTGTAAACACAGCACTCCCTATTTGGCGCCCCCCTCTGTGCATGCCCAGAAGCTCCTGTGTGCAGGCACAGAAGCCTGTAAAACCAGCACTCCCTATTTGGCACGTGCCCCCCTCTGTGCATGCCCAGAAGCTCCTGTGTGCAGGCACAGAAGCCTGTAAAACCAGCACTCCCTATTTGGCACGTGCCCCCCCCTCTGTGCATGCCCAGAAGCTCCTGTGTGCAGGCACAGAAGCCTGTAAAACCAGCACTCCCTATTTGGCACGTGCCCCCCCCCTCTGTGCATGCCCAGAAGCTCCTGTGTGCAGGCACAGAAGCCTGTAAACACAGCACTCCCGATTTGGCCCGTGCCCCCCTCCGCGCATGCCCAGAAGCTCCTGTACGCAGGCGCAGAAGCCTGTAAACACAGCATTCTCTATTTGGCACGCGCGCCCCCCTCCGCGCATGCCCAGAAGCTCCTGCGCACAGGAGCAGAAGCCTGTAAACACAGCACTCCCTATTTGGCACGGGCCCCCCCGCGCACGCCCAGAAGCTCCTGTGCGCAGGCGCAGAAGCCTGTAAACACAGCACTCCTATTCGCACGCGCCCCCCCTCCGCGCATGCCCAGAAGCTCCTGTGCGCAGGCGCAGAAGCCTGTAAACACAGCAATCCCTATTTGGCACGTGCCCCCCCCCTCCTCGCATGCCCAGAAGCTCCTGTGTGCAGGCGCAGAAGCCTGTAAACACAGCACTCCCTATTTGGCACGCCCCCCCCTCTGTGCATGCCCAGAAGCTCCTGTGCGCAGGCGCAGAAGCCTGTAAACACAGCACTCCCTATTTGGCACGCCCCCCCCCCTCTGTGCATGCCCAGAAGCTCCTGTGCGCAGGTGCAGAAGCCTGTAAACACAGCACTACCTATTCGGCACCGTGCCGATGGCACGCAGGGAGGTTTGCTACGGAGCGCACAAGGCCCAAAAGCGGAACATCGGCCGGATGCTGTCTGGCGGGCAGGGGAATGCGCCCTTTACCCAGATGGCGCCCCACGCAGCGGCATCCTTTGCCTACCAGTAGCACCGCCCCTGATTGTGTCTTTGTTTTTAAGGGGGTGCTGTGGTTTTAAAATTTTCCACACTCCCAGGGATACCGCCCATTGCTGCCTCCGCATACCCAGCACCTCATCCCCTCCCGCACGACCACCTCCTCCTCCTTCGCTGCCACAACTGTTACGCAAGGTCCAGAATCCCCAGAAGGCACGAGACGCAAGCAGCCATGTGCGTGAACCTCACTCTGGCTCCCTCTCTCTGTGAGCACCTCCTGCCGCCGCCGCTCCGCCCCTTCCACCCTCCCTTCCTTCCAGGAAGGCCCGCCTCTTCTGGTCCGTCACTTACGGCACACACAACCAAATCACCCCTCCCCCTTCTGCTCCCCTTCTGCGCTCGCCTCTCTTTATGCTCAAGAGGGAGGGCTAGAGCGGCCAGGGAAGGCGCTAAGATGGCGGCGCTGTCGGCTTGGTTGAGTAAGCCGGACCAGGCCCAGTGTTTGTGTGGGGAGAGCGGCAGCTACTGGGCATTCACGTAGAGAGCTCTCTCTCTCTCTTTCTCTCTTTCTCTCTCTCCCTTCCTTCCTTCCTTCCTTCCTCACTGCTGGCCTGGCCTGGCCTCCTGTTGCCTCCTGTCCTGTCCTGTCAATACGGGACAGGAACTGAAAATACGGGACACGAAATTCAGAGCACAAATACGGGACGTCCTGTGTAATACAGGACAGGCGGGCAACCCTAGCGATGGCTGACTTCTCTGGCTGAGTGAGCCTGCAGTGCCTTTCATGTACCTTGACTCGTGCCTGGGCAATGCTGCTGCATTTGGGGGTCCCTTCGCATATTTCTTGCCCACCGCTGCATGGTATACAGTCGACTCCTGCAGAGGTGAGAGGGTCCTTCTTGTCCTTTGCAGAACATAGCATGGGTTGGATTTTCTAAGTGGGTCTGTAGATGGTTTGTATGTTGTGTTTCCTCATCAGCTTCCCTCTGCGGCCAGTGGTTCCCTTGGAGTCTGGTCAGAACCCTTTTGCCTTGACTCTCGTGGCTTGTTCTTGGCCTTGCAGCTCTTCTGATGCCTTCGTTAGAGTCTCCATTGGCCTGGAGAGCCCGGTTTAGGGGGTTGGATGTATGTTTAACATCATAATAAAGGTCTTCAGTGGGCCCTTGGGATCCGTTGATACCCAAATCGGTTGATGCTCAAGTCCCATTATATCCCATGGGGAGCAAAACGTGGTCCCTTGTACCAAATGGCAAAGGCCTGCGTTTTGCAATATTGTAATGTTCATAGGCTGTGGATGCTTGAATCTGGATACTGAGGACCGACCGATGCCAGAGCTTCTAGCCAAAGGGCTCCTGACTGGGGCCAATGGGACCCCCCCTTTTTTGCTGGTGGGTGTGACGTCATCAAGGGCTGCAGAGGGGCCCCCTCCCTGCTCCCTTCTTCCTCCCCCCCCCCCCGCTCCCAGCCCGGCTGACTGACATGCAAATTAGTTTAATTATTTCTTCTTCTGAAATAAATTATATTTTGCAGTGGCTGCAATATGTTGTGTCAGGCGAAATTACATTCAATATTTTTAAACTAATTGATGTCAGCCTTGAGAAAACGTTGATTGACAGCCGCGAGGAAACCAGGCTCCCACCTAAACGGTTTCCTAAATTAAAATTAAACACAGCCGTTTTCCCTGACGCTCCTCCAGGAGTTGGAATGGCATTAATCTGGGCGCCAGAAGGCCTGCCCCCTCCGCCCAGAGGCGCAGCAGCGAGGAGGGGGCTCCCAGCCGCACTTGCCCTCTGACCCCTCCTCTGAGGTGGGCAACGTATTGGGGAGGGAGGGGGAGGCAGCCAGGGGCAGGCAGACCGCGGGCAGCAGGGCCAGACTCTGCATACAACACACTACCACACAACCCATCTTGGGCAGCAATGGCTCCCAAACTGACCCATTCAAGGTGGAATCGGGTGTCAAACAGGGACGATGTGTTATTGCCCCAACCTTATTCTCCCTCTTCATCGCTATGATACTTTAGCTTGTTGATGGGAAGCTTCCCACCGGAGTGGAAATCACCTATCAGACAGATGGCAAGCTATTTAACCTCAACAGACTGAAAGCCAAAACCAAGGTCACAACATCTGCTTTAGAACTCCAATATGCTGATGATAACGTCATCTGTGCGCATTCAGCAGAAAACGTACATCTGCTTTAGAACTCCAATATGCTGATGATAGCCTCATCTGTGCGCATTCAGCAGAAAAAGTACATCTGCTTCAGAACTCCAATATGCTGATGATAACGTCATCTGTGCGCATTCAGCAGAAAAAGTACATCTGCTTTAGAACTCCAATATGCTGATGATAACGTCATCTGTGCGCATTCAGCAGAAAAAGTACATCTGCTATAGAACTCCAATACGCTGATGATAACGTCATCTGTGCGCATTCAGCAGAAAAAGTATAACATCTGCTTTAGAACTCCATTATGCTGATGATAATGCAGTCTGTGCTCATGCAGCAAAAGAACTACAAGTCACAGAATCATGGAATTGGAGAATGGAAGAGACCTCGTGGGCCATCCAATCCAACCCCATGCTGCCAAGAAGCAGGAAAATCGCACTCAAAATACCCCCGACACGTGAAACGCCTTTGCAGAAGCATACGAAAAGCTTGGCCTTTCATTGAACTTCGAGGAAACCAAAGTGCTCTTGCAGCAAAAGGCACCGGCCAATCCCTCTGCAATGCCAGAAATGCAGCTCAATGGCATAACATTACATTCCCTTTCCCTTGGCAGCCCCCTCTCCACAAAAGCTGGAAGAAGAAGCCAAGACCACCAGCGCTGAAGCCATAATCCTCCGCCATCAACCCCTGAAGGCCACGTTGTCCAACTGCCCAAAGATCCCCGTCTCCCAAAGCAGTTCCTATACTCCTAACATGGGCAAACTTCAGCCCTCCCTCCAGGTGTTTTGGACTTCAACTCCCACAATTCCTAACTGGCTGTGAGGAATTGTGGGAGTTGAAGTCCAAAACACCTGGAGGGAGGGCTGAAGTTGGCCCATAGCACTGTTGAATTGGGGCCACAACACAGTGGGCCTCTGGGCCCCATCCTAAATTGCCAGGCCAAAGCATGGCTCCCTCCCCAGCAATAGGGCAATTAAAGAGCTGCTCAACACACACACACACACACAACACACACCCAATGCTCTGATTAAGGCCAATCTCAGTCAGAAAGATTTATCATCTCAATTACCCAGAGTGGACAAGTGCGGGCGGGCGGGCGAGGCCCCATCATTTCATTTCGCACAAGGAGGAGGAGGAGGAAGAGGAGGAGGAAAACAGGAAGCGCATCCCTAATATTAGCCCAAGGAAGGTAAACAGCTGGCGAGCGAAATGAAGATTAATCCGCGCCGAGAGCCCCTCCTCTCTCCGTTCTCTCGCCAGCGCAGGAAGAAGGGGAGGGGGCGCACCTGCCCCGCAATTGCATACTCACACCAGGTGGGGAAAGGGGGCCCCAGGACCGCCGCAGACCCCAGAGGGACCCACAATCCATCTGACCACTGGGCATTGCGGCATTGCAGGCAGTGGAGGAATAGAGCCTGGCCTTGGCTTTGCCCCCCCCCCCCCAAGAACCTGCCAAGACCGGTCCCTTATCATGCATCACAATGCCCAGACGACTGGACATGGCGAGCCTTGGACGCCTTCTCTGGACACTGACTGCCTTCCGCGCAATGCGATCCCCCCTCCGCCCTCGCCGCCCTCTCCACTCGGAAGGCCTTCTTCCCTTTACAACTGCCCTTTCCAGCAGAGGCTCCAGACATAAATTGTACTTTAAATTCAATATCCGCCATTAATATTTCATGATTACAAAACGTGGCGGAGAATGTCACTGGCAGAAGCGTCTGGACAGTTAAAATGGATGAGTCAGAAACTTCCTGACGGAGGAGGAGAAGGAGGAGGAGAGAGTGGGCAGGAAAAGAGAGGCTAGGAGTGCGCCCACCCCCAGTAAGCCATGCCATTCATGTGCAGGGACAGACCCCTCCCCAATGTGCCCCCCACCCACCCACCCACCACATCACTGCCTTGCATTTCCCACTGGCAAAAGGATTGGGGTGTCAGGAACGAATCCATTTGACCTTCCTTCTGCTCTGAAGCACCACAGCCATCGGGGAGGTCGTGGACCACTTGCTGCTGGACTCAGGCCACCAGGCCACACTGCCCTAAATGACTGCCTTGGGAGGATGGGCAGACACATTTGCAAGCCTCCCCTCCAACGGCCCTCTTGCTGCCCCCTCCAAATCATTTCCATGCACCCTCCCCATGTTTCATGGACCTGGGCCCCACGTGTCCAAGCGGGTGGGCTGTGTGGTCCAGAGCAGAGGCTGAAGAGCATTTGAGGAAACATGAAGGGGTCCAAGGGCATGAATGTGCATGCCTCTCTGGTGTCCAGAGGAGTTTCCTGGAAGCCAGAGAGACCCGGGCAGTCTTTGGCCAGGTGACCTCCCTGACCTCACTTGACCCAATGCACCGGACTGAGGCCTGCAGCACACACATGCATGGCATGAGGCCCAGAATGCAAGGGGAGAAATGCCTCTCTGGTGTCCAGAACCTGGCCCCTGGGCAAAGGGTGCCCTCTGAGCTCAAGGGTCAGCTCAACTGAGCAGGGCCGTAGCCAGGATTTTGATTGGCGGGGGGGGCTGAGACTGGGTGGAAGAGGGTCTACCCTAGCAAACCTTTTGTATTGTTATCCCAATAACCCCATGAAGGTGGGATATAATGAGCATGGTGATCAGATCATGATATGAATAAACATAACAGTTTAAATAACGTACCAGTAAGGCCTTCTCGCGGACCACCCTGAGAATTTCGGGGGGCTGAAGCCCCCTAAGCCCCCCCCCCCCCCGGCTACATGCCTGCAACTGAGCCACTGCACTGGCATGGAGCCTGTAATCTTTTTTCCCCCATGTCAACTTGAGAAACTGCAAGTCACTTCTGGGTTGAAAGAATTGGCTGTCTGCAAGGACGTTGCGCAGGGGACGCCTGGAGCTCACCCCACTCCTTGGATTTCTACCACCGACCTTTTGGTCAGCAGTCCTGCTGGCACAAGGGCTTAACCCACTGCGCCACCAGGGGCTCCGGCCTGCCATCATACACACCACACACAGACACACACTGACACAGACACACACACAGGGAAGCATTGCAGCCCTTCTGCCCTAGATTTCCCCGGTCTGGGGCCTCCTCACCGTGAAGGAAAGGCTGGCGTAAGGCTGCCCTTAAACATTAGGCAGTCTCTGAAAATGGTCTGACTTCTTGGAAAGGCAATTGAAATTCCAATATATGCAATGTATGTTGCATTAGTATTTTAATATAAATTTTAATTGTATAATTTTCCCCACACACACATAGCTATGTATATCTATCTATTATTGGCAACCCATATTTTTAGACCCAGTCCGCCCCTGAAACCCCCCCCCCCCAATTGCCCCCTAGCAATGGATTCAGAGCCTCTTGGACCAATGGAGACACATGGCACCTTCTCAAGGGTGAGGAGCTGCAGAGGAGCAGCCCATTGGCACTGGTCCCACTGGCCCTGGCCTACTGGTGCTGCTGCAGAGGAATGACAACCCAGTCATTCCGGAGCAGGCCTTCCTCCTTTCCTCCTAGGATTGCCACCTGCCCTGTATTATACGGGACGTCCCGTATTTTGGCTCTGAATTTCGTGTCCCGTATTTTCAGCTCCTGTCCCTTCTATGTCCCCATCCAATCCTCTCTCTACTTCCGCCCTTCCCTTGGCTTCTGAATCTGTAGCTTTGGCCAGTTCCGGCCTCTGTTCCTCCTTTCAATCCCGTTGTCTCTTCTCGCGTTTATCTCATTGAATTGTGTGGCTTCCTTTAAATTTCCGCCCTTCTTAGTTACATACGCCTCCCTCGGCCCCTTTGCCCTTCCTTGCGTCACTTCTTGGATCTCTCCGTCTCTGCCGCTTCTTAGTGTTGATAAAGAAGGACCTCGCTAGCCACAACAATGGCAACCATGCTCTCTTCTTCCAAGGCCAACACTAAGTGCTTGATGGTAACATTTGCTGCCATATTTGTTCCCATCCTCGACTGCAGGGGTCGGGAACCTTTTTGACTCAGAGAGCCATACAAGCAAAATATTTGGAAATTTATCTCAGTGAGAGCCATATAATATATTTTAAGACTGAATTCAACTAAATATGAGTGTAATAAGCCCCTGAATTTATTCATAATGATGATGATGATATTCATTCAGCCTCTGCTAATAATAATAATAATAATAATAATAGGTTCCTAGAGTTGGAAGAGACCTCCAAGGGCCATCCAGTCCAACCTCCTTCTGCCATAAGGGAAAAACACAATCAAAGCATTCCTCACAGATGGCCCTTCAGCCTCTGCTTATAACAACAACAACAACAACAACAACAACAGGTTCCTAGAGTAGGAGGAGACCTCCAAGGGCCATCCAGTCCAACCTCCTTCTGCCAGGGCCCTTCCACACAGCCCTATAACCCTGAATATTAAGGCAGAAAATCCCACAATATCTGCTTAACTGGATTATCCACGTCCACACTGCCATATATCCCAGTTTAAAACAGAAAATGTGTGATTTTGAACTGGAAGGAAGGAGGAGAGAAGAAGGGAAGGAAGGAAGGAAGGGAGAAAAGAGGAAAGGAAGGAAGGAGATGAGGAAGGAAGGGGAAGGAGGGAGAGAGGAAGGAATGAAAGAAGAACGGAAAGAAGGGAGGGAAGGAAGGAAAGAGGGAAGGACGGAAGGAAGAAAGGGAAGAAGGAAGGGAGGGAGGGAGGGAGGGAAGGAAGGAGATGAGGAAGGAAGGGGAAGGAGGGAGAGAGGAAGGAAGGAAGAACAGATGGAAGGAAGGAAGGAAGGAAGGAAGGAAGGGAAGAAGGAAGGAAGGAGAGCGAGAGGTAGGGAGGGACAGGGAGGGAGAAAAGAGGCAGCCCCTTCCCAGCTTACCCACAGCTCCGTGCCCAGTTTATGCTGGCGGCAGCAGCGTCCTCCCGAAGTGGGGAGGGGCCCTGCCTCCATGTGGCGCACGCCGCTGCCAGCGCCATAGGCGATCCAGGAAAGAAAGTGGTGAGAAAGGAAGGAAGAGAGGGAGAAGGAAAGGAAGGGGAGGGGAGGAAGGAAGGAAAGAAAGAAGGGAGGAGCTGAGGAAGGAAGGGGAAGGAGGGAGGGAGAGAGGAATGAAGGAAGAACAGAAAGGGAGGGAAGGAAGAACAGAAAGGGAGGGAAGGAAGAAAGGGAAGAAGGGAGGAAGGAAGGAAAGAGAGCGAGGGGGAAGGACAGGGAGGGAGAAAAGAGAAAGCCCT
The DNA here is from genome assembly GCA_030556195.1 of Anolis apletophallus. Lineage (NCBI taxonomy): Eukaryota > Metazoa > Chordata > Lepidosauria > Squamata > Anolidae > Anolis > Anolis apletophallus. The sequence continues at coordinate 1,551,287 of JARBWK010000005.1, forward strand.
TTCCCGGCTTAGCCACAGCTCCGTGCCCCAGTCCATGCTGGCAGCAGCCGTAGTTGGAGCTGTCTGCCCCTCCCCCACGCCCTTCCCCTTCTTGCCGTGGGTGTGCCGTGGTGATCGACGGGAGCAGGGGTTGCCAGAGGTGGCGGCCCAGCTTCTCATCTCTCCCTGCGGATGCCGGGCCTCAGCTGGCCTTCCCGGGGTGGGGCAGCGCGGCATGGCAGGGTGGCACTCGGCAGCCGCTTGCCACTCCAGAGCGCCCCTCTGTTGCGCTGGGCCTCGGCTGGCTGCGTTGCTCATGTGGTCGGGCTGGTTGCTCCTGTGCCCCTTCCCCCGGTGCTGCGCCATTGTTTTGCCCGCAGCCTTTGCCCCCGTGGCACGTTGCAGGTGGGAACGGGCGGCGGGCGGCTTGGGGCCCTCCGCCCACGGCATCCTCCCGGTTTGCGGGGCCTCGGCTTACTGCAGGCCCACTTCAGGGAGTGATGCAATCATCAAAATCATCGGCGAACCAGATGCACTCATCGAAAGAGCCAGATATGGCTCACGAGCCATAGGTTCCCGACCCCTGCTCTACTGTAATGCAGTCCCCGCAAACTTCTCCAAAATTGAAACTGGGCCTCTGCATGTTTTTTCTGCATGTTTTGTCATACCAAATGCATCGTACTGCTATCATACATATTATTATTATTATTAGTAGTAGTAGTAGTAGTAGTCAGCGCTGTCTTTGCACAATCCTAAATGTACACTGGACTGACTATGTGACAAATGTTGCTGTCCTTAAGCAAGCAGGGATCACCAGCGTTGAGGCCATGCTATTGAGAACACAGCTGCGCTGGGCAGGGCACGAGGTCTCTAGGATGGAGGACCACTGCCTCCCAAAGATACTACTCTACGGTGAACTTACCACGGGTCAGCACAAGAGAGACGCCCCGAAAAAGAGATATAAGGACTCCCTGAAACAACATCTCAGGCTCGGCCAGATTGATCACCAACAATGGTCCACCCTGGCCTCACATCGGGAGGCATGGAGACGCACTATCCACAATGCTGCGGCCTCTTTCGAGAAGTCACGCCGAACGAGTCTTGAAGAGAAACAACAATGCAGAAAGAACCGCAACTTGGAAACAACATTACCCAAGGAGACTTTCTGCTGTGCTTTCTGCAACCGGACTTGCCTATCTCGGTTTGGCCTTTTTAGTCATCAACGCGCTTGTAGAAAGCGTGGGATGAGTCCTTCCTAAGAATCTTCGTTCGCGAAGAAAAGCCAAGAGTAGTAGTAGTAGTGTATGTAGTACATACAATACAATGCATTAGGTATGACAAAACATGCAGAAACATGCTATGTCTCTAGGATGGAGAACCACCGCCTCCCAAAGATACTACTCTACGGTGAACTCACCACGGGTCAGCGCAAGAGAGGTGCCCCCAAAAAGAGATAAAAGGACTCCCTGAAACAGCAACCCTATTTGCTCCTGGTCCAAGCCTTCGGCCCATTTGGGAGGAACAGGGCCGCTGCCTCCCCATGGCCACCTGTCCTTGCAGCAACTGGTTATGGATTCTGGAGACCCCTCCTCGGACGTCTCCCTGAAAACCCCACAGAGCCAGCTCTCTTCTGGCATTGCTGAGGCGGCATCCTGCCCCACAAAGAGAGGGAGGGAGGAACAGGTGGGAGAAAAAGGGGGGGGGCAGGAAGCACTTCCAGCCATTCCAAGGCATCCATCCCTCCTTCACAGATTGTCCCCCACCCCCACCCCCTCCCCAGAGCCATTGGCAAAAGGAAGGAGGGAGGCTTCAAAGGAGGGAGCGCTGGCACCCGCCTGGCTTTGTTTCCTCTCGCCTTTGTTTGAAGTTTGGAAGAGCAGCTTTCATGCTGTTGGCTTCCTCTCTTTGGGGAGAGCAGGGGGAGGGGGGCTGAGCAAAAGGAGGGGGCAGGGAGGAAGACACCCCCCCCCCCCGCCTTCACCAAGCACAAGGCCCTCTCCCCTCCACTGCCTCCTCATCCTCATCAAGGGGACGCAAGGTGGTCTGGAGAAAGAGGAAGAGTCCAGGACTGTTGGGTTGGGTCATTTCATAGAATCATTAAGTTGGAAGAGACCGCATGGGCCATCTAGTCCTGCCCCCTGACATGCAGGAAAAACACTCAAAGTATAGCCTGCAGAAGAGACGGTGAAGAGGAGGCATGAAGAGGGCCAGGGATCAAGAGGTAAGGGGAGTAGGACATAGGGAGGAGGGAGGCAGGCTTCCTTTCAGCTGCCCTGGGGAGAGAGAGAGAGAGTAGGGCGCACGGCAGCCATGGCTTCAAACTACAGGAAAGGAAGGAGATTCCACCTGAACATGAGGAAGAACTTTCTCACTATGAGAGAGGGAGCTGTTCAGCAGTGGAACTCTCCGCCCCAGAGGGAGTGTGCTGGAGGCTCCATCTATGGAGGCTTTGAAACAGAGGCTGGGTGGCCATCTGTTGGGGGTGCTTTGAAGGCAATTTTCCTGCTCCTAGGCAGAAGGGGGTTGGGCTGGATGATGGCCCACCAGGTCTCTCCCAACTCTAGGATTCTAAGATGGGCATCCAGCCTCTGTTTAAAAGCCTCCAAGGAAGGAGTTTCCACCAGACTCCAAGGCAGAGAGTTCCACTGCTGAACAGTTCGTACAGTCAGGAAGTTCTTTCTAATCTCCTCTCCTGTCATTTGAACCCATGGCTCCTGGTCCTTGTTTCGAGGGCATAGACTCTAAGACTTGGATCGGCCAAGGCCCTAATCCACTGGGTCAGATCACCTCGAGCTCAGAAGACAGACTCGTTCTCCTTCCACACAAGAAGAGCCCATCCCTGTCTGTAAGTGACTCTCTCATTTTGCTCTCAGCCTCCATTTGGAGCCATAGGTTCAAATGACCGGAGAGGAGATCCCACCTGGGAAGAACTTCCTGATGGTAAGAGCTGTTCAACAGTGGAACTCTCTGCCTCAGGGTCCAGTGGAAACGCCATTCTTGGAGGATTTTCAATAGAGGCTGGATGGCCATCTATCGGGGGTGATCTGATTGTGTTTTTCCTGCCTGGCAGAAGGGGGTTGGACTGGATGACCCATGTGTTCGCTTCCAACTCTATGATTCTATGATCCAGGTGAGGCTCCTTTGGATGATACAGCCCAGAATTGCATTGGCTCCTGACTACTTTGTGATCGACTCGATCCCTTCCACGTGCCATGCTTTCAAGCCAAGTGCCACCCATCTGACATGGTTGCATTTTGTTGGGCCTGCCTACCTGTAGCACCTTGCCTTTATTCCTATTTGAACCCCCTTCCGTTTGCTTTGGCCCTCTTCTCCACTCCCTGGGGCCCGATCCTGAATCCTGAGGTGGTCCTCTTGGGCACCCCCTCCCCTTTAAGACAGAGGGCGTAGAACCCTAGAGTCGGAAGAGACCTGGTGGGCTATGCAGTCCAACCCCGTTCTGCCAAGAGGCAGGACAATCACATTCAAAGCACCCCCAACAGATGACCGTCCAGCCTCTGCCTCAAAGCCTCCAAATAAGGAGCCTCCCTCCACCACACTCCCTCTGGGGCAGAGAGTTCCACTGCTGAACTGCTCTCACAGGGAGGAAGTCCTTCCTAACGTTCAGGTGGCCTCTCCTTTCCTAGAGTTTGAAGCCATTGCTCGGTGTTATAGCCTGCAAGGCAGCCGTAACCTGCTCCCTCCTCCCTATGGCTTCCTCTCACCTATTGATACATGGCTTCTTTCCCATCTCCAAAGTCTACTACAAGGAGGATCGATGCTGAGCGCAGGAGAGAGCCCTGCAAACGCCAGCCGCTCTTCCATCCAGGGCCATAAGGAGCCATGGCTGGGAACACTTGTGCTTGGGTCCACAAACTGGCTCCAAATAGCTCTGAAGCATGAGAAGGGGTGCCCTCCCCGAGTCCCACAGCTCACCCCAAACCCATCCACACAGGGACTTGCTTATCCTCCTTGTAAGGCTCCTACCCTTCCTCCTGTTCGCCCTTGAGACGTCAAAGCGCCCATGATTGCTCCTGTTCAATACAAAGCTGGGCCAAACTTGCAGCAATACAAAATGGTCGTTGTTTCAGGGGACCTTCCAGGCAAGGGGCTCCTGCCCTCCCACAAACGGACTTTGGCCAATGCCCGGGTGCAAGACATGCCAGGGACCCTCTCTGACTCCAGTAGCAGCTTTGGCAATGTCACTGGGGAAGGATTCCACAGCAAAGGCAAACCACAGGGTGTGAGTTGCGCCCAGAGGCGGCCTAGAGGCCCAAATGGTCTATGGCAGTGTTTCCCAACCTTTTTTGAGCCACGGCACACTTTTAACTTTAAAAAAATCCAGGGGCACACCACCAACCAAAATGACACAAAATGACACTCTAACACAGTAAAGAATGGCTGTGGGGTGGTGGCCTGCTGGGAGCAGCTGCTGGGAGTGCCGAAGCCGGGGAGGGGGTGGAGCCAGGCCACCCCATGCCCCGCCCCCTCCCCCAGCTTCAGCTGTCCCACAGCTTCTCCAGCCTTGAGGGGGCACTGCCAAGACAGCGATGGCAGAGCAAGCACAATGCTGGCTTGGCAGTGCCCCCTCAAGGCTGGAGAAGCTGTGGGAGAGCGGAAGCCGGGGGGGGAGCCATGCCGTGCCATGCCCCGCCCCCTCCCCCCGGCTTCCTCCTCCGCACGGCTTCAGTGAGCGAGGGGCGGGAGTCATGGCGGGACTCATGGCAGATCGGAGGCTGGCTGGGGAAACGGCTGAAGGAGGCGGCGCCCCGGCCCTTTCTTCTTTTTCTTCGCCGCCGCCCAGCCCTTCCTCCTCCTCCCCCAAGCAGCAGGAGTTCGGCAGGAGGAGGGGGGAAGGAAGGGGGGCATAGAGCTTTTCTCACGGCACAGCAGGAGGTCCATCACGGCACACTACTGTGTGGGTTGGGAAAGACTGGTCTATGGGAAAGGGCAACCGCCACGCGCTGGCACCACCCATCACTTGCAGACCCAGGGAATAAATAATAATAAGAATAATAGAGGACTGGGTTTGTTTATTTATTTATTTATTTACTTACTATGTTTGTATACCGTCCTTCTCAGCGCTTGGGTGACTCAGGGCGGTTTACAATGGCAACCATTCAATGCCTCAAAACACCATGAAGCATTTAAAAACATTAACACATAAAACCATAACGAGAATGCTAAATTTGCGTCTCCTAATAAAAAAAATGTTAGGGAGAGATGCTGCGCATGTGTACCCTAATGGGCCCTTTGGCAAAGGTGGGGATTAAACAGTTCCAAATACGGAAATGGGTTCATTCTAAGCAGGGATAACTACACACAATCCAATACACAAGGAAATATGTCACTATAGCAAACTGCTAATACACAACACTAAACCATATACATTTAAAGGGGCAGTTGTGGTTGTAATCGATACTATACAGGAATGACCTCCAGCTGCGCCCGTACCTTGGGAAGTCTGATCTGGCTACGGTCGTCCATGCTCTGGTCACATCCCGAATAGAATAGATTACTGCAACGCACTCTACGTGGGGCTGCCTTTGAAGACAGTTCGAAATTGCAATTAGTCCAGCGGGCGGCAGCCAGATTGCTAACTTTTTAATGGAAGTGGGTGATTATGGCCAATGTTGTTATGGACTGAACATGGTTTTAATCCAGAGTGAATGTGTATGGTGCTAATGTAGTTGTATTTTAATGTATTTTTAATGTATTGTGCCGTACTGTCAGCCGCTCTGAGTCCCCCCTCGGGGGTTGAGAAGAGCGGGGTAAAATCCCGAAATAAATAAATAAATAAGGTGTTTGAAAACCCGGATTATGGAGCATCCAAATTAGATGCGGATCTACAGATTCAGAGTTCTACCAGCACTGTGTCAACATGAAACTTGATCCTCTTACTCTGAAAATAATAGGGCTAGAAAAGGTATATTTTCCCCCGCATTGTGATAAACAAAAAGTATTATTAATAGCTGGAAGAAAATGGATTTTATTACTATCATGCGAGTCCCCGTTCGGATTGAATGAAACTTTATCTGTCCAAATTTTGCTTCTATAATCATACCGGTTACATATCAGCCCTTGTGTTATTTAAACAGACCAGCCCTCTAACCTGGTGCTGCTTCCAGCCCGGGAGGATACTTGCATCAGCGATATGTACGAAAACGCGCAAACGCGGTATGTACTGCCTCTCTGCTGTTGTCATGATTATGTCTATTGTTGTCTATGTGATTTTATTTTTACTGTTTTGAGCATTGGCTATGTAGCAGTATGCTCACTATTTGCTATTCCATACTCAGCAACCTCTCGTTCCGACTTTGAGTCTTAATTTGCTGACTACAACCCTGGGGAGGAGCGGCCAGAAGTCCACAGCGCCCTGAGGAAGCGTGTGATACGCGAAACGGCCATCTTGGCGTCGTCAGCTTACCTCTTGCCGTGGGCGCCTGCCCACCCGGCAGTTTGCCAGCTCTCCCATCCTTCAAGGCTCCCCCGTTGACTCGGTCTCAATCCGAGAGTGAATAACCTCCGGATCACCCATAGGGGTACACAGACTCTATGCTTGCGTCTTTAAAGCCCATTGATTGTTTGTAAGGGCATTGTAGTATTACTGTTCATGTGATATATGGAATACAGTGCACCAAAAGTGATATTGTGATGATATATAGCACTGTTATTATTGAGAATACATTTTGATATTTTTTGCTACAATACGGCTCGTCATTACGGCAGCATATAGATCTGCCCCTTTAAATGTATATGGTATCACTACACACAAAGCAAGACGGATAGTCTCGCCGACCAGGGCTCTCCCAGCACAAAGTCTGAGGGACACAAGCTAGGCCAAGGCAATGTGTACTTATAAGAAAGCTAAAGTCTTGAGTCCGGTTAAAATAACACAATTGCGCCAATACAGTTGGAGGAACAATGAGCACGAGCCAAGGTCAAGAGTCCAATTAATGCCGACAACTCGAGTACTGCAGACGCAGGTCAGGAGCAAGAGCAAACAACAGCCAAGGTTACAGTCCAAGAGTCACATGCCAGGAGGCCATTCAACAGAGGTGATGCAATAACTGAATTCAGAGTCCCAAAGTCAAGCCAGAAAGTCAGGGATACAAACAAAGTCCTGGCTTATAAATGGAACCAGAAGTGGCCCATGCCTGCTCTAATAATAATAATAATAATAATAATAATAATAATAATAATAATAATAATGCTCAGGTGATCCATTGGGACTTGTGCCACAAATACCATCTGCCTGCAACAAAGAACTGGTAGGGTCACAAGCCAGAAAAAGTTACAGAGAATGAACACGTCAAACTACTCTGGGACTTCCAGATTCAGACAGACAGAGTCTTGGCGCATAATTCTCCTGACCTCACAAAAGCCAAGTATGGATCGTGGATGTTGCAATCCCAGGTGACAGCAGGATTGAAGAGAAACAACTAGAAAAGCTGGCACGAGATGAGGATTTAAAGATCGAACTGCAAAGACTCTGGCACGAGGCAGTCAAGGGGGTCCCAGTGGTGATCGGCACACTGGGCGCAGTGCCTCAAGACCTTGGCCTGCACTTAAACACAATCAGCACTGGCAAAATTACCATCTGTCAGTTGCAAAAGGCCACCTTACTGGGATCTGCACGCATTATTCGCCGATACATCACACAGTCCTAGACACATGTGATCCAATACGACAGCCAACAGAGTGGTTTTGTTTGCTGTGGACTCATCTTGTTGTGTTTCTAACAGCACTCTCTCTCTCGGCATTACTTTGCGAACGAAGATTCTTAGGATGGACTCAGATGAGATAGGCAAGTTCGGTTGCAGAAAGCACCGAACAACAACAACATACTAATAATAACACACTAACAACAACAACATATCACACAGTTCTAGGCACTTGGGAAGGGTTCGACGTGGGAGCCAATACAACAGCCAGCAGAGTGTCTGCTGTGGACTTATCTTGTTGTGTTTCAAATAATAATAATAATAATCTTTATTTATACCCCTCCACCATCTCCCCAAAGGGAGGCTAACACGAGGCCGAGCCCAAAAATACAATGCAGCAAAATAAAATACAAAGAAGCTAAAATAACATCAAAAAAGATACATGAACTAACACACGGAAATAAAGAGTTACACAATAACATGCTGAAGAGATCAAGCACAGTGGGCGGGCCAAATGCGCAGGATAAAACTGATAAAACCCTGGGCGAGATAGTAGTGGGAGGGACGAACAGTAGGGTCAGACCTTCATTAAGGGCGGGGGCGGGGGAGTGCACCATGAGGACGGAACAGTAGTTGGAACAGACAAAATATGGGGTGTATGTTCACTCGCCAAAGGCCCATCGGAAGAGCCAAGTTTGTAGGCCTTTCTTAAAAGCTGCCAGGGTCAGGCCCGGATTACCCATAAGGCCACCCTAGGCCATGGCCTAGGGGCGCAAGCCAAGGGGGCGCAATTAACATGGACCCAACCCCCCCCAAAACCGTAACGCATCTCTCTCTCTCTCGGAGGAGGGCAGGGGGACAGAGCTGCGAGGGGGTGGGGGAAGAGGGAATGGCACCCTCCCTTGCCATCACCCCCGTCCCCTTGTCAAGGAAGGAGGGCGCGAGGCGCGCCACGAAGAGGAGGAGGCGGAGGGAAGCCCCGCCCCCAGGGCCGATGCCGGCTCTGGGGCGGGACTTCCCTTCCTTCCTCCCTTTTCAGCGCCCTCCTTCCTTGACTCAAGAAAGGAGGGTGCGCTGCGAAGAGGAGGAGGCGGAGGGAAGCCCCGCCCCCAGGGGCGATGCTGGCTCCGGGGGCAGGGCTTCCCTTCCTTCCTCCTCCTCGCGCGTGCCCTCCTTCCTTGAGTCAAGGAAGGAGGGCGCGCGGCGCCGCGAGGAGGAGGTGGGGGGTTTGCGGTAGAGGTTGGTTTGGGGGCGTAATTCCAAAGTGTGGCCTAGGGTGCCAAAAGGGGTTAATCCAGGCCTGGCCAGGGTGGGGGCTTGTTCCAAAGCCGAGGGGCCACAGCGGAGAAGGAAAGCTAGGAGAGACTCTTCTTTCTCCTCCCAGGACCCATAAAGGGGATCTGGCGGCCAAGTAGGAGAAAGCAGCTTCCCTCCTCTCCTCTCCTCCATGATACCCAGCACTGACCTTGGCCAAAAGCTACGGAGAAAGGGCTCCTGGGAGAAAGGTGCTGCAGGCGCTTGGTCTCTGCTGAGAGCAAGACAGCACCTGCCAAGCAGCCGTGGGCATGGCGAGATGGCCCTCCAGGGTGGCTGCGGTATGTGGCGCCCTCCCAGCAAAGAGGAGGAGGAGGATGGGGCAGTGATGGTGGCCGCTTCTCCTCTCAGCTGCAGGCCTGAGACCTTGGCATCCTCTCCCTCTGGAGACCCCTGGCATGGACTCAGCTTCTCGTCTCCTTCCTGAGCCACGTTTGCCCTGGTCTGTCTACCTGAGGCAGGTGGGGAGGGGCTGTCCGAAGGGTAGTTTGCGACGGAGGGGTTGTGGAGGGAGCAAGGCCCCTTCTGGCCCACAGCCCCCTCCCAGGCCAAAGGGGAACGGGTGCCCGACCCCATTGAAAGGGGAGACGCCCAAAGCGCCGCTGTGGCTTTGCAGAAATCCAGGAAATCCTGCCAGGAACAGGCTCTCGCTGCCCGCATGTCCCGGCTTTGATTAATATTCATGGGAGGCAGCCCTTTCCTGCCTGCCTGCCAACCTGCCCGCTCGCCTGCCGCTTTCTCATTAACACATCCGCCCAACGAGCCCTTCGACACCTCCGCGCCCCCCTCCTCCACTCAGCAACACTTTCTTGCACACGTGCACACACACATGCACCCGTGTCTGCTGGCTGTGCCCAAGCGGGTCCCACCTGCCCATGAGGCCTCCTCCCCCTCCCCCACGTCATTGACTCACCGGCCTCCATGGCCAGGATGGTGATGTTGTGCCAGCCGGCCGTCTCCCGGTCCAACAGCTTGCTGGTCACAATGGCACCCGTTTCGGGGTCGATGTCGAAGATTTGCTCCAGGTCGGAGGTGCGGTCGATGGCGTACCTGCAGCCAGGAGAGGAAGAGGTGCATGAGGAGGATGCGTGGGGCGGGCAGAGGGGTTGAGGGGTCAAAGGGCAGGCCTTAGGGGTCTTTGGATCAGGAGCAGACACCCCCACCCCACCCCCGCTGCCAGTCAAGGGAAATCAGTTACCTGCCCACTGAGCACGTCTGGATTTCTGCTCAATTTGCATAATTTATGCTGCTCCCAGTTTAGCAAATACTGAGACATTGAGAGGAAGGGAAGGAAAAGTAGGAGGACAAAGGGGGGGAGGGGGCTAGAGAAGGTGGTGGCAGTGGGTCTGTGGGCCCAAAGCAGCACATGAAGGAGGCAGAGCAATTGGGGCTGGGGGAGCTTCCTTCCTTATCATTGAATCCTAGTTGGAAGAGACCTTGTGGGTCATCCAGTCCAACCCCATTCTGCCAAGAAGCAGGAAAATCGTGTTCTAAGCACCCCCAACAGATCGACATCCAGTCTCTGTTTAAAAGCCTCCATGGAAGGAGCCTCCACCACCCTCCCTCCGGGGCAGAGAGTTCCACTGCTGAACAGCTCTCACAGCCAAGTTCTTTCTAATGTTCAGGTGGAACCCCCTTCCTTTCCTGTGGTTTGAAGCCATGGCTCCCTCACGTCCTCATCTCCAGGGCAGGAGAAAGGAAGCTTGCTCCCTGAACGGGGAGAAGACTGCTTTCCCAGTCCTGCTTTGTACACCTGCATGCCATGGTCCTTTTGGGAAAGCAGCCTGGCCTCTTTGGACTCAGGGCCCAGGAAGAGGGAGGCGGGAGGACGGCTGTCCAGCACAAAAGGCCGCCCAGCTGGGAGACACTGCGGACACCAGGAGCGGCCCTCAGGGGAGGAAGGGAAGGAAGGGCCACTCGAGTCAGCGGCCAGAAGAAAGAAGCACCAGCAAGAAGCAGAAAGGCCAACTGGTGGAGGGGCCACGGGGTTCCTGTGGCAGGAGAGGAAGCCCTGGCACCTGGCGCCACTCAGGAAGCAGCCATCTGCCTAACATCTGTCCAGATGCTTTAGCCGCCCACAGCTGCAAATCAGCTCCAAGAACGAGCTCAACTGAGTGGCTGAAGACCAAAGCCAGGCCAACCGAGTCACGGAGCAGAAGCAAGGCAGGAGAGGAGCCCCAAGCAGAAGCCACGGGCACTCGATATGGAGAGGTCCCCCGCTCTCTGCATCAAGCAGATCAAAGCCCCAAACCCTTTGGATCTGCGAAGTGTTTGTGCAATGCAAACCCTTAGCAGAGCGAAAGGACTGGGTCAGGGCCGTAGCCAGGATTTTGATTCGGGGGGGCTGAGTTTGGTTCAGGGGGTGGGCTGAGACTGGGTGGAAGAGGGTCTACCCTAGCAAACCTTTTGTATTGTTATCCCAATAACCCCATTAATATGGGATATAATGAGCATGGTGATCAGATCATGATTTAAATGCACATAACAGTTTAAATAATGTACCAGTAAGGCCTTCTCGCGGACCATCCTGAGAATTTCGGGGCTGAAGCCCTTAGCCCCCCTGGCTACATGCCTGGACTGGGTAGTGTCCAGCTGCAGGAAGGGCCAAAGGGCTTGAGCTTCCAAAGGGTCAAGCGGCCAAAGGGGCCGCAACAGGGTCCCTCCCCCCCCCCCCCTCTCTCAGGCCAGGCACACCAGAGGCGGCACAAGCGGGTCCTGCGCCTGCCGCCTCTCCATCATCAACGCTGCCAAGATTCCCACACGGAGGAAATTAATCCTGCAAGTGCTGTTCTGCATAATTCCCCTTTTTTGCATGTCCTGCTGCTTGTGGCCAGTGGCAGGGAGAGGCACGAACTCGGCGACAGAAAAAGCGCTGCCTGGTGCCAGCCGTGCTGCCCCTCCCTCAAACGGCACCGGCTCTTCTGGAAGGGTCTGGGCAACTTGCCCACAGCACCACAGGGGTGCCGTCCCCCCTGCTGCTGCTGTCTTTCTGAAGGCTTGGCCTCGGCTCTTCTAACAGCCAGGCCAGCGTTTCCACAGTGAGCTGGCAAAACTGTGCCAGTTCTGGCCAGCCCCCTCCCCGTCTGCATTGCCCCCCTCCCCACTGACCAGGGTCTGCAAGGAGGAAGTGACCATTGCAGCCTGGCCTGGCCTGCTCCTTCCCACTCCTTGGTCTCCTCAGCCAGGGATCTGACTGCCCCCCCCCCCCCAGTTCAACAGGAGGCTAACTGCCCCTGCAGAGCCTGGGCCCAGAGGCAGCTGCCGGGAAAAGGCCAGCCGGAGTCCGGCGTGGAGGGGTCAGGCGCCTGGCCTCTGCGCTCACCCTCTAATTGTCTGCCTGTCGAGCTGGTTTTCAATCAAGCCTGCTTTGCCTCTCGGGGATTGGCTGCCCTTCAGTCAGCCGCAAAGTAATCCAGTGGCTGATGCTACAGCTGTGGCATTGGGGGGGGGGGGCTAGAAGGTCTGATTCCAAGGCACCCCTTGAGTGGGAGGAGCCTTCCGGGGGGACTCTCGTTTGCCCCTCCCTCCAGCATGAGCCCCCAGTCATCCCTGGCCACAGAAAGAGACAGGAGGCCACCCCCAGCCCAATGGCTCCCTGCTCTTTAAGACCAGGCCTGAGCATGGGCAGAGCGCATGGCCTGAGGGGCTAGAGGCAGGGCTTTCCAGGCAGAGATCAGGCACCCCGCTTCCAGTGGTCGTCCCCCCCTGAGATTTCTGCCTCTCTTGGGAGGCTCAGGTTGTGGATTCCTTCAAGGCTGAACTGGGTTTGGTCAGGTGGCCCTTGGGGTCCCTTCCAACTCATGGAATCCTAGAGTTGGAAGAGACCTCGTGGGCCACCCAGTCCGACCTTATTCTGCCAAGAAGCAAGACAGTGGCATTCAAAGCACCCCCAACAGATGACCAGCCAGCCTCTGTTTAAAAGCCTCCATAGAACGAGCCTCCACCATACTCCCTCCAGGGTAGAGAGTTCCACCGCTGAACAGCTCTCACAATCGGGAAGTTCTTCCTCATGTTCAGGTGGAATCTCCTTTCTTGTAGTTTGAAGCCATGGTCCCATTGCATCCTGTTTTATTTTGTTCGTGAGTCGGCATGAGTGTTGCCTGCCGATCACTATGTATGTCTTGTAACCCGCCACGAGCCCTCGGGAAGAGGCGGAATACAAATGCAAATAATAAATAAATAAATAAAATAAATAGTCTCCAGGGAAGCAGAAAGGAAGCATGTTCTCTCCTCCCTAGGACTTCCTCTCACATTTATACATGGCTCTCATCATGTCTCCTCTCAGCCTTCTCTTCTTCAGGCTAAACATGCCCAGTTCTTTAAGCCGCTCCTCATAGGGCTTGTACTCCAGGCCCTGGATCATTTGAATCGCCCTCCTCTGGACACATTCCAGCTTAGAGTCAACATCTCCCTTCAACTGTGGTGTCCAGAACTGCTGTGGTCTAACCAAGGCGGAATAGAGCATGGGGAGCATGACTTCCCTGGATCCTAGACACTAGACTCCTATGGATGCAGGCCAAAATCCTATTGGCTTTTTTTGCCGCCGCATCACATTGTTGGCTCATGTTTAACTTGGTGTCCACGAGGACTCCAAGATCTTTTTCTGGGATCCTCTGAGCTTCCCATCCATTCTGTGGCCAAAAGGAAGGGACGGAGGGAGGGCTGCGTGCATCCACATTGGGCCCTCCCCCACCTTTGGCAGGCCAGAGCTGGCCACAGAGCGAAGGCCACTCTCTGCTGAGGGAGAGCCCCATCACGAAGCCCACCTGCGTGGCCAGAGCATCTCCATCCTATCAGGCTGAGCCTTCCTTCACGGCTCCTGGCCCCAATTCTGACCGGCTGCTTCCTGACCCCTCTAAGCCTTTGGGGGGGGGAGGCTTGGGGGGGGCGTGCTGGATTGCTCAAGCACCAGTTGCTGGCCTCCCCCGGCTGCTGGCGTTGCCTCTTGTTTTGGATGCTGAAAGCGCCTGTTTGGTCTATTCCATCAGAGGCCTCCTCAATGGCACTCGTCCCTCTCAAGTGCCTCCAGCAGTCCCTTGCTCTCTCTCTACACAAACACACACACGCAAACACGCACACCTGCCCAAGGCAAGGAGTGCTGGCACTGCGCTGCGTCTGGCGAACAGAGCCTTTGAGAGACCGCGTGGAAGGCTTTCAGTCGCACGTTTGTCTCCCACCCTCCTCCTCCCCCTCCTCCCAGTTCCTGTATGGCAGCCCAAGGGGGGGTCTGGGGTCACTTGCCCAATGCACCTCTGCAGGTGTAGGCAAAGCCAAGAAGGGCCTCCTTTGCAGGTAGGAGGGGGGGGGGCACCAGGCAAACTCTCTTGGTCCCTTCACCCCCCAGCTGGCAGTTCTCTCCATGTTTCTGCTTTGTGGCCCCCACAATGGCCCCTGCCTTTGCCCTCAGTGGGACACGGCAGAAAGTAATTCACTCCATGGAAGAAGTAAGGCGCTCCCCTCACCTGTGAGGTACAAGGTCAAGGTCAGGTGGGGAAGGGGACTCGTGGAAGGCAGTTCAAACCTGTAATCAGGTGTGTAAGTCACAGTTCCTAAAGGTGAGTATTCCACAGAGTGCAAAGTGGTAAAGTTGATATGCTCACTGTTAGGGGCAGAATTCCCCAATGAAAACCTCCAAGGTGCCAAAGATGTCCTGGAAACCGCTGCAGCCCGGGACCGCCGCTTGTAGGATGTAAACAAACGCGGCTTGGGCTGCTGGAGCGGGAAGCCGCTACTCAGTTGTGAGCTGCAAATGGGAGTCCCAATGGAGAGTGTGGAATACTCACCTTTAGGAACTGTGACTTACACACCTGATTACAGGTTTGAACTGCCTTCCACGAGTCCTCATAGTGGTTTCCTCCTCAGCTGCCAGAGTGTACCATTTACGTTTTGTTCTCATAATATGTGTATATTGTATGTGAATACTCACCTATTTACTGATATATATTCATGATAAAGACAACACGTGATTTCAACTATTGTTCATTTCAGGGCTGCCCAACTGGCGGCCCCGGGGGCCATATAAGGCCCCCCAGCCCCTTCCCTGTGGCCCCCTAAGCTTTTTAATAATTAAAAAAATCAAATAATAATATTTTAAAAAATTACCCACTTCCGGGTTCCGGAGCAAGTATTGCGAGACTACGGAAGCCACACGGGATTTTCGCTCTCAACGCGAGATCACACCTGCGTTGAGAGCGAAATCCCGTGTGGCTTCCGTAGTCTCGCGATACTCCTGTTGCCAAAATCTTGGCTACTTAATCCCTGCGGCCCACGCAGACGCGATTTGGACCTTCTCGGCTGCTGCCTCGGTCGGTCGTCGCCTCTGCTCGTGGTCCGGCTGCTCCTGGATCCTGCGCGTTTGGGAAGGTAGGCTAACCTTTATGTTATTATTATGTAATTGTGTATGGATGCCCCTTATGTATTCCCTCCCTGCATTTCCCCTTAGTAAAAGATTATATTTGATTGTATGGATGCCTCTTATGAATTGTAAGTAAATTGGAGCCGGGGAGGGGTGGGGGCGGAGCCGGGGGCGGGGGCAGACCCTTCGGCCCCCCAGGTCATCAGTGACCGGAATTCAGGCCCCTGGGCCGGTAGAAGTTGGACAGCCCTGGTTTATTTGATGACCATTCTCATACTGTTCTTGTATTGGTGTTCAGTTTGATATTGACACGGTCCCCACCTGTTGTGTATACAGGTGGGGAAGGGGTCACTCCCCCCCTGCAAAAAAAAGCCCCTCTCCTTCTTTCTGCCTCTTCTCCTCCTCTTCTTCCTCGGGAGCATTGGAGGAGGGCAGGGCAGGGCAGGAGGGGGTATCTCTGAACAGTTCTGCCCCCCCCCCCATATGCCCTTAGCCCAGGGACCCTCCCCTCCCAGCTCCTTCTCCTGTTCCCAGCAATGGGCACCAGGTCCCTGTGCCGAGGAGCCTGCCACTCAAAGTGCAAAGAGAGGCTAGCCAGGAGAAGGCCAGACCGCAGGAAGCAAGTTGCCTGGGCTCAGAGCGGAAGACCTGGTGCGCAATGGAGGTAGTGAGGCATTGCCTCTGCCGCCACACCTGCGGGCTTCCCCTCCGCGCACGCACCCCTTCCACCAAAGTGGGACCGGCAGAAATGGCTCGGGAATTGGACGGAAGGGACTCCAAATCCCATCTTTGTCAGCCAGTATGCTCAGAGGTAATAACAGGAGGCATGCGCATGCCAAAAAATTCTGGAGGGAGACCCAAATGGCACAGCGGCCCCCCACTCAGTGCAAGAGCTTGCTTGATAGGGACCGGAGCCTTGTGTGCTGCAAAAGGGAGATGTCGGCTCTAAGCTGGCATGTGTCCAGAGGAAGAGAGTGACTCAAAGGACCCGGGAGGGTCTGGAGAACAAGCCCTATGAGGAGTGGCTGAAAGAGCTGGGCATGTTGAGCCTGCAGAAGAGAAGGCCGAGAGGAGACGAGGGCCATGGATCAAGATGGGAGGGGAAGTCCTAGGGAGGCGGGAGCAGGCTTCCTTCCTGGTGCCCTGGAGACTAGGACACAAGGAAGGAATGGCTTCAAACTCCAGGAAAGGAAGGAGATTCCACCTGAACCTGAGGAAGAACGTCTTCACTGTGTGAGAGAGCTGTTGGGCAGTGGAACTCTCTCCCCCCGACCCCCTCCCCGCCAATGCTCACCTGACAGGGTTCCTTGCAGCATCAGGGTCCAGGGCAGTGACTATGCCCACCAGGGCCCCCACCAGGGTGTCCTCCTGCACCTCCATCAGGCAATCGGGGGGCCGGAACTCGGGGGGCTCGTCCACGTCCAGCACGGTGACCCTCACAATGGCCTGGTCCCGGAAGGTGCCCAAGTCCACAAAGCGGGGGTCCCCAAACTTGTTCAGAGCCTCCACCACCACCGTGTGCACCTCCTGCGCCTCAAAGTTCAGTGGCTGCAAGGGAAGTCATGGGGGGGGGGGGAGAGGAAGGTGGAATCAGGTTCAGCTTGAGACCCCCTTTAGGCTTTGGTGCCCCCAAGGCCCTCCCCCCCCCCACAGGGCTGTCTTGGCCGCCAGCAGGCAAACCTCCTCCCCATGCGCCAGGATGTCCCACATGATCCCAAGGAGAGAATTGCCCACAGACCTTCTGCACCGAGATGAGGGCCTCCTGCGTGTCGCTGTCGGTGGCCACCCGGAAGGCGCCCAGCCCCTCCTCGTCCTTGATCTGGTAGGTCATATCCGTGTTCTCTCCCACGTCCGAGTCCTCGGCTTTCACCCGGCCAATGAGCGTGCCCACGGGGGCCGTCTCCACCACGCTGAACTGGTACATCTCTGGACAAAGGGAGCAGAGGTCAGAGTTGGGGGGAGGCAGGTGGTGCCGGATCCAAGGGGGCACCCCCCACATCAAGGGCAGCCATGGACAAATCCAGAGACCAGGCCTCACCTGTGTCCTCCCCACCATAATATCTCCAAGGAATCCCCATCCTTTCCGAGGGTGCATCCACACTGCAGAATGAAGTCAGTTTGGCACCACTTGAACTCCCACAGATCATTGCTATGGAATCCTGGGAGATTTCGTTTGACGAAGCCTTCAGCCTCATCCACCAAACTGCAACTCCCAGGGTGTCACAGCATTGAGTCCTGGCAGTGGAATCCATCTGCATTCACTCCACAGTTGTGATGCACCTCAAGATGTCCACCTGGGCACTATGGGTGCGGAATCTCTACCTGTTGCCGATCCACGTGAGGATAGACACCTGAGCATCGAGGGCATCGTCCTGAACCAGGCCCTGGAGACTCATCATTGCTATTGGGCAGTCTAGTGCATTTGTCTAGAATCACTATCTGTTTCTGTACATGTCATTTGTAAAGACCCGTTTTCATTTTCAAGCACCTCTCCCGAAAATGCACACCTTTCCAGATGAGCTTTTTCACTCCAGGTCCAAAAAACCCAAATGTTCTCATTCCATTGGTAGCAAGCCGCAGGAAGCGGCGCAGCTGGCTAAGTGTCAGCTGCATAAGATCTCTCTGACCAGTAGGTCATGAGTTCGAGGCCTGCCCAGGTCGAGGTGGGTGCTCGACCTTAAGTGTAGCCTACTGTCGACCTTTGCAGCCCGAAAGACAATTCATTTGTCAAATAGGAGATAAAGGTACCACATTAAGTGGGGCGGCAAATTTTAACTGATTTATGAGGCCATAAAGAACTCCAGGAATCGCTGAGGAATGCGGAAGAACAACAAAGGGACGCTGGAAAATGCTGAGAGATGAGGAGTGCGTCAGCTCCCCCTAGTGGCCAGAAGTTTGCCTCTGTTCATCTATGTTCGTCCAAATATGTCTAAATATGACTATATGTGTTGAACTGCAGGGATTGTCTGCAAGTATGTGTACTGTAACCTGCTCTGAGTCCCCTTTGGAATATAAATAAAGTAAATAAATAAATGGGCAGGCTTCCCACACTCCCCTTCCCCTCCGTTTTAGGCACTGGCAGGTGTGGGTGCTTTCTGGGCCTGCACACCACACAGCCAAAGTGCTTGCGCCTGCCAGGGCTTGCAGCCAAGCACCGAAAACCAGGTGACCAAACAATGATCATTTCCCGCTTTCCTTTCGTTTCACTGATATTTCAATTCCATTGGGGGGGGGGGGGGTGTACAGTCTGGGGCCATCCAAATGAAACAAACAATACGAAAGCACACATTAAACGGCTAAAACGGTGACGGGGCCCATAGCTACGATTGGGGATCTCACGTCCCTCCAAGGATGCAAACATCTCCACAGTTGTCCCGCAAGAGCCCTTGATGCGGCACCTCTCCTCCACCTCTGGGACCTGGGCATTCTTTGGACGCATGAAAAGGAAGCACTTCAAACATTTTGCCGGGATCTCAACCATCCACACAACACACTCCTTTTCTAGGCACCGCTGTGAACAACACAATGGGCTTCTAGGCTCTGCTCTCGATCAAAAGCAAACCCACTCCATGTTACAGGTATTTACATGCCTCCCTTTTCCACCGCCAAATCTATTGTTGGCAGCAAAGCCTTCCAACGCAACCGCATCTGCACAGACCTACAAAACAAACCCACTGGCAAGCCAGAGGAATGCTCAGGGACATCGTATAGCATGTATAGGACAGGCCAAGAACCCAAGTGGACAGGGCGCGATCCCTTGTGCCTCCAGCTGAGACCACTCTGACCAGTTTGGGAGATCACGCACGTTCTGGGAAGGCAGGCTTTTTTGGGTGTCTCCAAACCTGAAACAATGGGACGGTGATACAAGGACAAGACCTTGCAACAAACCCAGACGTCAGCTCTGTCCCCAGACGGCCCTTATTCATGGGTGGCAACAGCACCCCCCACCACCACATCCTCGTCTTGCTCTTCCTCCAATGCCATACATGCCATCCTGTGCCTGCAACAGCTCTCTGCACAAGGAGATTCGTGGATGCAAATCTGACCTTAGAAAGGACAACGTCCCCAGAACCACTTCCAGGATATGCCAGCCTTCCTGGACACACACAAAGGGATTTACGTCCTCCAAAAAGGAAATTACAAAGCAAAACTGGTAACATCCACAACCTTTTAGCAGAGGCAGGAACCAAGGTGCGATCTACGCTGCCATACGAAGTCTACACTGGCATATAATCCAGTTCAAAGCGGATAATCTGGATTTTATATGGCAGTGTAGATAGATAAGGCCCAAGACAAGCACCTCCTGGAACTCTTTCTATATTAATGTTAGACCCATAGAGTGCTGGAGTCCTCTCAACTGTGTGTACAATGGAAGGAAGCGTCTTGGAGAGAGCTCTGAGCCTGGGAAGTGGACTTTTGGGAAGCAGACTTCGAGCCTTCACGCTTCAGCCCTTGCTGGTTGGACCCAGCCACCCACCCCCACCCCAAGGGCCACCTATCCAACCTTCAGAAAAATGGGTCATTAACTCATTGAGACTCCAGCTGAAAGGGCCTGATTTGCCTCTTTGGAGGTCCTATGACATTTTTTCCAACCATTGCCTACAAAGGAAGGTAGGCATCGTTGCCACCACCAAGGCCCCATGGCTTGAGAGCCAAGCAGGAAGCGTCCTGCTTGCAACAGAGAGAAACTGGCAGTGCAGGTGACGATGCCATGTTGCCTTCCCACACTTTGGCAAGCCCCCCTCCATCACCATGACACGCCCAGGGCCCCAAATCTCACTTTGTGGGAACCGCGGGGGGTTGTCGTTGACGTCGGTGATGACGATGGTGACGGTGGTGGAGCCCGAGAGCCCCCCCAGCTGCCCAGCCATGTCCGTGGCCCGGACCACCACCTCGTAGCGGTCCTGGGTCTCCCGGTCCAGGTTGGCCACCGCTGTCCGGATGATCCCTGCAGGAGATGGAAAGGAAACTTGTTGGGGAACTCACAACCGCACTTGCACATTCACCCTCAATGGTTTGTCTGTATGTCCTGTCTTTGCTTTTTCCTTCCTGTCAGTTTACCACCCACCACCCCAAATTAACATTGGCATGGCTCTTTGTATATCTTCTAGGAAGGGAGTTGTGCTGTGTTGGCAATGCCTTCGAAGTGAAGATGTCATAAAAGAGGGCTCTCCTCTTTTGTTCCCCAGTTGTCCCATTCAGCCCAGTCCAGACCCAGTTCGTGGTTATGTAGTCCCATTGCCTGCCTTCCTGCACGGGCATGGAGCACGGCCTGCCTTCTTGGGCCTACGTGGGAGGAATCCGTCTTTTATTCTCTATCCTTTTGGATCATTCCTTTGATATGCTGCAACCAAGGACGTCATCACCTCAAAGCAGGGAAGTGTTTGGTCGAGTAGAGCTCAGTCATACTCGGTTTTGAAATGGAACGGGCGATTTCCCTCCCTTCATCACACTGTTAAATGTATCCGTGTTACTCAGTGGTACCCAGCATCCTTTCAGTTGATTTTGGCCACCACACTGTAATGGCTGAGCACTGCCCACCATCCTTACCCCCTCTGTGTTCTTTGTGTGTGGGGGGGGGATGACCCCTCTTTCTGAAATGTCAGCTGTGACGTGTCTTCAATTCCAGAAGCAAGGAAGCAGAGAGGGAGGGAGGGAAAGTGGCAATGCACCCTCCCTCCCTCTCTCTCGGCTGCCCCACAGAGAAGGGCGTGGACCCTGGGAAACTATAACTCCCGGGATTGCATAGTACGGAGCTATGGTACGGTTTTAAACAGTGTATTTTCATATCGAGACAAATGTTTTTAAAGTTTATGTATGCATATCTATGTTGTGCTCCGCCCTGAGTCCCCTTCGGGGTGAGAAGGGTGGAATATACATGTTTTAAATAAATAAATATAGATAAATAAATAAATAAATAAAGGTCCAGCTGCCTTCCTTTCACAGTGTAGGTGCAGCCAGAGAAGATTCATGGACCTTGGGAAGTTGCAATTCCCAAGACCATCTCATGGAGACATGGCAATTCAAGTAAGGTCCAACTGCATTTGTTCCAGAGTGTAGATGCACCCTGAGAAGGGTATGGACCTTGTGAAACTATAACTCCCAGGAGGACTTGATTGTATGGAGACATGGCATTTAAAGTGGGGTGCAAGGGCATTCATTCCACATTGTAGATGCACCCTGAGAAAGGTGTGGACCTTGGAAAACTATAACTCCCAGGAGCACTCCATTGTATGGAGCCATGTCACTTAACGTGGGGTACAAGGGCATTCATTCCAAGCTGTAAATGCACCAAGAGGAGGATATGAACCTTGGAAAACTAGGACTGCACAGCATGGAGACATGGCATAATAATAACAACAACAACAACATTTAAATGAAAAACTTGACAAGCAAAAGGTAATGGTGGAAGTTTCCTTAACAAAGGTACAACACCCCCCCCCCCAACACTCACACACACTCACAAATTGGGGAAATGTTTCACTTTAAACCCAAGAGCAACGAATGTCATCACATTACAGAATTGTCCAAACACCAGGATTTTACCAAAAAACTCACTTCCCCGCCACCTCCTGAAACATTTGAAAATAATGCTGCTCCCCCCCCCCCAATGATTAAAATGCCCACAAAGAATGCTCTACCCGGCACTTGAACCCAAGCGAATGTGATGAACACGGCTCCCCACATTTGAAGTGCGGCACTCAGTGGAATTTAGTAAATGTGATGAAGTGGCAAGTCACCTGTACCTGTGCGATGCTTTTGCACACGCTTTCATGAGTATACTGTTTTTAATCCATTCAACCAGTTAATGCGGAGTGTTGTGTTTTGATTTGGCGTACCGAATGCATTCTGCCTACGTGCATCCTGGGCGAAGGGGGGGCTGAGATCGGCTGCTTTGATAAGCTTGACTCTGCCTGGTTTTGTCCTTTTCTAAATGCAAACTCCTCGTTTTGGTCCCTCTGCTCCTGCTCTTTCCGTTGTGTTTTGGCTATGCTAATGTTATGCTAATGGAAGGTTCAACTTCACCCGAGGAAGGGGCGTTGCGCCTGGACTCACAGCCAGGGACCTTTCCCCATTTCGGCATCAACAGCCAATAAAACGGAGGCGGCTGATGAGAGACCTGCTGGCCAGTAAATGGCGGCCTTGCCAAGGAGACCCTCCTCCAATTGCAAGCCCACTGCCCTCAGGTGGCCAGGTGGGACACATTGGTCTAGGCGACGATGTGCTTTCGATGTGCCAGAGAGAGGCAGAAAGGGCAGAAAGGCCTGAAGGCTCCCATCTCTTACCGGGCAGAGATGAGGGGCCAACAGCAAGCCCTTGGGTGGGGAGACCCAAGGGGAAGGAAGCAGCTGGCCCGAGGAAGCCCCCGCTTGAACAGGCCCAGATTATCCATAAGGCCACCCTAGGCCATGGCCTAGGACAGTGTTTCCCAACCTTTTTTGAGCCGCGGCACACTTTTTACATTTGCAAAATCCTGGGGCACACCACCAACCAAAATGACACAAAATGACACTCTAACACAGTAATACATATAGTTAATATGTTTTTAAAAATGTATTTATACGCTCAGTGTGAAACCTGGGCCTGTTTCGATGAACACAACATAGATATCCTGGCAGGAATGGCAGAAAGACACAAACTTCCCACACACAACTCCCATAACCAAGAGAAAATACGATAAGAGTTTGGTGGGCATTGACCTTGAGTTTTGGAGTTGTAGTTCACCTATATCCAGAGAGCACTGTGGACTCAAACAATGTTGGATCAGGACCAAACTTGGCATGAATACTCAATATGCCCAAATATGAACGCAGATGGAGTTCAGGGGAAATAGACCTTGACATTTGGGAGTTTTAGTTGCTGGGATTTATAGTTCCCCTACAATCAAAGAGCATTCTGAACCCCACCAATGATAGAACTGGGCCAAACTTCCCACACAGAACCCCCAGGAGGCAAGAGGAGGTCTCTACTTGGGGAAGGGAGGCGGGCCTTCCCAATGCATGGAGAGGAGAGGCCACATAGACAACGGGTGGGGAGGGGTGGGTGGGTATTTGTAATTTTGTGCCTTTATCGAGGTGCGTTTCGTTTTAGGCTTCAACACACTAGATTCTCCCCTCCCTCCTGGAGGTTCCAATTTCACGGCACACCTGATGATCGCTCACGGCACACTAGTGTGCCCCGGCACACTGGTTGGGAAACACTGGCCTAGGGGCGCAAAGCCGAGGGGGGCGCAGTTCACGGATCAAAAAAAAAGTTGAAACAAAACCGCAACGTGCGGCATGGAGATCTCTCTCTCTCTCTCGGGGGAGGATGGGGGGGAGAGCGCTGCGAGGGGGCGGGGGAGGAGGGAATGGCGCCCCCCTCACCATCGCCCCACCCCCTTGTCAAGGAAGGAGGGCGTGAGGAGGTGGAGGGAAGCCCCCGGGGCCGCTGCCGGGCATGCGCGCGCGGCACCCAGGAACTTGGCGGAGGAGGCAGAGGCGCTCGCGCCCTCCTGCTGCGCATGCCCAGCAGCAGCCCTGGGGGCTTCCCTTCCTTCCGCCTCCTCCTCCCACCCTCCTTCCTTGAGTCAAAGAAGAAGCCTCCACCACACTCCCTCTGGAGCAGAGAGTTCCACTGCTGAACGGCTCTCCCAAGCCAGGAAGTTTTTCCTCATGTTCAGGTGGGGTCCCCTTTCCTGTCGTTTGAAGCCATTGCACCAACTTGAAAGTGACCACCTGCTCCACTTGGTCTCCATTTATGACCAAGGGCTGGATTTATGGTCTGTACTTTCTGGTTGATGTTCAGAACCAGACGATTGTCCCTGCACCACGAGGGCAGCCAACCCGACAGGCAGACTCGTCCCCTTCAGAGATCATGGAATCCTAGAGTTGGAAGAGACCTGGTGGGCCATCACCCAGCCCAGCCCCATTCTGCCAAGAAGCAGGACAATCATGTTCAAAGCACCACAACAGATGGCCATCCAGCCTCCACCACACTCCCTCCGGGGCAGAGAGTTCCACTGCTGAACAGCTCTCACAGCCAAGAAGTTCTTTCTAATGTTCAGGTGGAATCTCCTTCCTTTCCTGTGGTTTGAAGCCATGGCTCCCTTGCGTCCTAATCTCCAGGGCAGCAGAAAGGAAGCTTGCTCCCTGAACGGGGAGAAGACTGCTTTCCTAGTCCTCCTTCGTACACCTGCGCAGGTGCGCTCCCCCCAGCGGCATGCCATGGTCCTTTTGGGAAAGCAGCCTGGCCTCTTTAGACTCAGGGCCCAGGAAGAGGGAGGCTGGAGGACGGATGTCCAGCACAAAAGGCCGCCCAGCTGGGAGACACTGCGGACACCAGGAGTGGCCCTCAGGGGATGAAGGGAAGGAAGGGCCACTCGAGTCAGCGGCCAGAAGAAAGAAGCACCAGCAAGAAGCAGAAAGGCCAACTTGGGGGGGGGGGGAGCCTGGTGGAGGGGCCACGGGGTTCCTGTGGCAGGAGAGGAAGCCCTGGCACATGGCGCCACTCAGGAAGCAGCCATCTGCCTAACATCTGTCCAGATGCTTTAGCCGCCCACAGATCAAAACCCCAAACCCTTTGGATCTGCTAAGTGTTTGTGCAATGCAAACCCTTAGCAGATCGAAAGAACTGGGTAGTGTCCAGCTGCAGGAAGGGCCAAGGGGCCTGGGCTTCCAAAGGGTCAAGCGGCCAAAGGGGCCACAACGGGGTCCCTTCCTCCCCCCCTCTCTCTCAGGCCAGGCACACCAGAGGCGGCACAAGCGGGTCCTGCGCCTGCCGCCTCTCCATCATCAACGCTGCCAAGATTCCCACACGGAGGAAATTAATCCTGCAAGTGCTGCTCTGCATAATTCCCCTTTTTTGTTATGTCCTGCTGCTTGTGGCCAGTGGCAGGGAGAGGCCATCATCCAGCCCAACACCATTCTGCCAAGAAGCAGGACAATTGTGTTCAAAGCACCCCAACAGATGGCCATCCAGCTCTATTTCAAAGCCTCCATATAAGGAGCGTCCACCACACTCCGGGACAGAGAGTTCCACTGCTGAATAGTCAGGAAGTTCTTCATAATGTTCAGGTGGACTCCTCTTTCCTGTCGTTCGAAGCCATTGCTCCCTTACGTCCTGGTCTCCAGGGCAGCAGAAAACAAGCTTGCTCCCTCCTCCCTATGACTTCCCCTCACATGCTTATACATGGTCCTCTTCATGTGTCCTCTCAGCCTTCTCTTCTGCAGACTAAACATGGCCAGCTCTTTAAGCCGCTCCTCATAGGGCTTGTTCTGCAGGCCCTTGATCCTTTGAGTCACCCTCCTCGGACACATTCCAGCTTGTCAATATCTCCCTTCAATTGTGGTGCCCAGAATTGGACACAGTATTCGAGGCAGTGCCTCGGAGTTCCCTTTTGTGCCACAAGCAGAGTCCAAAGCACCCATGGCCTCCCACACAGAAGCCCAAGGCTAGCAGACTCTGCCACAGAAGCCCCCCCATTCACTACTGGCCTCTGAGCAGAAGCAGCAGGCAGACCACTGTTGGGTGGGTGGGTGGCTGGGCTTTTAAGGGGCTGAGGGTAAAGGAGATGGGGAACAAACCCCCACCCCCATTATTGCCCCCTGCAGATAATGCTCCAGAAGGAAGGGAACCCAGCTGGGCCTGTTCCCCGATTTCGGGTTCCTGCTCTTCCCGCCTGCTTCCTGGCGGAGAGAAGCAGCTGCTTGTTAAGGCGGCAGATCAAAGCCGGGAGAGCTCTTGCCGTGAACTTTCTGCCTTTACATCTATAAATAGCCGGCACCCTGAGAAGACGGGAGCTTTTTACGTTGGGGAAGGAAGGAGGGGGCGGCCATGCGCTGCCCCAAGAGCACATATGCACCCCAAAGGCAAGGAAGGGGGTTCTCACACATGCAACTGCCTGTTGTTGTTGTTGGGGAGGTTGGAAGGAAGGCTCTCCCTTGAGAACCCTAGAACCACAGAGTCTGAAGAGGCCTGGGGGTGGGCCATCGCCCAGTCCAGCCCCATTCTGCCAAGAAGAAGGGCAATCGCATTCAAAGCAGCCTCGACAGATGGCCACCCAGCCTCTGCTTCAAAGCCTCCAGAGAAGGAGCCTCCACCACCACACACCCTCTGGGGCAGAGAGTTCCACGGCTGAACAGCTCTCCTTACAGTCAGGAAGTTCTTCCTCGTGTTCAGGTGGAATCTCCTTCCTTTCGTGTAGTTTGAAGCCATGGCTCCATTGCGTCCAGGTCTCCAAGGCAGCAGGAAACATGCTTGCTCCCATCTACACCCTAGAACTTCCCCTCACATGTTGATCCCTGGCCCTCATCATGTCTCCACTCAGCCTTCTCTTCTAAACAAGCCCGGCTCTTTCAACCTCTCCTCATAGGGCTTGTTCTCCAGACCCTTGGAGACCAGACAATTGCTGCAAAGAGTCCTTCCAGCTCTCAGGATCCGAGGCTTAGGGCTTGCCATGCTTTCCTATTCATTATGCCTTATGATCTATATGCGGTGTTCTCTGCACAGGATCCGTACTCATGTGACATGCTGCACATGTTGCGATCATGTTCAGCACATTGCCCGGGAAAAGCTGGCCCGGTGTCATCCCATTCGTCAGGCGTTTCAAGATAACCTGCGAGGTCTGGTTCGTGAAACCTTTTCTTCTAGGAAGTCTGAACTACCCTGAGTCTTTCTTCCTGGGAAAGGAGGAGATGCGGGAACAGGGCGCATGTCTGTATGGCTTCACCAATGTGAGGAAAAGGTGTGGGAAGAACAATAGGGACAGGGACGCTTGACAAAGGCATACATCAATGTTGCGACACTGCAGCAGTCCCTTAGTTCTCACAACCATGGTGCGGGGAAAGCGTTCTCGTCTGTGATCCTCTCCAATAAAGCTTTTCCACTTCAAGGGAAGGTATTTCTGAGGCAGAAGGGCCCGCCTTTGGCACCAGACCCAGGGCCCCACCTTTGGCCCCTCCGGCCTTGTTCTTGCCTGAAGGAAGCAGGAGAAGCGAGGGAAACCATTGTGCCCCCCCCCCCCCAAAGGAGAGTGGTGCCTTTGCTCTGGGCAGCCCCTTGCCCCAGGCAGCCTTGTCTCTCAGGCCTTGCTCTGTGTGTTTGCTTAAGGGGAGCCTGCCAGGAAAAAGCTCCAAGAGGCAACTGCCCAGGTCTTGCAGCTCAGGTTGGAGGCTTCCCTCCCTCCTTGCTTCCTTCTTTCCCTCCTTCCTTGCTTTCCCCCCTCCTTCCTTCCCTCCCTCCCTCCTTTTCTCCTTCACTTCCCTTCCTTCGTTCCTTCCTTTGTTCCTTCCTTCCCTCCCGCCTTTCTTCCTTCCCTCCCTCCTTCCTTCCCTCTTTCCTTTCTTCACTCCTTCCCTCCCTCCTTCCTTTGTTCCTTCCCTCCCTCCTTCCTTTCCTTCCTTCCCTCCGTCCTTCCTTTTCTCCTTCACTTCCCTTCCTTCATTCCTTCCTTTGTTCCCTTCCTCCTTCCTTCCCTTCTTCCTTCCCTCCCTCCTTCCTTCCCTCCCTCCCTCCTTTTCTCCTTCACTTCCCTTCCTTCGTTCCTTCCTTTGTTCCTTCCTTCCCTCCTTCCTTCCCTCCCTCCTTTCTTCCTTCCCTCCCTCCTTCCTTCCCTCCTTCCTTTCTTCCTCCTTCCCTCCCTCCTTCCTTTCTTCCTTCCCTCCCTCCTTCCTTTCCTTCCTTCCCTCCGTCCTTCCTTTTCTCCTTCACTTCCCTTCCTTCATTCCTTCCTTTGTTCCCTTCCTCCTTCCTTCCCTTCTTCCTTCCCTCCCTCCTTCCTTCCTCCCTCCCTCCTTTTCTCCTTCACTTCCCTTCCTTCGTTCCTTCCTTTGTTCCCTTCCTCCTTCCTTCCCTTCTTCCTTCCCTCTTTCCTTTCTTCACTCCTTCCCTCCCTCCTTCCTTTGTTCCTTCCCTCCCTCCTTCCTTTCCTTCCTTCCCTCCGTCCTTCCTTTTCTCCTTCACTTCCCTTCCTTCATTCCTTCCTTTGTTCCCTTCCTCCTTCCTTCCCTTCTTCCTTCCCTCCCTCCTTCCTTCCCTCCCTCCCTCCTTTTCTCCTTCACTTCCCTTCCTTCGTTCCTTCCTTTGTTCCCTTCCTCCTTCCTTCCCTTCTTCCTTCCCTCCCTCCTTCCTTCCCCACCAGGCAGTTTTAATGACAAGTTTTAAACTTTCACTCTATGTATTAGTTTTGGAGTATTTTAATATGCATTTATGGAAATATGTTTTAATATGCGTCTTCTACGGAATGTTTTCCAATGATGGTGTGTTTTGATTATGTGCTTTAGCGGGGTTAGGAGCTGCCTGGAGCCGTGAAGAGGGGGGGGGGGGAGATATAAGATGGTGGTGGTGGCGATTCCTCCCTCCCTCCCCCCCTTCCCCTCCTTTCTTTCTTCCCTCTCCCTCCCTCTACTTCCTCCGCCTTCACTTCCTTCCTACCCCTTCCACTGCTTCCTCCTTTCTTTCTTTCCTTCCTTCTTCCCTTTCCCTCCCTCCCTTTCCTTCCCCTTCCTGCTTGGATCAAGATCCAAAGGAGGACCGGAAGCTGGTCCCTGACCACCCACCCATCATCCACCCATCCATCCAGGGAGGGAGGGGCGATATGGCAATGGCCCCGATGGGTCTGCTCCTGGCCAGGTCAGGGCCTGGTCCCAGCAGAGGAAAGCCACCCCAAGAGGGAAAGGGCAGCAAGAGCCACCTGCGCCCAGTAGAGTGTCAAGAGGAAGGGTTGAGGAAGAGCTGCAGCAAATGAGTCAAGATGGACAAAATATTCCTCAAGGACAGCTCCATTTCTCAGGTTGAATAGGCAAACTTTCTTTCATCTTAAGACGCTGGGCCTGCGCACTGTTGTGCACAGTCATCCATATGTTCATGTTTATACCTTTGCCTAAAGCAGTGTTTCCCAACCAGAGTGCCGGGGCACACTAGCATGCCGTGAGCAATCATTAGGCGTGCCGTGGGAAACTGGAACCTTGGGGGGGGAGAGTCTAGTGTGTTGAAGTATAAAAACCCTAAGAAACGTACCTCGATAAAGGCACAAAATTACAACCCCCCCCACCCGTTGTCTATTTGTTCTCTCCCTCTCCATGCATTGGGAAGGCCCGCCTCCCGTTCCCCAAGTAGAGACCTCCTCTTGCCTCCTGGGGGTTCTGTGTGGGAAGTTTGGCCCAGTTCTATCATTGGTGGGGTTCAGAATGCTCTTTGATTGTAGGGGAACTATAAATCCCAGCAACTACAACTCCCAAATGTCAAGGTCTATTTCCCCTGAACTCCATCTGCGTTCATATTTGGGCATATTGAGTATTCATGCCAAGTGTGGTCCTGATCCAACATTGTTTGAGTCCACAGTGCTCTCTGGATATAGGTGAACTACAACTCCAAAACTCAAGGTCAATGCCCACCAAACTCTTATAGCATTTTCTCTTGGTTATGGGAGTTCTGTGTGGGAAGTTTGTGTCTTTCTGCCACTCCTGCCAGGATATCTATGTTGAGTTCATCGAAACAGGCCCAGGTTTCACACTAAGTGTATCAATACATTTAAAAACATATTAACTATACGTATGACTGTGTTAGAGTGTCATTTTGTGTCGTTTTGGTTGGTGGTGTGCCCCAGGATTTTGGGAATGTAAAAAATGTGCCGCAGCTCAAAAAAGGTTGGGAAACACTGGCCTAAAGGTCTAAACGTATTCTCTTAATGTTTTGAATCCAGAGGAGGAGGAGGAGGAGGAGGCTGGCCCTGGCTGGCCTTTCCCTTCTGCGCGTCCTGCCCTTCTCCGCGCACTCTGTTGTCATTGTTGAAGCAGATTACCACCTTTCATCTTTTCTAAATAACCCAATGATTAGTAGATGAAAAGCAAGGGGAGGGTTCCTGCTCCCGCTCAGAGCAAGAGGTCCACCCGCAACGATGGTGACCAAGCGCCCAGGGTCATTCCCCCCCCCCCCCATGAAGGCACCTAAAGAGCCCTCGCCCCCTCCCATCATCCAGTGACCCAGAGGCCGCCCACAGACCCACTCCTGCGCGAGCAGATGGGGCCGGAGGACTTAGCAGGGCCTAAGAAGGCACAGAATGAAGCTAAATCCCAAATCCCCCTTGTCATTAAATATTAATTTCCACTTTACATCAGTAAATACCTCCACATTATCCAATACCTCCAGGGCCCGGCCGCCTGGCCTCCCTCCCCCGCTCCCTCCCTCCCTCCCGGGGTCAGGAAGGACCCCGATCCACTCCTGCAGAGAAGCCCATGATTGACAGCTGCAATTGTGGACAAAGGTTGGGATTGGGTCAGTGCATGCCAGCATACCTATGCACCCCCCCCCCCCTTCTACATGCGTGCTTCTCCCCTCCGCTGGAGGCATGCACAAAGGAGGGAGGGGGTGTGCGGGTGTGCTCGTGTTTCACACTTCTCGGCACTTGCACGTCATCCCATGTTTAACACACTCCTCCCACATAGACAGGTGTCCAAACGTATGGATCTTGGATTGTCATATTCAGTCTGTTCCTGGATTATGGATTCCTTGTCTGGATGTTCCCAGAGGGTGAGGTTATGACAACAAGTTAAACATGAGCCAGGAATGTGATGTTGCCTGCAGCTAAAAAAGCCAATGGGATTTTGGCCTGGATCAATAGGACTCTAGTGTCTAGATCCAGGGAAGTCATGCTCCCCATGCTCTATTCTGCCTTGGTTAGACCACGTTACCTGGAATCACAATGTGATTCTGGGCACCACCGTTTTTTGTTTTTTCCATGTCAGGAGCAACTTGAGAAACTGCAAGTTGCTTCTGGTGAGAGAGAATTGGTTGTCTGCAAGAACGTTGCCCAGGGGACGGCAAGATTTTTTGATGTTTTACCATCCTTATAGGAGGTTTCTCTCATGTCCCCGCTGACAGAGGGAGCTCATCCGTGATCTCCCCGGATTTGAACCTGCGACCTGTCGGTCTTCACAACTGGAATGAGGGCAACTCAAAGTATCAAAGGTCTGGAGAACAAGCCCTGTGAGGAGCGGCTTAAAGAGCTGGGAATGTTTAGCCTGCAGAAGAGATGACTGAGAGGAGACATGATAAGGGCATGTATAAATATGTGAGAGGAATTCCTAGGGAGGAGGGAGCGGGCTTCCTTTCTGCTGCCCTGGAGACCAGGACGCAATGGAGCCATGGCATCAAACTACAAGAAAGTAGATTCCACCTGAACATTAGGAAGAACTTCCTGACTGTGAGAGCGCTGTTCAGCAGTGGAACTCTCTGTCCCGAAGTGTGGTGGAGGCTCCTTCTTTGGAGGCTTTGAAACAGAGGCTGGATGGCCATCTGTTAGGGTGTTTTGAATGTGATTTTCCTGCTTCTTGGCAGATTGGGACTGGGCTGGATGACGGCCCAGCAGGTCTCTTCCAACTCTTCTAGGATTCTATGATCTCTGAAGGGGACGAGCCTGCCTGTCGGGTTGGCTGCCCTCGTGGTGCAGGGACAATTGTCTGGTTCTGAACATCAACCAGACCACGGAGCTCATAGTGGACGACAGAAAGGACAGACCAGAAATCCAGCCCTTGGTCATAAATGGAGACCAAGTGGAGCAGGTGGTCAGTGTCAAGTTCCTGGTGTCACTGTGAAGGAGGATCTGACCTTGGGCAGCGCTCACCTGGCAGCTGGATTGGGGAAGAGGGCTCAGCAGGGACCGGACGGTCTGAGGCTCTTAAAGAACCGCCAACCGAATGAAAAACTGCTGGTGACTTTCGCCCACTGTACTAGAGAGAGTGTCCTAACCTCCTCCACCTGCTCATGGTTTGGTAGCTACACAGTGGGACATAGGAAGGCGCTCCAAAGGGTCACCACTTCTGCACAGAGAAGCATTGGTTGCTCTCTTTCTCCCCGCTTCGGAAGAACGTTATAAGTCCCACAGCCTTAAGCAATCTCAGCGCATTCTTGGGAATCCATCCAGGCCCGGATCATGAAATTTTGCCGCCCTAGGCCACAGTTCAGAATTACGCCCCCTTCCAAATGGCAGCCAATCGAGGGCGCCTGAGGCGGTGCTTAGCTGCTAAGCGCCGCCCCGGGCAACCCCCGATTGGCTGCCACCGCCGCACTAGCTAATCCTGCTTCTGCTATGCTCTCAGGCACCCCTGATTGGCTGCTGCCGCCGCGCAGAAACAGGAAAAGGTAGCGTGGCAGTGGCAGCCAATCAGAGGCGTCTGAGGCGGTGCTTAGCTGCTAAGCGCCGCCTCAGGCACCCCCGATTGGCTGCCGCCGCCGTGCTACCTATTCCTGCTTCTGCTAAGCATAGCAGAAGCAGGATAAGCTAGCACGGCGGCGGCAGCCAATGGGGGTTGCCCGGGGCGGCTCTTAGCAGCTAAGCACCGCCTCAGGCGCCTCCGATTGGCTGCCACTGCCAATCAGGGGTGCCTGAGAGGTGGTGCTCGCTGCGGCTCGGCTCCTCCCACTCCCTCCCTCCTCCACTTCAAACCCGAAGGTCGCCATTTTGAAAATTAAATTTTTTTAAAAAATTTTTTTTTAATTGGGGGGGTCCGGATTTGCCGCCCCCCAATGGCTGCCGCCCTAGGCCATGGCCTAGGGTGGCCTTATGGATGATCCGGGCCTGAATCCATCTCACCTGGCCTATTCTTTTTTTAACATCTGGCAGGCGCTACAGGGTGACAAAGACAAGGATGAACAGGCCAAGAGGCAGCTTTTCTCCTAGAGCTGGAACTATATTGAACTCCATGGTTTCAAATAGATGTTGCGTTGGGGGCTGTGCAGGGTGGTGTGTGTGTGAAGGGGTGGGCATGGCTTTTGTGTGTGTGTGTGTGATGTGTGCTGGGGAAAGCATTTAACGTCATTGTACAATGACAATGCAGTCATTCCCGTCTATTCTACCCAGCGCACACCTGTCCCGCCTCAGGGGGAAAGCAGGTCAAAGTCAAAAAGGGGGAAAGCCGGACGGCTGGGCTCCTCTCCATCACCGTATATTACGAAAAATGGATGTGCCAGAGTTTTATGGCTCCTTTTACGGCCTTAATGATGGCGGTGGCTCTGCAAGTTAAGCGGCTGGCACGGGCAATTAAACCTTATGCGAGCCCGGGCGCAGGGACAAGGCGGAAGGAAGGACTCGGGAAGGGGAGGCAGGGTATTTTTTGGGGGGGGTGGGCACTCTCCTTGGCCCGAACCCTTCAAAATCAGAGGGGGAAAGAGGGTTCCCACCTTGAGCCATAGCTTGCCGTGTTATGGGGCACTTTGCATCCCACCCCAGTCTCTAGGAGAGTGGCCACGGAATGGGAGGGGGCTGCAAAAGGGAAGGGAGTAATGCAAATGCAGCATGCCCCCCCCCACTCTCTAAAAAGGTTCACAGGGAAAAGGACAAGCCCAGGGGAAGTTGGCTTCAAAGGCAATCACCACCATCCCTTTTCAATACGAGGGTTGAATGAAAAGTAATGCCTCCACCTTCGTTACTTGGGTTTGGATAGGAATATTTTAATAAATCAAACGCAGAAATGATCCTTAGAACGTGCTCTTTGACTGTCATTCTTCACTTTTCCACGTAATCACCAGACAATTGGATACATTTCTGCCAACAATGAACATGTTTTCTGAAGCGTCACAGAAGAAGTCGGCACTCTGTTTCCGCAACCAGCGTCTCACAGTTCTCTCAACGCCTTCGTCAGAAGCATCATGTGGCACACTCACTGTTTTGTGCCATGAATGGGTTTTTTTGGTAACTTTTTTTATTGTTTGTTGTGTTTTATTGCTTATGTTTTATGTCATTGGTTATATTGTTTTAAGTTTGATTTTACTTTGTTGTTGTGTTATTGGGCTCGGCCTCATGTAAGCCGCCCCGAGTCCCCGTTGGGGAGATGGTGGCGGGGTACAAATAAAGATTGTTGTTATTATTATTATCATGATGTCCCCGCAGACGTTCGTGCTTTGCAGGATATTCTTCCATTTTGGAAGGCATTGAAGACCTTGCTCTTCCAGCAGGCATTTGGAGCCGGATGAACTGTTCCCCGTTACGCGCCACCATAGTCGATAGTCTATTATCTGTTATTATTATTTATTATTATTATTAGTATTAACCTCAAATTTCTATACCGCCACTCCCCGAAGGCTCAGAGCGGTTTACAAGAATTGAGAAAAAACAATACATAGAATCACAGACAGCAAGAAGGGTAAAGTGGAGGGGATGGGGGTCAGAGGGGAGGTCAGATCGGGGAGTCGGGGCCCCCATGGGGACCTCCGGGACGTCCATGGCTCCGAATGCATTCCCAGCACCCCCAAAGAGTGGCACACCAGGACAGCGAATGCCGTAACGGGTCCACGGGCAGTCACACAGCCCTACAAAAAGGCAGTTGTCGCCACGCGTTCTGGTTTTATGTTGTTTTTACTGTATTTTTAGATGTGTTTTATCCTGTTTTTAAGACATGTGTGTTGATTGTTTTATAATGATACCTTTAGCCGCCCCGAGCCCCCGGGGAAGGTCAGCGGATAAGTATGAATAAATAAATAATAAATTATTGGGA
This sequence comes from Anolis apletophallus, assembly GCA_030556195.1. Taxonomy (NCBI): domain Eukaryota; kingdom Metazoa; phylum Chordata; class Lepidosauria; order Squamata; family Anolidae; genus Anolis; species Anolis apletophallus. The sequence continues at coordinate 1,586,068 of JARBWK010000005.1, forward strand.
ACAGATGGATGTCAGATGGTCCTAAATCTGGACTGTATGGAGGTTGCCGTACAGTGGTGAGATGCACTCTCTGAAGTTCTGCTGTGTACCCATCGTGCACAGATCTGCCGATAGCCAAGCAAAGCAATAATGTGACTCACACGTTCTTGTGAAATGCCGATTATGCTTGAACTTTCTCTCTGAGTGATACGACGATAATCCTGAATCAATCTGTTAACCTTTTGCTTGTGAAACTCGGTGGTTGCTGTCACATGACATCCAACTCTTTGTTTGTCACGCAAGTCCGATGTTCCCACCTCAACATCTTTAAACTTACTCACCCAACGACGCACAGACCTCCCATCAACACAATCGCCATAAACAGCTTGCATTCTCTGAGGAATCTCCTTTGGAGTGACCAGGCCCATAGCCAGGATTTTGATTCGGGGGGGGGGGGCTGAGTCTGAGTGAGAGAGGGTCTACCCAAGCAAACGCTTTGTATTGTTATCCCAATACCCCCATGCTTATGGTATATATTGAGCATGGTGATCAGATCACGATATGAATAAACATAACAGTTTAAATCAGGGCTGTCCAACAGGCAGCCCTGGGGCCGTACACAGCCCCTGAGCCCCTTCCCTACGGCCCCCTAACTTGTTTTAATAAAATACAAATAAAAAAATTAAAAATATATTTAAAAAACTACTTCCGGGTTTAGGCAAGCATCGCGAGACTATGCCAGCCACAGGCGGGATTTCGAGGGAGGTCGAAATCCCGTCTGTGGCTGCATAGTCTCGCGATAGCTGCCGAAATCTCGGGTCCCGCGGGATTTGCGGCCGGCCTGGACGCGCGCCCCCTCCTCCCTCGCGGCTCCAGGCCAGCCCCCATTCCTCAGAGAAAGGGAGGAGGGGAGTGAGGCAGGAAAGCCCCTCCTGGCTCCGTCCTCTTCCTGTGGAGGGCCCTCGCTTCCCGCCCGCGGATGGGAGAGAGCCACGCCCGGACTGAGCTTGGCCTCGGCTCCAGCAGGGCTCTTCGGGGGACGGCAGCGGCGTTGGCGCTTTGGCCCTGTGGCGGGGCTCCCGCAGTATGGGTAAGGAAGGGCCTGGCTCGAATCAATCAATCTAAAAACAGTGGGACGTTGGGTGAGGGGGGGAGGGGTCCCTCAGTGGCGGTTTACTTGGCGACGCTTCCTTCCCCTCCTCCGTGCTCCCTCCCCCTTGTTGTGCTGCCTTCTCCCGCGTGCAGGGCGCAACATGGCTTCCTTTGCGCCTGCCCCCGCGGCTTGTTTTCTCTTCAGGGAGGGGGCTCTTTGGGCCTCCTCCACCCGCCTCTGGGAAAGGAGGCCCCACCAAGCCCTGCGACGCCATTGAGGTGTTTGGGTTTTTTTGGTGTGTCCCAATTTGAGTGTGGACTCAAATAACTCAAAGGTATTAGGAAACATTCCCCAAATCCACCAGTGTTCCCATTTGGGTCTATTGAGTATTCAAATGCCAAGTTTGGTCCAGATCCATCATTATTTGAGTCCACAGTGCTCTCTGGGTGGAGGTGAACTACAACTCCACAACTCAAGGTCAATTGTAAGTAAATTGGAGCCAGGGAGGGAGCGGAGCTGGGGAGGGGAGGAGCTATGGGATGGGCGCGGGGGCAGACCCTTCGGCCCCCCCAGGTGATCAGTGACCGGAATCCCGGCCCTTGGGCCCGTAGAAGTTGGACAGCCCTGGTTTAAATAATGTACCAGTAAGGTCTTCTCGTGGAACACCTTGAGAATTTTGGGGCAGGGGGGGTGAAGCCCCTCAAGCCCCCCCCCCCGGCTACATGCCTGGGGGTGACTCCTTCTGCTGTCAAGAATTCAATGACTGCACGTTGCTTAAGTCGCATTGACCGACCGTCTACGCAGGGTTCCATACTTCGCATTTTAACAACACAACCGTTCAATGCCAAGGCTCCCCGCCAAAATGGAACTGTAGAGGAGAGTCTCCTGAACACGCCAGTACCTGCCGCATACCAGTACTGCCACCTGCTGCAGAGTTGCGAAGGTGGAGGCATTACTTTTCATTCAACTCTTGTATTCTAAAGGGTTTCCCATGGAGGAGCAGGCAAGCTTGTTTTCTACTGGGACACAATGGAACAATAGGTTCACCTTGCAGGAAAAGAAATTCCGCCTCCTAAGCATTAGGTAAGAGCGTTTGATGGTGGAATATCCCACTCTGGAGTTTTTTAGACAGATGGCCATCTGTCGGGAGGGCTCGGGTTGTGTCGCCCTGCTCAGATTGCGAATGGACTGGTGGCCCTTGGGGTCTCTTCCAACTGCAGGATGCTGTGGTCCTGGGATTTGCTGTTTAAGGTCTGTACAGTATGTATGTGTTTGTGTGTGTGTGTGTGTATGATCCTCAGCCCAAGAAGCTCCTGGGCCTCCAAACCCTCCCAGGATTCGGCTGCAGGAAGCCTTCGCAGCCGAAGAGGAACGGCCGCATTGTAACAGCGCCACGTGATAATGTCCTAAATCACGTAATTGGAAAATTACTGACTTTACAATTTGTCTAATGATGCTTATATCGCTGGGGGGAGAAATCAATAAATATATAGATTTAAAAGCTGTGCCGAAGGAGGGGGAATGCCCTGCGTGAGGGTCACGGCTGGAGGCTGAGATGGAGAGGAGAAGGAAGGCTTCATCCGCAAGGCCCACTGGCGGCGCACGCAGGAATCGTCGCCCCAGGAGCATCGCAGGGTTGGGTAGGAGGGAGGGGCACTTTATTGCCGTCTAAAGCACATGCCCAGCGGGTTGTCAAAGGCTTTCATGGCCTGAATCACCAGGTTGCTGCAAGTTTTTCGGGCTGCCTGGCCATGCTCCTGAAGCATTCTCTCCTGACATTTCACCTGCACCTATGGTAGGCATCCTCAGAAACTCTCAGGATGCCTACCACAGATGCAGGCAAAACAGCTACTTGAAGGTTGCGTGCTAACTAGGTGTGGCACAGCTAATTAGTAGCCAGCTGCATTAAATCATTACTGACCAAGAGGTCATGAGTTCAAAGCCAGCCTGGGTCAGAGTGAGCTCCCAACCATGAAGAATCAGGCTTGCTGTCGACCTATGCAGCCCGAAAGTCAGTTGCATCTGTTAAGTAGGAAATTGAGGTACCGTGTCTAAATGGCATTGAATGTTTGCCATGTATATGTGTACTGTAATCCACCCTGAGTCCCCCGCGGTGGGGTGAGAAGGGCGGAATATAAATACTGTAAATAAATAAATAAACATGCTTCAGGAACATGGCCGTACAGCCCGGAAAACTTAC